>CM055739.1:18438806-18565612 GCA_029465975.1 Dallia pectoralis
GCCACATTGTTTTCAAGCTAAGAGGTCACAGTGGACTCTCCGTTTTGACAGCCTGAGGAAGTTGGGGCTCATTACAAATAGGGCGTAATTTAGTTAAAATCTATTTCTTTCCCAAAGCGCATTGCCATTTCATGTCACATTTTTAGCAGAAGAGAATGGATACTTACAAGCTTTGGAACTCCAAGAAATGCAAACATCTCCATCCCCTCACGTGTTGGTCTCCCTATGTGTCCTATGTTGTTCATACCCACATAAAATAAGTGAATTCATTTGGTTTAATTTAAAGTAACTAGTGTGTGTTTGTGGGAAACAATTTTCTATGGGTCAACCGGGTCAACCTCCAGACACGCTCCCGCCGGGTAGACCTCCAGACACGCTCCCGCCGGGTAGACCTCCAGACACGCTCCCGCCGGGTAGACCTCCAGACACGCTCCCGCCGGGTAGACCTCCAGACACGCTCCCGCCGGGTAGACCTCCAGACACGCTCCCGCCGGGTAGACCTCCAGACACGCTCCCGCCGGGTAGACCTCCTGACACGCTCCCGCCGGGTAGACCTCCTGACACGCTCCCGCCGGGTAGACCTCCAGATCCGTCCTTCCGGGCCTCTGCTCCGCCTACGCCTGTCCGGCCTCCGGACCCGCTTCCTCTGGGTCGACCACCTGACCTGCACCCGTCGGGTCGACCATCTGACCCGCCGTCGCGGCCCGTCCGATCTCTCTGTCCTGCCCGAGACCCGTCTCTCTGTCCTGCCCGAGGCCCGTCTCTCTGTCCGGCCCGAGACCCGTCTCTCTGCCCTGCATATGTCCAGCACCTCAGTCCTCCCTGCCCTTGTGTTTGGGCGCTTCAGGAGCCGCGCGTGGGGAGGGGAGTACTGTGAGGATCTGAGGTCTGACTCTCTATGTTTGTCCTGACACTCCCCCTGTCAGAGGAGAGGGAAAATCAAGGACTATCATGAACACCTGAGGTGCTTGCACACCTGTTTTCTGTTTGTCGTTAGTGTTGTATATAGGTTGGGGGTTTTCAGTTAGTCAGTGTCGGGGCATTATTGAAGTTTTCAGAGTTCAGTGCCTGCCTCAGTGAATAAACCTTTGTTTAAAAGCATTCTCTGCGCCTGTGTCTGCTCCTGGTCATCTGCCCCAAGGGCAGATCGTTACAAAGTTCTCTTTTCCACTTCTATGTAATTAAAGTTTTTCCAAATGTCGTTCCGTCTTTTTCTCCCAAAGACGAACCCCCGCTGGCCGACCATCGGTCCCTTTTTCTGTGTCAGACTTAACTTTTGTCGTTTACGCTAACTCACCACCGCATCTGCATCTTCTAAATAATGCCGCGAGTGGGGCTTGAGGAAGTGATGTCACCTGCGTCTGCGCAGTGCGATCTGATGCACCTGAAGTGAAAATACTGCAGAAATACTTGCAAAATAATAATAATAACGCGAAGAAATAACGGCATAATATTTCGTCTCGTCTCGTTTTGGTCAACGAAAATGTAGAGACATTTTAGCATAGTTTTCGTGTTGTAAACCACATTTAGTCTCGTTTTTATTCGTCAACAATATTGCAAAATACATTTAATTATTGTCATCGTCACATGACCAGCATTTACGTTGCGTCTCGTCTCGTTTTCGTCACGTGATAAAGGTTCGTTGACGACGATATTTCGTCATCATTTTCGTCGATGAAAGCAACACTAGTTGCTGCCTCGAAATTGTGGAATTCTCCCTTTAGCAACACGCAGCTCAGACTCAATCATCATTTTTAAAAACAGTCACAAGACTGATTTGTACAGGTTAGCTTTTCCTACGGCTTAGCCTGGTCTACGGCTTAAATGCTATTGTTCAGTGTCCTTGGGTATCTGAAAGGCGCTAAAATTGTATTATTATTGTTATATATATATATATACAGCGGCGGCAGTGGGTCAGTGGGTTGAGTCGGTCGTCTATCGATCCCCGGTTCCTCCTGGGAAATTGTCGAGGTGAGCATGAGCACGAGGTGAGCATGAGCAAGACACCTAACCCCAGCTGCCTGCAGTCGCCTTGCATGGTAGAGGCGGTCGTCAGTGTATGAATGAGTGAATGAATGAGTGAATGTGAGGCATAAATAAATGATGCGCTTTTATCCAAAGCGCTTTACAGATCCTAACTACTTACCTGCCGATTTTCCCGAATACTCACCCAATAATAAGTGGGTCCTTTTTAGTTAATTGAATGCAAAAGTATGTAAAAATAATTTCACAAATGAGAAGGTGCCTAAACAACGTTTGTTTACCATCCACTATATCGTTAAGTACTTTTCTGAGACTGTTCCAGTGATAGCTGCATCTGGATGCTATTGAAGTGATAGTGTAAGATGCAAAGCAATCTAGAAGTAGATTACTATTCCCAGGAAGTAATAATAGTTGTTTTTGGAGTAAATATATATTAAGCACTAATATGTTATTAGTGAGGGTTGAGAAACAACCCTCACACTGTATACAGAAGCTATAACAACAGAATAACCACTATGTTAAACTTGTAGTTCTTTTGAATATTTCTAGGAAAAAAAGCAAGTTTATGTTTGGTCGCACGGTGTCATTCGAAATAAACCCTGACGTTTTAATACTGAAAATATCACAAAACCAGTAAAGGATTAAGCTATCAAAAACATTTACCCTTATTAGTGTTATATTTAAAAGCAAAATATTTGTCTCTCATTTTGGAAATGTCACAAAACAATTTCATGTAGCACAAATTTGACCAATTAGTGTTCATAGTCTTCTTACAGTTGATGGTTCTGGAAGAGTACAGGCACATAATCTTATAAAAGAGGGAGCAGATGAATGAATGCCTATGCAATGGTATGCTTTTTGTTTTTAATTATGACAAATGGAAGTGGGTGAGAGACAAAATGGAGGCATAGTGGGGAAAGCGCTGAGATGTACAGAAATAACTGACACTTCCTGTCAACATCTTATACCATCCCCAACTCTCTTTTAAACCCTGTGTCTGTCTTTCTATCTTCTCTTTCCACTCTGCCTTTCTATGTCCTTGCGTCTACCTCCCTCGCTTTTTGCGACTTATATCTTTCTGTTTGCACTGTTCCATTCACTTCCTGCAACCCGTACGCACCCTGTCCTCTCACTCCCCCATTCACACAATTACACAGTCTATCTAATACAGACACAGAGTCGCACGCACACACACAACGTGGCAGTTTAGACCACAAACACACGTATTTTTCAGATTTGTTTGGACAGACAGGAGGACCGGCGCCTTTCTCTCTTGAAGTTAACTTTTCATCTAACTCAGGTACCTTCGAACACAATAATATTTAACATGTATCCTATTGTGGCAGATGTAATGGAGTATCTTTATAAACAAGACTCAACAAGAATGCTAGAAAGGGAGTAGTGCACTACAATGGTAGCATAACAAGATGAAATACTGCTACATGGTTAAATAAGTATTATCTCTTAGATTGACTGTTCAATATAAAAGTGTGTTTTTCTTTCATTTGAGTGGGAATGTTCTTTGCTGTTTGTACATGATAATATGATATGTATAGCATTCATTCATCTATGTTCTTGATATTGCACAACAAATTGAGATTGAGATTCCCCAATCATTTTTGTCATTTTACATAAAGAGGAAATTATAAGAAATGACATCATCCGCAATCTTATGTATGTTTTTTTTGACAAGTTAGAGTGTGTGAAACTCACTAACACCAGGAAGTGAGAGTATCAACTAACCCGTTGGTTGTTTGCAGCTCAACAAGGTAATGTTGGTAATGTTTACAACAACACACTTTAAACCTGCCCATTGTGTTCCGATCTGCAAACATCCATGGGTCCCATTCATAACTCATCACTCTCATATGACTCTTTCTCTATCCCATATCTCGCTCTTCATTCACATCTTCCTCATTCAACCCCAGATGGAGTTTGCCTGCAGTCACGTAGTGTGTAACTGGAGACAAGAGAGCGAAGAGCTGAGGTCAAGCTTGGGTATGTACCCTTTTAATCCCAGAGGCAAACAGGAAACCTCAATTCCAGAGACACCCTGTAGACTGTCGGTCACAGAGCACACATACGACAACCGGATCTCAGTCATCCCCCAGACAGGTACGCCACCGGTTAACCTGATTATTCAATAATTTCTCTTGTCTCTGTAGAAGTGCAGCACTGTTGTTTTATTCATTCTGTAATATGTGAAGAAGATGTGTTTTATTGTGTGTCATATTCCTTTCCTCTCAGACCCAGGGATAATGCCTCCACCCATACCCCCACGATGGTTTGGGTCTCAGAAGGAACCCCAACCCCGCTTTCTTCCTATTTTGCCTCCAACTCGCGCTGAGCTGGCTCCTTCTCCTTCCCTCCTCACCTCCCTGCCTAAACCTCTCTCCAATCTATCCCCTCCTCTACCTCCCCGAGGTAAGTACTTGGTTTGCTCTGAATCTACTCTGATTTCACGGTGGGCCGAGTGTCTGCAGGTTTTTTTCTCTCACATTGTACATGATTGATTAATTAGGTCACTAATTGGTTAGGTTCTACCCTCACCTGGTTGTATAGGTCTAAACTGGCAACCAATATAAAGGAAAAACCAAATACCTGCATACACTAGGCCTCCAAGGAATCAGTTTGACACCTCTGGACTACAACATGCCTTTTTTATTTTGGGGTCAGTTTTACACGTACAGATCATTCCACCTTTGCGGGATAAAACTAGATGCAGTTTGACGTTGGCAGTTCAATGGTTATTATGAATTGATTAATTTATGGGTCTTAGCTGCTGGTTTAATACATTGTATATGTGTGTCTGTGTTTGTGTTGGTATGTGTATTTTCAGATCAAGAATTCCAAAATGAAAGCATTAGACTGAAGGCAAATGTTAACGTTCTCTCTCTTAGTGTTGGACATCTGGTAGACATCAGTAAAGGTGAGTGTATGATCTTTGTTTATCTGGTTGTTAGCTGGCTTTTGGATTACCGGGTCATTAACATTTTATCACAAAGATGATGCTCGACTTCCCTCCAATTGTTGTTATTTATGTTTAACAACACAAAACCCAGTGTTTCTAACTACAGCTCCGAATATTGTTTCATTATCATTTTCAGCTGCTCCTCATTTATGGAACGCCATTTCCGTCAATATTTACAAAAAATGTAGCTATGAAATTAGGCAATAATTACATAAATACGTGTAAATATAAATGTATAAATCACTTAATATGTAAAGAAATACGTTTTATTTTAAAATGATGTTTTCCATAAGACAACATTTATTTATTTTGAGGGTAATTCAAAATTCCAAATGTATTCATTTGAAGGCACTCCTTTTTCATAATGACACGTTTTTCATAAGACAACTTTTATTTATTACAGTGGACTGTTATTTCGAAATTCCCCATGTCCTTATGTCAAGGCAGTCCTTTTTCATAATGCCTTATTTATTTCTTAATGATACATTTCCATTTGGTATATTCAAATGAATCATAATAAGCCATTAATGGCTTTTATGTGATTCATTTGTTTGGCAAGTATAATGTTGACTAGAAGCACAGCTGTTTTGGTTTAGCTAAGCACTGGGCATAGGTTGGTTAGGTTTATGGGTGCGTGTTATTAATATATTGTTATGTGTCAATGTCGGTGATTGTTTTGGTCGTTTGTATTCGTGCACTGTGTTTTCGTTGTTTTAAGTCGCTTTATGTAAGCACACTTTTATTTACGTTACAGTGTTTTGTTTTGTTTCCCTATCTCTGGCTCTGCATCTCACTCCCTTCCACATTTCACCCAAGAAGCCACTGAAAGTTTGTTGTCAGAGGAAAGGGTTTGAGTAAGGGATGGCCAGGGGTGGTTTCGGGGTTTCCATTGTTCACAAAAGTTGTGTTTTTGGTCTAACTTTGTGTTTGTGTGTTTCATGTCTAATCTTGTGTGTGCTTGTGAGTTTTAGGTATACTGTTGGGTGTCATTTGCTTGCTTTTAGACATATCAGAGGACTCTAGTTTGAGACTCGAACTCGAGTCACAGTTAACACTAGAACACCTCCTTGTTTCGCTGTGTTGAGTCATTTGTCCCCCCCATGCATGTTTTGAATGAATGGGAGGGTGTTGCTGACACACAATGACCAGCAGACGGTGCATCTTGGTCATCTTTGCATCAGAAGGACCAGGCTGTTGTAAAAACACATTGGCGCATGAAGTAAAACCAAAAGGTTAAAGCCTCTTTGCAATACATTTAGATGGCCTAGACGTGTATACTATCATCACCTTCAGATGCCTCATAAAATTAGCTGTGGTTAAAATTATCTTGATAGTACATACTTTGCATTCAGCGCTTCTTTTGTTTGGGTCTTGTTGTATAACGTTTTTAAAGCTATATCTCATGACAAATGGCACCGGAAACTGCCGCTGTGGTTAACACGTTTGTTGTCCTCACTCACGTGTGTCCATGTGCAGCAAATATGTTACGTATTATGTAGAAGGTTATAGGTTAGGATGGAGGAGAATAACATTTGGCTCATCAGAGGTTTTCTAAAAAGTAACAATTGTTCACGAGTCCCACATCTAAAGTCTGAGTCAACTCTGAAGCCTTTTGAGTATGAGTCTCAAGTAAAGTCTGAAGTCATTGTGTGTGCAAATTAGGTGCGACTCTAGTCCCCATCTCCGATAATTGATGAAGAAACCATGATCACATATGACATGCTTTGAATTACTTATATATAGCTATGCAGGGTTCTAAGCAGCCTGGATGGAACGCAACAGTGATATCACACATGTGCTAGAACCACGAGACGCGAGACTTGGACTCTAGCTCAAAGCTTTTCTGGTGTACGTGTAAATTATGATAATTATGTAACAATAACTTTTAGCAACCATCTTATGAAAAAAAATTGATGTTCCCAGCCAACCATATTTTGATCAAACATTGTGATTTTAACACAGCGCATTTAAATACATTTCAGAATATAAATATTTTATCTGGGGCATTTTCATCCTTTATTATTTTTTATTGAATTGAGAAATGTGTAAGGCCAGTTCAAATACAAATAAACAGTAATGGCCTCAACAATATTTTATATTAGAAAACAATGTATGCAAGTTACGTAGTGCATGAAATATCAAGTCCAAAACCAAGAAGCATGTAGACTCAAGATCTACATTGTCTACACAGAATAGTAACTTTTTGTTCACTCTAAACAAATATCTCTCCAAACGAAAAGGGCAGAGTGATCAGGGCTGCATTACTCTCTAGACCTAAAATGATAGAGAGAACAGATCAGAAAAGATAAAAAATGAACCCATTTGAGAGAATTTGTTAAATGCTTTGTAATTTAGGGTTAGTTTGGGTAGCATTTACTTAATGATGAGATACCTTCGCCATTTGCCACATTGTTTTCAAGCTAAGAGGTCACAGTGGACTCTCCGTTTTGACAGCCTGAGGAAGTTGGGGCTCATTACAAATAGGGCGTAATTTAGTTAAAATCTATTTCTTTCCCAAAGCGCATTGCCATTTCATGTCACATTTTTAGCAGAAGAGAATGGATACTTACAAGCTTTGGAACTCCAAGAAATGCAAACATTTCCATCCCCTCACGTGTTGGTCTCCCTATGTGTCCTATGTTGTTCATACCCACATAAAATAAGTGAATTCATTTGGTTTAATTTAAAGTAACTAGTGTGTGTTTGTGGGAAACAATTTTCTATGGCCTTACACAATCGAATTCTAATAGCTCTTTGATCAATAGTTTTTTCACGTCGCATGGGGGGGGAAAGTAAATTCACCCGCAGTTTGTCAGTGTCAGCACACAAATTTAAGGTTACATAAAAACATATTGTTTTATCTATTAAATTCCTCTAATACAAAACTATGCCCGTATTCATATGTAAATTGCGATGACACTTTATCCATTCAAAGAATGCGTATAGTTCTGTGGGATCCCCCACCCGGCTGTGAGAGGCGTGTGGATCCCTGGAACTTCGATGTTCATGTTTCCAGGGCAGAAATTCAAAGCATGGGTGATTCCAACCGTACCAACATGACTCCGTGGGTGCGCAGTCTTTGAGCAGCAAAAAAACATTACCATAACACTCTGGGACCCGTTTCTCCCGCGGGCAGTTTTTGCCGATTTACTCCTTTCCAATGCATAATTCTGTGTTAACTCACCTTTCCAATGATACCAACCACGCCACTGTGCGACGCACTAATTTGTAGAACATCAGCCGTTGAGAAAAGTTAGCCACATTGGAAATTAGAGTTGCCACACTAAATTATTTTTAGTCCCATCACGGGCAAACAGTCACAAAACGACAAGCACATATATTTAGGTCTTTAAGGTGCCATAATACCACACAAATAATTTTAAATTAACGAAAATTAACTTGACGTATTTTGTATATATGATTGAGTTAACATGAATGACATGAAGTATTTAATTCATGTGACGCACACGTGAGAAATGCATTGTATACCCAAACAAAGACACAACCTAAACGTTTTTATCATAATCTGTAATGCCCGTTCAAATTAATAATGAGGAAAAGATATATCTCGCATTCAATAATAAATACCTTGTTGTAATAATATTTAACTTTAGTTAAGCGAATTATGATGATAAAATGAATTATAATATAACATACAGACTTGCAAATTGTAGGCATTTGACGGGAAGCTCAGCCTAAAAACAACATGCTTTGGTTGGGGACAATATAATCCTAAGAGCCGCATTCATGTAACTCTCATTTTGGCCTAGATAACACTAACTATATCATATGAAGCCATTGTCCCACATAATCAAGTCTGTGAGCGTTTTCACTGTATTTTATTAATGTGACGCACACATGGTGAGAAATGTATGTTATGTAAATACATTTGCTTTAAACGAACACCATACATGGAAATAGAACAGAAAACGACACAACGCAGTTGTGTTATACAGCGTTCTAACAACATACATGATCTAAATGTATTTATTATCTCCCTTTCTTGAAGAGAATTTTTTTTTCCCTCTATCGGGCATTCACATGTACATAATAAAGACACTGCCCCCACATAAAATAGTGAAGTTAGTACCCGGCAGCTGGGGTTGTGGGGCAATACCCCTATATCCCTAGTATAATTTATAGTTTTCTATTCATGTTTTATTTATGCACCTTCCTGCCAATGTAAATTCCTTGTCTGTACACACATTCATGGCGAATAAACACTTCTCTGAATATATAAATAGTCAATTCATGGTGTAAATTTGACTATTGTCTAAAATGAGGTTATGTACCATCCAGCAACTATATACCTAAATAATGTGAACTAAAACTTGTTAATAACAATGCAATGCCCATTCAAATCAATGATGAGGTGCAACTCGCATTCAATATTTCATGCCTTTTTGGAACTCCGATAGAACTTTATTTTAGCAAATTATGAATATAATGACGCAAACATGGCTGAACATAAGACAATATACCAACTTTGACAATGTGGTGGAGGCCGTGGCCAATTATTATTTTCATTTCTTGAAAAGTTACCGTTTCCAAGATAGGTTTCCGTATTTCAACAGTAGGACATTGCTTCAGCTACATCGATATCAAATTAGTTTAATGTTATCAATGCAATGCAATAATGCATTATAACAGAATATAACTTGAATAAACGCATAGAGCGTTTCAACTTCATATATAAAGTTCTTATTATTGATATACCTTGATGCTTCGATGGCGAAGCAACAGAAAGATATATCAGAAAATTTACCGCATTTACCATTATAGTCTGCAAAACGTCTAAATTAATTTGGTTTAATATAAAATAATCAATGTGATAATATCGGTGAACAATATTAATTTGCAGTCGATATTAGTCTAGGTAAATTACGGCTTTTTTCACACAACGTACATCGTATACACACAAAATGTATTATATGCTTTACAATGCCTAATATTGTTTATGTATCAACAATTATCAATTGCCTATTGTTTCAGTAGACCATTATTATTTGAAAAGCATCTTTGAAAGTGAAATATGGTTTGCTGTGAAACACAAGTTTGTTGTTTAGAACTTCCCTGATGCCGCATCGTTATACAGAAGCAACATGTCATTCATGTTAACTCAAAATTGTCTACTATAAGTAAATAATTATTTGGTGTAATAAAAATAATCATTCTGGGTATTTTTGTGTTGGTATAATATCATGTTACATGATATTCACTTTCAGGAAATACGACTTGGTTTTGGTGTTTCAAGCGCCACCTGGTGGCAGACAACAAGATATACTGGTGAAAAAAAAACAAGCACAATGGCGGATAGCCACTTAGCACATAACTTCCGCAAAATAGCTTTAAATTCGCATTTCCAGTGATTATTTTAACAGGGAAAAAACAGGGGGATAAAGCACGCATATCTAGGAGCATATCTAAAAGGATTTTTCTGTAAGTTAATAGAGTGCCGCAAAAAGATTTTTTTACGTGCCTCTGGGTCAAATGACCCACTTCTAGTGTTAAATAGCCCACTGATTGACAAACCTATGCCCAGTGCTTAGCTTACTCAAAACAGCTGTGCTCCCAATTACAAAAATACACAGAAGTGCTCTCCCTTAATGTATTTCGTTCATCGAGACCTGATGTGATCTATGTGTTCCCGAAATGTTTTGGAGCAGTGTATTTCACTTCACTTTATCCAGCAGTTACAGCCAAAGACATATAAACTCAGCTTGTCACAATTCCTGACATCTATTAAATATTCCCTATCTATGGTCAGCTACGATCTCCACTGTATTTAAGAATGTGAAATGCCTGAATAGTAGTAGAGAGAAGTATTTATTTTAGCTTTAATTTCTTTCATCACATTTCCAGTGGGTCAGAAGTTTACATAAACTCAGTTAGTAGTATTGCAATTAAATTGTTAAAATGTGGCCTAATCCTCCTGACTGAACTGATGTAATTGAGTCAGAATTGTAGAACTCCTTGCTCGCACACACTTTTTCCATTTGCAAAATGCATACTCCTAAGCCTGCATACATACTTATTCCTGCCTCATGTCCTACACACTGCTACTGAGTTTATTGTATTTGCCATTTGCACAATTCATACTGTTGTACTCTCCATTTGCCATTTGCACATCCTTACATTGTCTTTTATCTAATTTGACTCACACATTGGCACACAGACACACTGCCCTGCATACTATTTTGGCACAGCTCTTTTTGCACTTTCTGGTTGGATGCAAACTGCATTTCGTTGTACTGTACTTGTATTATTCAATGACAATAAAGTAAAATATTTGGTTAACTACACCAGATCTTCCTAGTGCAAAGCACCTCCACAACATGGTGCTCCCACCTCTGTATTTCACAGTTGCAAATGTTGTCCTTTGGCTTGCAAACCTCCTTTTTCTTCCAAACATAACAATGGTCATTATGGCCAAACAGTTAAAAACAATTATCAGACGAGAGGATATTTCTCCAAAATGTATGATATTTGTCCCCACGTGCAAACCGTAGCCTGGCTTTTTTATGGCAGTGTTTTGGAGCAGTGGCTTCTTCCTTGCTGAGCGCCCTTTCAGGTCATGTCAGTATAGGACTGTGGATATAGATTTTTGTACCTGTTTTCTCCAGCATCTTCACAAGGTAATTTGCTGTTGTTCTGGATTGATTTGCACTTTCCTCTGTAGGAGACAGAAGGCAGCTCCTTCCTGAACGGTATGAGGGATGTGTGGTCCCATTGTGTTTATACAGACTTGTACTAATTGCAAATTGCTCCTGATGATAAACCAGACTTGTTAAGTACTACAATACTTTTTCGGAGGTGATCACTGACTTGTGACTTAGATATTCCCATGATGTTAAGCAAAGAGGCACTGAGTTTGAAAATAGGCCTTAAAATACATCCACTGGTACACCTACTTAAATTATGTTAATTTGCCTATCATAAGCTTCTAAAGCCATGGCATAATTTTCAGGATTTTCTCGAGCTGATTAACAGCACATTGAACGCAATGTATGTAAACTTCTGACCCACTGGAATTGTATTATAGTGAATTATAAGTAAAACTATAAGTTTACTTGTGTCATTCATAAAGTGTATGTCATATTTCAGATATCAGTCTTGCCAAAACTAGTTAGTTAACATGAAATCTGTGGAGTGGTGGAAAATTTTGTTTTAATGACTTCAAACTAAGTGTATGCAAACTTCCGTCTTGAACTGTAAATTAGCAAATAATATAAGTGATGTACCATTTGGCCTGATGTCACTTTAATAGAATAAGGGACTCTTGTTGTAGCAAAAGACATGATGTTAAGAACAGAGTTAGGAACTTGGTTTGTTTAAGGCTATCATTTATGGAAGCATATAGTGGACTAAATTCAAATTAAAATGCAATCCGAAATAGCATTTTCATTTTCAAAGACTGCCCCGCTTTTTAATGGACTTATTTCAAATAAAAATGGAATTTAAAAATTGCATTTTCATTTTCAAAGAATGCCCTGCTTTTTAGTGGACAATATTTAAATGAAAATGCAATCCCAAATAGAATTTCCATTTTCAAAGAGTGACAAGAATTTTCGTGGACATAATTAATATTAAAATGCAATTGCATATTGATGCTCTCACGCAGTTTTAAGGACAATATTCAAATGGAATGGCTATCTGGGATTGCATTTTCATTTTCAAGTTCGACCTGCCTGTCAGTCATTCTCGGTAGGCGGGACTATAAAGAGTCTAAACGTTAACACTTCAATCATTAGGTAAAATGGCAACTGCAGAGCTAGTGCAAGGAATCCTACAATGCACAGATAGTATTGAAAGAAATGTGATTTATAGTTCAGATGCTCGTGAGAGGATGGAAATACTTATTGGAAATGTTTTCTGTTTTCCCGCAAGCAAACACACTACACTGATCAGACGGAGAGAAACCTCAGATTGCTTATAGTTAGGGATCGGGTGTAGTGGCTGCTTGCGGGAATCCAGACCTGATCTCGGGTTCCAAATATCTGTTCCAATATCGAATATCCAACCAACTTTACCTCGGTCGTGGGAGAGTCTGTTAATAGCTTCTATTAAATTTGCCAACACTAACGGGTCAATGTCGGTATTCGTTATTGAATTCTGCAACATTTCCAATAAGCATTTCCATGCAATGTTGAAGAGGCGTGTCGACCAAGACAGCCCTTCCCCACCCAAAGCTTTTAGCATCTCTGGACGAATCTCATCAGTCCCTGGGGCTTTGCCACTGTGGAGTTGTTTGACTACCTCAGCGACTTCCCCCAGGGAAACTGACGATGACCCTCCATCAGCCTCCAGCTCTGCCTCTGTACTAGAGAGCGTGTAGGTCGGATTCAGGAGCTCCTCAAAATCCTCTTTCCACCGCGTGTGGGAGAAGTTTGGAGAAGCTATGGAGAAGGACTTTCGACACGGCCGCGGCTGCAGCCCTTCGGGCCTGTCAGTACCCTGCAGCTGCCTCCGGAGTCCTCAGGGATAGCATATCCCTGAAGGCCTCCTTCTTCAGTCGGACAGCTTCCCTGACCACCGTGGTTCACCACGGTGTTCTAGGGTTACCACCCCTTGAGGCACCTAGGACCTTGAGACCACAGCTCACCACCGCAGCTTCAGCAATAGAAGCTTTGAACATTGCCCACTCAGGTTCAATGCCCCCAACCTCCACAGGGATGCCTGAAAAGCTCCGCCGGAGGTGTGAGTTGAAGATCTTTCGGACAGGGTCCTCCTCCAGACGTTCCCAGTTCACCCGCACTACCCGTTTGGGCTTACCTGGTCTGTCCAAAGTCTTTCCCCACCCTCTGATCCAACTCACTACCAGATGGTGATCAGTTGACAGCTCTGCCCCTCTCTTCACCCGAGTGTCCAAAATATGCGGCCTTAGATCAGCCGATACGATCACAAAATCGATCATTGACCTTCGGCCTAGGGTGCTCTGGTACCATGTACACTTATGCGCCTCCTTAAGTTCGAAAATGGTGTTTGTTATGGACAATCCATGACTAGCACAGAGGTCCAATAACAAACGACCGCTCGGGTTTAAATCAGGGAGGCCGTTCCTCCCAATCCCGCCTCTCCAGGTGTCTTCATCGATGTGCGTTGAAGTCTCCCAGCAGAATGATGGAGTCCCCTACTGGAGCCCTATATAGGACACACGTTATTCATAAACTATCTCTAAAATTGTTCTAGAACTTCTGAAATTCAACATTAATTTTTCATCTTTTTCTCTCTACGCAGCAACATCTCTCCAGAGCACTCAGAAGCCTGTGGTGCATTGTGGGAAATGCAATGCGGCCTTGTCGTCCCTGAGCTCTGTACAGAACAAACATGATCCCGCAGTGAGTTCTCTATTTGATCCAAAATAATCGTATTTTATCGTTACTGTTGTTGCTTAACATTAGAAGTGCAGGAAGTGAGTCATTTGACCCAGAGGCAATTCAAAAACATTTTTTTTTGGCACTTTATAAACTTACAGGAATATCCTTTTAGAAATGCTCCTAGATATGCATGCTTTATCCCCCATATCTTCTTTTGTTGTTAATAATTACTGCTAAAGCTAATTTAAAGCTATTTTGCCAAAATTATGTGCTAACGCGCTATCCGCCATTTCTATTTTTTTTCATCTGTAAAATCTTCTTGTCTGTCACCAGGTGGCACATAAAATAGAAAAACCATGGCACATTATCTGCAGATGAATATCGATGACCAAATTTGATATTATCACAATTTAATTACCACACTGATCATTTTAAATTAAACCAAATTAAATTTGACTTATTGAAGACAATATTGAGTTAACATGAAATACATGAATATCATCAGGTTGCTTCTGTGTAACGAGGCGCCATCAGGGAAAGACAAACTTATGTATGCTATGCTTCACAGCCAATTATATTTTGCTTTTGAAATTGAATCAAATAAATGTATATGTATTGTAGACAATATTGAGTTAACTTAAGTCAGTGTGCTATTTCCTGACATGAATATTGTACCGTCGCTTGTGTGCAATGTATGGGACAAACTTATTTATGCTTCATGTCAAAGCGTCAAGTTAATTAATTTTATATAAAGTAGAAAATTACAATGCATTGATTACATTGCATTGACAACATTAAACCAAATATATTTTGATGTAGCCGAAGCAACATATTTTCTGTTGAAATACAATGTTTTTATATGATACTTAGGTTTGATTAAAAAAAAATTTGTTCACATTTACATGTAAAAAGGCGATTGAGGGAAACACTTCTCAATGTCCACACAAAATGCAAACCGTAGCCTAATAACTGCGACAACAAGTTGCCTATATGATTCGCGATAAATCCAATAAATTCAAAGCTGCCGAGTTGAAAGAGTGAATCATCCGTCCTGAACAGGCAACACAAGTGTCCCACTGAACCGGCTCCACCGACACAGAATGAACACTCAATCACTCGAATTGAATGACAACGCGCAGACCGAATGCCCTCTTGTGCAATTTGTCAACATACAATGTAGAAATGAGCAAAAACAGAACATGTTGACGCAAATTAACACTTCATTGTGCTTCTCAATGCACAGTCAAAAAATCAAGAAAAAATTATAATAACAAGATTTAATATAAAGTAAACAATTGCTTTAATTCAAATTGTGTTATTCAAATTCTACAAGGTTAGAATGCTTAGAATCGAGGAATGAACTATATGAAATACAAATATTTTAATAGATCTAGAATTAGCTTAATATTGCTATTCAATAGGGCATGGTATCGACATAATGACAAGGCCATCACAATTGAAATAGAAATTCTATTAATTGCAGAACCCTAGGATCTAGTATTGAAACTTGACGATCTAACAGTAATGTTAAGTATACCAGAAGCTTGTTGAGTAATGCTTGTATAAAAATAGAATAATGGAGTAATCTACCGTATATCTTCCAATAGTATCCCCAGCTTTTATTTGAATAATTATTCGGATGGTCCGGCGTTTAAAAGAGACCGGCAGTTGTTGGAGACCGGCTATTATTCGCCTCGCAGACGGAATGGTGATTAGTAAACGGGGTTCATTTCGCGGTGAAATACGGTATGTGTAACTACCCTGGTTAAAAAATAGTCCACGTCTCGAACTGATGTCAATTTGTACGTTTACTCCTTTCCAAACGTCTCTATAAAAACACCATGGAACAACATGGCACAATTAAACACTGTGAAAACATGTTTGCCTTGTGAAACCAGCGGTAAAAAAAATAAACAATAGCTAAATGTTCGTCTACCGGAATATACAACTCTTTTCCCTCCCTTTTCCCACTTTCTGGTATAAGATATAGTGATGTGTATTATAACTGTCTAAAGTATTAAAACGTTGGGCACTTTGATAAACAGAGTCAAGCAGCTTCAGAGTAGTAATAATGCACTTTGGTTTATTGTATCACCATAGTCTGGCACAGGCTTGAAAGTTAACTGAACTATTTGTCTCCTGTTTACCATAGAAAAGCACATTTTGTTTCTGTAAAAGAAACCCACTTTACGCTTTTTAACAAGCTCACTAGTATGTTTCTTAAGGGAGCAAGTTTATCCACAACAGCATTGAAGATGCTACAGAATATATGCAGGGCCAGTTCAGGATGACCTATAGATGTGACACATTTAATATCACAATTGTAAAGCATATAAATGCTTGTTCATTAAACAGCCTGAAATGAATCTGTCTGTTAAGATAAAGTTTGAGATTTTGGTATGTGCACATCTCCAATACATCCAGGAGGACAGTGATCACTTTTATTTATAGCGAATTTGTCTGGGGAGTTCGTAAAAAATAAAATCTATAGTGATGGATTTTGAGGGGCCCTTAAAATTTGGTCTTGTGGGCTTTTTAATTTACTGCTTTAGATTAAATTTGAAACCAAAATCACTTAAAAAAACTAAATTGTGACCTTTCCAGTCAATGTTAAAATCCTAGACAATTAAGACTTCAAACGTGGCGAAGGAGGCTATTAGATCAGTGAGTTCAAATATCAGACACTTCTTTGAAGGGGGAGAATGAAAACTCTCATGATTATAATACTCCAGATAATAAGGTTTAGGGCCAAAACTCAAATTGTTTTAGGAATTATAACAGATTTAAATTATAAGACTGAGAGATGGTCTTTTACATTAATAGCAACACCACCACCTTTATCCATCCTATTTGCCATGTACACGCTGTAAAAATCTAAGGCAATTTCTGTCCAGAATGTTTTCTATTACTAATAGTATTAGCCATGTTTCAGATAAAAACAAAATGTCTGGGTTTGCATGATGGACCCAGATCTTTATATGATCTATTTTACTGAGAAGGCGCCAAATAATAGGTGCATAATACAAGTGCATAATATTTAGGCCTTTCTAGACATTGAAATACTGCAGAGTATCAATACATGTCAGATCATCACATAATGTATTTGAGCTTTTGTAGCACACAGTTGACTTTAGAGGAATGGAAACAAGGTTACTAAAAACAACACCTTGTTAGTACATGTCACAGTTTGAGGGTGTAGTGCAAAGAGCCACATGCTCTGCCCTAATCACGCTATTTGGTATTTAATAAAGTAAGACAAACAATGACCATAAGAAATTATAATGCGCATAACAAGCGTCTTACCAAGCAAGCAAACAAGCAAACAGCTACATGTAACACGCACTAAGGCGTAATGCACGTAACTAAAATAATTAGAAGCAAACTTACATGGAACCGAGCAAACTGAATAGCATCATAACAGACAACGTAATCAGTGGGACAAAATAACACAGAGTGAGGACAAACATCCTCAACATCAAAATTATTTTGATCATTACATCAAATACTAGATAATGTACAATTTCTACTGAAATTGTGATGTGTGCTTGCTGCCACCCGTCGTCGACTGTGTACTGATATCAACTGCCAATGTCCAGTAATACGTTTAAAAATATGTATAACATATATGTGAGATTACAACATGTGAGCATAGTAACCTGCCAATTAACCAGCATTTTTAACCTGCCTTTGAACTAGCACAGTAACCAGCCTTTTAACCAACAAATAAACCTGCCTATTAAACAGCATAGTAACCAGCATAGTAACCAGCATATGAAACAGCATTATAAACAGCCTATTAATTAGCAGAGTAACCAGAATAATAAGCTGACTATTAAACAGCATGTAACATGCCTATTAAACAGCAGGTAGCCTGCCTATTTAACTCCATAATAACCTGCCTTTAAACAGCATGTAACCTGCGTATTAATTAGCATGCAAACCTGCCTATTCAACAGCATGTAACCTGCCTATTAAACAGCATAATAATCTGCCTAATATACAGCATGTAACCTGCTTATTAAACAGCATGCAAACCGGCCTATTAAAGATGATATAACCTGCCTTTTAAGCAGCATGTAACCAGCCAAGTAAACAGCATGTAACCTGCTTATAGTACATCATAATAACCTGCCTTTTAAGCAGGATGTAACCAGCCTATTATACAGCATGTAACCTGCCTATAGTACAGCATGTAACTTGCCTATAGTACAGCATGTAACTTGCCTATAGTACAGCATGTAACCTGCCTATTGTACAGCATGTAACCTGCCTATAGTACAGCATGTAACCTGCCTATTATACAGCATGTAACCAGCCTATTAACAAACATAGCAACCTGCCTATTAAGCAGCATTGTAACCAGCCTTTTAACCAACCTAGTAAACTATTAAACAGCATTGCAACCTGCCTAGTTGTTTTAGTGAGCCTACAAAAACAGTACTGGCTAGCTAGTTAGTTTGCACACTAACAAAAGTCGTTTGAATACAATCTACCCAGTGATGGAGCATACACATACAAGAGTAACTAGCTAGCTAGCGCGCTAATGCTAGCTAGCATGCTAACGTTGTTGTTTGATGTATGCATACACTTACAGTAGTAGCTAACGCTAGCTAGGGCGCTAACGGTAGCTAACATGCTAACGTTATTTGTTTTAATGTATGCATACACTTACAGGAGTGGCTAACGCTAGCTAGCGCGCTAACACTAGCTTACATGCTAACGTGTAAACAGAGGCCCAGAAAAAGAACTTACCCATTGGACATACAGCAGCAGCTGCAGATAATGTGTGTGGCTGTTGCCTGGCAGTGTCTGTGGCTGTTGTTCTCATCGATATCCCCCCGCCCTTCCAGAATGTTCCTTCTATTTAGCCAATCAACAACCAGGAAATGCAGCTTGTCTCTGTCAGATGAATAGGATTCAGGCATGGTCGTATACTTTTAGCTATACTAACCAGAGTTTTACTCACACAGTTTAAATAATTACATCATGAGAATCCTAAGAACCAGGCCGACATTCTGATGGAAACTAAAGGGCATAACGAAATCAATATTTATGTCACAGCTTATATTTGGACATTTTTAGTGACAGCACATAAAGCTGAACGTTTTGATATGCCATTTGTGTGTAGAGCGGTTTACAAATGTTCTCTACATTTTCTGCTGAACGGGCTTTCTCACTCTAGTTTTGAAGATTCCGTCAATGTATTTCAATGAAGATTAATTAGCAACAATATCGTTAATATTTCCTAAATTAATAGGGTAAAATTAAATAGGGTTCGGGACGCACATTTTGACACCTTTTTTGGCCATCTAGTGCAAAAACTCTGGGAGGAGTTAGGGTGGACAAAAGTGATATAATAATAATAATAATATATATGTGAGATTACGATATGTGTCCTTGACCATAGTCAAGCACACATAAATAAAACTTGCTGACCAGCAAACCTCCCTTGTTACTGGGTCAAACTGGGACATGGTAAACACAGTTAATATTCAATAACTATGTGTTCAGACTGGTACATTGATTTTATCCAGAATATCCAAGATTTAGGAGATGTGAAAGTTTATCCAAGATTTAGGAGATGTGAGTATAATTCATATTTGTGGTCTAGATCAGGGTTTCTCAACTGGTCACCTCTGGTGACCCACATTTTTCCATGGTCATTAAGTCGCGACCCATTTCTATAACCAAGCAAATTTATTTATAAAAAATTGCCTCTGAAAACACATGTATTTTTTTTCTTAACATAAATACACACATTGATGCATATCAATTCACACATATACAAATACACACACATGCACATATGGCATTTTTTACCTAGCCTGACATTTGTGGAAATCAATGACACAGTTGGGCATGTGTTTTACTTTGAATCAGAGCTGCAAAGTCTGGGGTGACTGTAGTCAGCGCTACTCTCAGATCATGCTCAATGTTCAGCCTGTTTCTCTGCTTTGACATAAGCTAAACTAAAGCAGGGAGCCACTTTCACAGATAGGTCGTGCTAAATGGTAAAATAATCTTGACTGCGAGATTAGAGAGAGATGGATACTAAACCAGCACATCGCTGCACCAGAAGTGGGAGAGGCTTACCTCGCCAAATCTCTTTTTCAGCGTCTGGTCACATGACAGATCCACCAGCTGATGCTCTTGGTTGCTTGGCAACATGACGCTTTCCATGTTGATGTTAAGGGGTCGCGTATCCAAGCATTAGCGGTATCGCTGTGTCTCTGGGAAGTATACCTCAAACCGATCTTGCAGTTTTGTGAGATGCGCCTCAATATTTTTTTAAGTCAGTTTTGGTCACGGTGTCCAGCTGCTGTGCTTCTAGGAAACATGTCAAGTCTTTCTTTTGATAAATGATTTACCCACAGTGTGATCTATTTCTTGAACGCAGAAATTTTGTCTGACTGTTCAAAAATATTGTGTCCCTTCCCCTGCAAAGACACGTTTAATGTGCAAAAACACATCCGCACGTTATGCAACCCGTGCGAGCCAGATTTCGCTGTCAAACAGCTCAACATACTGGGAGTTATTCTCTGAGAAGAAGGTGGCGATTTCTGTTTTAAGTTCGTAAAAACGTGACAACACCTAGCCAGTGTACTTCAGAGTGATACAACACCTGCATGTGCTCAGAGCCTTTACATAAATTTGAAAAGCAGCGGGCACCATGTTCTTAGCCGCCAGTGCCTCTTGGTGCAAAAAGCAGTGGTTCCACGTCACATTAGGTGCCCTCTCTAGAATTTACTTCACCACACCTGAATGTTTCCCGGTCATGGAGGCAGCGCCATCAGTTGTGATTCCCACACAGTTTTCCCAGCTCAGGCCTACTGAGCTCAAATACAAGTCCAATGTGTTGAATATGTCCGCTGCCTTTGTAGTGGTAGGGAGGTCTTTGCTGCAGAGGAATTGTCCCTGCACATCAACGTCCCAAACGTGTCTTACATAAACCAGTAAAATGGCATAGTTAGCTTTATCAGTGGATTCATCCATCTGTAACGCGTAGTAAGGGCTTGCCTGGACAGGGGCTGTGGTCTGTTGTTCTATATTATCAGACATGTCTTGAATTCGCCGAGCTACGGTATCATTTGACAGCGGTATCGTTTTCAGCTTGTCCGCAGCTGACTGATCCATCATCTCTCTCACCATGTCCATGGCTGCAGGTAAAATAATCTCTTCGGCTATTGTGTGGGGTTTCCTGGCCTTCGCAATACGGTAAGCTACGTGGTAAGACGCCCAGAGAGCTTGTTCTTGTTTGGAGCAAGAATCTGTCAGACACTTCTGTGATGCCCTCAGCTCCTCGACTCGTCTCTGAAAAAACTCCACCGGCTTGTCTTTGATGTTTAGTTTCCAAATGCCGCCTTAGTTTGGAAGGTTTCATGCTCTCATTTGCAAGAACTTCACTACAAATGACACACTGTGGTTTC
This sequence comes from Dallia pectoralis, assembly GCA_029465975.1. NCBI lineage: Eukaryota > Metazoa > Chordata > Actinopteri > Esociformes > Umbridae > Dallia > Dallia pectoralis. Next base: position 18,460,505 of record CM055739.1, read on the forward strand.
TGTCCCTTTTTGTCCTCAATGTAACCAAATCCACATTTTAAATAGCCCGGGTCATATTTTCACTTCGCCATCTTGCCTCTGATTATTAACAATAACGGTAATCAAATGATGGTTACCATGGTTACGGCGCTAGAGTTCTGCAAACCTCTGATGCATTTCATTACAAAATAAAAACGTTTTCTGATTATTAACCAAACGTAAAGTGAACGGTAATCAAATTATGATTACCATGTTTAAAAAAAATTGTCAGAAAATCAGATTTTTTAAAATATATTTCTTTTTTAATTTACCAGCTGTCCGCGACCCACTGAGAACGGGTCTGCGACCCACTATTGAGAATGGCTGGTCTAGATAGAGATCAACTGGCAATAAATTAGTAGTCAATCGTTACTGCATTTGACCTATGATGTATTCTGGTGAAGCCTGAAGCCTATAACACATACTGACAGTACTTCTATACACAATGTAGACACAAAATCAGAATCAGAAAGTGTCTAATTCACCAAGTCTGTTTTCACGAACAAGGAATTTGTTTTGACCTGTTTCTTCAATACTTAATTCACACATTTATGGGCAAATCCTAACCATACGAACATTACGAACAAGAGAGAACATGCGTAGCTCCGAATATGCAGTGTTTAAATATAATATTTAATATAATTATATTGCAATTGTGCGAATGTGCAATGTGTGCTGGCACTTCAATACCATGACATGCTAGAAGATATGAAAATATGGCCTCACTCTTTACGCAGGTATGGCAGTGTGAGTTTTGTGGAAAGGAAAACATCATATCAAACCTAGACCTGCGGGCCAGTTCCAAGATGGGAACTAAAGTACAAGGGACTCCAAGCGGGAGAGACTTGATCTACATCCCCATTCAGACTGACCAGGACTACCAGAATCTCGAGGATGTCATGGTCGTCTTCTGTGTTGACATATCCGGGAGCATGAGTGTCACCTCAGAGGTGTGTGTGTGTGTGTCTGTGTGTTGGGGAGGGGGGGGTCGTAAACTAATTGTCGTAAACTAATGCAATTTACACAGTGTCTTTTCAGTTGGGGTAAAAGGGGGCCTCTAAATGGGGCCGATGCATCATTGGTAGATTAGGGTTCAAATTGAAATGAGAACTGAATCAATGCCAGCAGGTTTGTGCATGCTAAAACAGTTTGTATAGGTTGTCGAACATCATAACAGGATCAAAATTGAAATCCAAATGTCTTTTCTGCTCCTTGAAAGCATTAAGCTCAGTACACAGTATCTTGTTTTATCAATCAAGTATGTGTGTATGTGAAAATAGCATAATGTTTTTTGTGTGTGCAAACTAGGCATCTCTGGTAACATGATTGTTGCTGGTACATGTGTATTTAAGCTTTTTATCAGACTATAAACGTGGCCAAGTCCAAGTACTCACACTATCTCTCCTCTACACAGGTTGCCCGTGGTAATGCTATGAGGTCGCCAACCTATGTCTCACGACTGCAGGCAAGAAGTTACAAAAAATTCCACTTTACAATACATTGAATTAATCTGAATTAGCCTCCCTGTCTTTCAATTACTATCTTTCATATTAGCTCAAAAGCAAACGTCATCCTATTTATCTGGCCTAATTTTCATTGTTTCATGAAAACATATTTTTTTTGGTTTAATTACGGATTAAAATGGATGCCATATTTTGTTGTGTCATTGCCTTACATACGAACCTTAGTCTACATTGTTCATCACATTCATGTTACATGGAGTAATACAATTAATTAGAAAAATAATCTAACGGTTGTAGTTAGCTGACTAATCGTCAACCACCATAGCTGATGTGCTTCTTTGATATGACAGTGACCATAAAGGTTAACAATATCCATAATTAGATTACTACGCCGATGTTTCGTCAACTAGCCCACAACACCTCAGCGTCCTGGAACTGCTCCCTTTGTCGTTCAGGACTTCACCACTCAGCTCTGGCCCCCGCCCTCTTTGCCAGCCTGGTTTAGCCACCGCTCGCTACTCTTCAACCACAGCCATCTGGATGCTGTCTCCGCCTGCTTTGCTATGTTGTTCACCAGGTTCTTGCGGGTTGCCCCCCTAACCCCAAGCATCCCCAATGCTCTCCAAAGTGACTTTCTCGGGAATCCCCTAGCTATTAGCTCTCCTAAAAGTCGATAGAAGTCGTTAAATGACGTCATTGCCTAATTTGCATATTATTCTGTGCGCATGTAATTGTGCTGGAGGTGCAGGAGAGAGGGATAAGGTTGTGGGAAATACAAAATTAGAAATGAGTAAAAATCACCCAAAATGAAAAACATACATTGGTCAATGACCCATCACCGCAAAAGAGATGGGTGTCAATGCCTCGGCAGAACACTCATTGAGAGCTACAGTAAACGTTTGAATTTAGTGAATGTCCAACTACATATTAGGTTAAGGGTCCAATCATTTTTGATCATGCCATTTTCAAAAAGGAAGTCTCTCTTAGCAATCTAATTATTTTAAAATTGCTTTTTTTCTGCAGACTTTCAAACAACATCCAATAGATTATAAGATTGCTAAGAGATTATTATTAAATTTATGTTTGCATTACCTGTTTCAATTTGCTCTATATCGGGCCAGGCAATATAACATTCGTTTAATCTCAATGTTGTTAATATAGTGTGTTGTTACTATTTATAGAGTATTCAGGATGCCCTCCAGAGGGCATTGTCATCTCTCCTGCAGACATCACCTCACCGCCGAGTCGCCATGGTTACCTTCAATGACGAGGTAAGGAGGGAAAGAGAGAGAAGAGAGGGAGGGAAAAAAGTAAAATAACCCTAGTATGCCACAACTGGATAACGTAGCCGCTGAATGCCAAAATCCCAGCTCATTCCTCGTTCTCAATCACCAGGGCCCAGTTTTTCAAAAGTAATCCACTAGGATTTTAGATAACGGATTGGATCAAATCTGGAAAATGGGTTTTTCAAAAGAAAAAACGGATTACATAATCAGATTAGATCACGTAATCCAATCTTGGTTTTGATCCGGACTAAACCTTTAGTTTGGGGTTTTCAGAACTTTTTTGTAGGATTTGGATCACTTTGATCCAAAAAAAATGGATTAAACTGATCCCATCAGGGCCCAGTTTTTCAAAAGGTTTAATCTGGATAAAATGAATCCAGATTTAGTAAACAAAACAATTACTTTTGAGCCAGTTTTTCAAAGCAACATCGGATTGGATCAATCTGATCCGGATAGGAACTTTTCAGGAACACCAAATCTGGATAACCAGTGCTCAAACAGAATAGGAAATCACAATGTAGAACTATAGATATGTAAAGAGCAACAAGTAGAATAGCCAGTGTGGGGTGAATATAAGTGCATTTTTATTGGTTATTCTGTAATCATTGCATGCATCACTAATAAATATTCTTAAAACAAAAATGTTTTCGATTGTGATGAATATATATATCAATTAGTGACAGAATAAAATGTATCGTTTTTGGTCAATTTTGACAGCTGTTTGGGGGCTTATTTTATGAGGCCAAACTCTTTCTACTTTGCTGTAGGCCTATACTGAAAGGCTGAATACGGTAAAGCCTACCTAATCACTGTAGCCTGACGGATGAACAATTAAAATTAAAACATTATGAATAAATACGATATCTTGTAAGACACTGCATGATCCAAATATAGTATTATATGATACATTTTTAACGTTTTCATTACATTTTGGGCATGAAATCCACGCTGAATCCACCCTTCTGGGCCCAGTTTTTCAAAAGTAATCCACTAGGATTTTGGATAACGGATTGGATCAAATCTGGAAAATGGGTTTTTCAAAAGAAAAAACGGATTACATAATCGGATTAGATCACGTGATGCAATCTTGGTTTTGATCCGGATCAAACCTTTAGTTTGGGGTTTTCAGAACTTTTTTGTAGCATTTGGATCACTTTGATCCAAAAAAAACTGGATTAAACTGATCCCATTAGAAGGGTGGATTCAGCGTGGATTTCATGCCCAAAATGTAATGAAAACGTTAAAAATGTATCATATAATACTATATTTGGATCATGCAGTATCTTACAAGATATCATATTTATTCATAATGTTTTAATTTTATTTGTTCATCCGTCAGGCTACAGTGATTAGGTAGGCTTTAACGTATTTAGCCTTTCAGTATAGGCCTACAGCAAAGTAGAAAGAGTTTGGCCTCATAAAATAATCCCCTAAACAGCTGTCAAAATTGACCAAAAACGATACATTTTATTCTGTCACTAATTGATATATATATTCATCACAATCGAAAACATTTTTGTTTTAAGAATATTTATTAGTGATGCATGCAATGATTACAGAATAACCAATAAAAATGCACTTATATTGACATATCGATAGTTCTACATTGTGATTTCCTATCCTGTTTGAGCACTGGTTATCCAGATTTGGTGATCCTGAAGAGTTCCTATCCTGATCAGATTGATCCAATCCGATGTTGCTTTGAAAAACTGGCTCAAAAGTAAGATGGATTACGTGATCACGGATCGCGAAAAAAAGGTTTACTGAATTCGGATCAATTTTATCCGGATTAAACCTTTTGAAAACTGGCCCCAGGGCCCAGTTTTTCAGAAATGTAATCTGGATCAAATTGGTCCGGATTTAGTAAACCTTTTTTTTGCGATCCGTGATCACGTAATCCATCTTAATTTGAAAATCCCATGTTTTGCTATCCAGGATCACCTGATCCATTTTATGCTAGTTTTTTTAAAGGAACATTGGATTGGATCACTGTGATCCAAATACCAAATTTCAGGATTACCAAATCCTGTTTACCAGAGCCGTAAATGGAACCAATAGTTTAGCCTACTGGCTTAGCAAAGAACAACAGGTAGGCAAAATACCGATGGCCGCAAATAGCCATTGTTTATTTAAATTTCAAGAAAGAGAAACACTGTTATAAACAAACATTTTCTTTCATTATTTTGTCATAATGTTAAATAACAAAACAAAAACAATACTATCAGTAATCAAAAATAATTTACAGGGCAGGTAGCAGCTCTTTCCATCCCTGCCTTTAGGAGATGTATCTCCATCTGCACATTTTCTGCTGCAGTTGGGTAAGCAAGATTTGTTCCTTACCCAGTTGAAATAGTATTTCTGCTCATTCAGTTTCCCTTTTCAGAAGCAACTCATAGCTGTCACAATCCTGGTTTGTAGCCGAGGAACGTTTGCACTTCCTTGTAGAAACGTCTTGGACTCTCGTCATTACATCCACTGGGGATCTATCTTCCTCCTCATTCACTGAAGTCAAGTCCAGGACAAACATTTCCTCTGCAGGAGAATTTTGCTCGCATTCTTCTGAAGTCCTAGTCTCTGTAGTTGTGGCCTCTCCACCTGCTTCTATGCCTTCAATGCCATGCAGAGCCTCTGATGTTTCTCCTATGATATCAAAGACCATATCAGTGAAATCACCCCTCTTATATGGCTTGTTACCTGTTTGGGGGTTCTTGGCTTCAGTAAGGTCTTTCGTTGCCTTGGCCCTAAGGTTCTTCCATCGCAACATAAGCATTGCACAGGTTTCCGCCACGGTGAAATTAGGCCCTTTTGATTCCATGGTTCCAACTCTGTGGTGTCGCCAACACTGATCTTAGAAGCCTTGAACATGATTGCTTTGGCTTGTGCTCATTTAGGCTCACACCAATCAATCAGCTCATTGCTGGTAATGGGTGACACCATTTAAACACATCATGTCTTTGCACCCATTTCTCTTAACCGACAGAGGCATCCACATTGCGGGTATTGTTCATCGTTACCGAAGGAGAAGGTACCGTCCAAGGGTGCATGCTGAGCATGCCAAATCACTCGAGCAATACACATCAGAAGAACTGTATGCACGTTTTCGCTTTGGAAGAGATGACATTAAGTACATTGCAGATCTTGTCAGGCCAACACTCCAACACCAAACCCAAAGGAGTCATGCTTTATCCGTGAAGGAACAGTGCTTAATCGCTCTTCGCTTTTACGCATGTGGGACTTTCTACCAAGTAATTTGTGACAATATGGGAGTGAGAAAAGCAACTGTGAGTAATGTGGTGAAGGCTATGTCAGTAGCACTGGGCAGTCTGATCAATCAATGTGTTTCCTTTCCCAAGGATGGCCAGACAGCTCAGACTAAGCACAAGTTTCAAATAGGGAACATGCCTAGCACTATTGGTGCTATTGATTGTACTCACGTGGATATCCAAGCACCTTGTGAAAGGGAGTGGGAGTATGTCAATCAAAAGGGGAGACACAGCATCATCATCTAACTTGTGGGCAATGCCAACCTTGTAATAACCAACTGTGTTGTGAAATGGCCAGGGTCTGTTCATGATGCAGATATTCGAAGAGTGAGTGCACTATACAGAGAGCTTCAATCTCACCGACCAAATGGCATAGTATTGGGAGACATGTGACCCCTTTTCCAGTTGCAAACACACCTAAGCAGGCATGCCTCAACTCTTCACATTGCGAAACAAGATGTGCCATTGAGCGCTTAAATAGAGTCCTGAAGAGACGGTTTGCGTGTCTTAACTACTTGCGAGTACAACCCAAGGTGGAATGCAACATAATCTTTGCCTGTATTGTTTTGCATAACATCGCCACCAGGCGTCATGTCCCTCCTGATCAATTTTGATGGACCTGAGCCTGATGTAGAACCAGAACAGCCGCCAATGTTCTTACCTAATGAAGGACACACTGGTTATGCAATCAGAGATGCAATTGTGAGAAATTACTTTTAACTAAGCTACTGAATGACTGATATATATTTGTGGTTGTCATTGCCGTAAATATAGTTTTGAATTATAGAGCTGTGAGCAACAGTAATGTTTTTTTTTACAGCTGATAACTTTGAGATTTTAGATTGTTTTTTTGTTTACAATATCACATTAAAATATGAAGAAATGTATATATCATCAGTAAACATTGAATTTGTGATCATTGACTTAAAAAAAACCTCTGGTTTTATTTGGTTTGAAAAAATCACAACTGAATCCACCCTTCTGATGGGATCAGGATAATCCTGTTTTTTATCAAATAGATCCCAAATAGATCCCAAATTGAGTTCAGTTGAAAAACCCAAATGGCAGGTTTGATCCAGATCAAATGTAAGATCAGATTACATGATCTGATCTTAGTTCGGAATCCCTCTTTTGCCTTTGAAAAATCCATTTCCAAGATTTTGATCCGAAATCCCACTGGATTACTTGTGAAAAACTGGGCCCAGGGATTCTCAGCATGTCATAGTACCCCCCTCAAAATCTGGCTAAAGGCTGGGTTAGGTCTATCCCAGATTCTGCACTTCCCGACCTGCAGAGAGAGGGTGAAATCAAAGACATACAGAGCACCTGAGTTTTTCCCGCACCTGTTGTCTGTGTCATCGTTAGTCCATGTATATAGGTTGCTTCTGTTCAGTTTGTCAGTGTCGGGGCATTGTTTAAAGGTACGTTTGTTTGTTTCTACGTTTTCCCTACTTGTGGGTATGTATAGTGTGTGGGTTTATAGATACCTTATGCCCTGTTTGAGGAAATGGTGATGCATTGGATCTTCTGTTATGTTTCTGTTTAAAGGTGCCATGTTATCATTCCTGTCTGCCTGACTGTGAATTAAAGTACTTTACGTTTGAGAATACTCTGCGCTTGTGTCCTCTGTCGGCTTCTGAGGCAAACCCTGACACAGCATCTGTATATCATTACTGCTTCAGTATGTAGCCTAAGTCTGTACTATTTTCTGTGTGAAGTATTGTCTGTAGTATACAACAAACTAAGCCCATTTAAAATCTGAGATTGTAATCTGCCAGTTTGACACTAGTATGCCTTTTTTCTTTGTTTGCCTTGTTCTTCTGTTCATTTGCCTGAGCTGTTTCTGTGTAACGACCAGTTTACAGTTCTTGGACATTCAGCTTTTTATCTTGCTCCTTTTGTACTGATGCACTATTCTTACCTGGTTTACCAGTTGATCGACCACTAGCTGTTCTCCTGATCAAGTCTATTGCCAGCTTCTGGATTTGTTTATTAAACTACCTTTGCCTGCATTGCAATTAGACCAAACATCTGCTCCGAGTTATATTCTTACGACTAGCAGTAGCTGGATAGCTGTCTTTATACCATTTTGCCCCAACTTTGTACTTATGCTTGGGGTCATTGTCCATTTGGAATACCCATTCACGACCAAGCTTTAACTTTCTGATTTTGAGATGCTGCCTCAATATTACCACATACTTTTTCTTCATCATTATTCAATCTATTTTGTGAAGTGCAACTGTCCTTCAAGCAGCAAAACACCCCCAGAACATGATACTGCCATCCTCCTGCTTCTTCAAGTTGTTCTTCGGCCTGCAAGTCACCTTTTTTCTCAAAAAATACCAATGGTCATTATGGCCAAGCAGTTGTTACTGTTTCATCAGACCCAAGGACAATTCACGGTATTACGAAATGACGGTGTATTGCAGATAGTTTGAGCAATTCAATTGTTAATATACTAATGTGTTTATACATATTGCAAAACAAATAAAAATGATATTAACAATAACATGTATGTGACCAAATTGTTGCATACTAAAGAATTATATAAAAGATTTCCATTTTATCTAATACCAGTAATTCTGAGATTGGTAGGTTGTGGTGAAAAAAGTAAACATTCACATTCTCTATGCAGAGGCAATAGCATTATGGTGACAAAATATGATAAACAAATACGCCCTAGCTACAGCAGCCAGATGTGACATTTCCATGGACTGTGTGTTCCACCAGCAAGTAGGTCAGCATCTGAGGGGACGGTGCGCAACAACAATTGCAGTTCTGCTTCACTCTTTCTCTATCTTCTGTGTCAATAACAACTCTTCCTAGGCCAAGGCATCTGTAAAGTCATGGAGGCCCAATAAGCAAAAAAGCGCATTGTATTGAAAAAACTGTTACTAGTTTATATAAAATTACCCAATAGTAAAGTAAATTGTTTGGGATCATCCTGTGATTTAAATACTGACGATACCTGATAATTTTATCTTTTTATTCAGAACGTGTAGTGCAAAGTAAACATAAAAACGACTTTCAAGTGAATCATTGCATGCAAATGAAGGCCTACAATAAAAAACATGGAACCTTAAGAATTAACAAAACACCTTCCAGAATATACAGTGGATATAAAAGGTCTACACACCCTTAAAAAAGTCAGGTTATTGTGATGTGGAAAAAAGAGAGAAAGATAAATCAACCTATTCCACCTTTAATGTGTCCTATAACATAAAACAACAAACTGAAATATTTGAGGGTGAAAAAAAGTACAATAACCTGGTTGCATAAGTGTGCATACCCATAAACTAATACTTTGTTAAAACCACAGCATGTTATTACACAATTTATTTGAGGTATGTGTTTTGATTACTTCTCTGTAACTCACATATGATGTCCAAAGCTTATGACAAATGCTTGTTTGGCTGATACTAGCTCATACAGACACCCACACATACAAACACCAATGCGGCCTACATTGGTACATCACATACATTTTGGTGTCACAACAGTAGTAATATTTTTATACTATTTAGTTATATCCAAAACGATTATGCACAACAGTTTCAAAACATGTTATTAGTTGTAAAGAACTGAACATGGTCATTTGTTGGTCATTTGTTAAATTTGCAGCACTAGGATGTCATATTTCCGGCCTGGCTGACCCGCTCTTTGTCGGGTTTCATGCGGCTCTTACGTTCATATAGAAGTTTGTGTTTTTTTAATGTCAGTGTTCGCTTCGCTTGAATTCAATAAAGGAATTTTCGTCAAACCCACATTTGTCACAAACTAGGGGTGTAGTGCAGTCAAAAGCCATTTGCAGAGCCAGTCTATACGTTTGTGGGGTTTATTTTAAATAACATTTAAATCCAATACGTAACAACAAACAGAAATAAAACGACGGCACTGTAATTAACTCCTCTATTTGGGATATCCCTGTTTGGAGCGGCGGTTAGTGTGCTTGGTTGTGGAGCCGTAGGTTGCTGGTTCGATTCCCCCCAACAGAAGCCACAATATGTCTTTTGAAATAGTTTTTAAGCTTTTATTTTCTGAATTTTATAGTTTCCTTTGTGTATGATGTGGCTCTTTGCAGTAACACAGTAAAAAATATGGCTTTTAGTCTCTGACCGGTTGGCCACCCCTGTCATATTTACACCATTTTGTCCCCAGTGCCCCATGCAACACCCACCACTGCTCCCTTACACATTAGTCTACCTACCTATCTATGCTAGAGAAGGTACAATTCCTTAGTCACCCCGAAAGTCTGCACCACTGTTGGCGGCTATTCCTTCCAGTTTTCAGCCACCAATGACTGGAACGAATTACAATCATACAACCCTAAAACACGAAACCCTTAACTCACACATTGCCTTTAAACCACTTCTGTCTGATCTTTTGTCCAATCACTGTACGTGCTAACTGTTGTTTGGTTTTCAAGCACATCCCTTTTACTTTTTGCCATGCTCAATTTGCACAGTGGATAATCACCTGTACTGCTATCATGCCTGTTAACATTCTTTGCATTTATCTATTTGCTCAGGCATGCTCAAATGCTCTTCCTCCAACATCTTTGTCAAACCATTTGTGCAAACTGATGACCTACCTGCTTGATACACTTTACCTTTTACATTCTGTATATATCCTGTTTTGTATTTTAATTATGCCATATAAATGCGTCTCAACTGACCTACATATACCCCACCCTGTATAAACTTTAGATTGTCTTTCCACTTGATTCTGTTTTGCCATGTAGAATCCCACTGCTATTTGAAATCGCCTTTCATCTCAAACTGTATCTGTCATATGTGTGTTGTATGTGCCCAGATCATGAAGTAAAGTCTGCCTCCCTCCTACTTTATGGTATAGTGCAGGCCTGTCTGTAATTATCAATTTCTCCCCATCTCTTTCTCAAGGTTGTAGTTTATGGTGATGGCTCAGGTATACCAGTCACTCTGAGTGACTGGGCTCTAGTGGACTATGACTACCTGAGACTACAGGGACAACAGTACAACACACCACACTGCATCGCTGAGAGCTACCAACACCTCACACAAAGAGTCAAAGAGTGAGTGAACAAGTTCATTTTGACATTTGTTTTTATTTGTCTAACTGTTTTTCGGTTGCTTCATCTGCTCCTCAGGTTGAGGGAGCACGGGGCTACAGCGTTGGGTCCAGCAGCCTTGGTCTCCATAGCTATGGCGTCTCGATACGTGGGATCAAAGGTCAGTTCGACAGCTGAATTGTCTTTGTTGCGCAAGTACCTGTTAGACATTTTGAAAGCCGATAAGATACCTTGTCCCTAGAGACAAAACTTGGAGCAAGTCGGCCCAAAAACACGCACAACTACACTGAAAAAAGAAAATAGTTGAACCAACTTAATTGAATTGTTTCATTTGGTAACACCTAAAATAATTAAGTTCTTTAAAATTATGTGAATAAGTAAGCTTAACGCATTTTATTTAAGTCGCATGTACTTAACAATTCAATTGTTCTCAAATCAACATTTTGCATTACAGTATTTTTGAATTACTAAATCACATTTTTTTAATGTGTCTCTCACTTTCTCAAAACCTTAAACACAAATCACCAAACTGAAGCTACGTTATCAAAACATTTGACTTGTCTTTCTATATCAAACAATTGCTTCAGAACTATTTTAACTATACCCAAAACCAAACACTGTTTTCAGATAACATACACATCCAGCTAATGCATAAACACTACATAGCAGTCATTACACACTACAGAGATACATACAAAACACTGCACTCAGGGCAGAGCAGTGGGGAAATAATATTTATTATGAAGTACTTGCACAATCTTGCATAGATATAAATGTAGTCACACAAAAAATATGCAGCAATAGCAATTAATATCTTGGAATCTTTCTGCCTCAGCATTTTCGTTATATTCAAACCACTCACGAATTCTAGAACCACAGTGAAAGTTGACATTGTCCCAGATTACCACATACATGGGATGCTCTGCCTGCTCATCACCTCTTTGTTCACGTCTCAGTAGTGCTTCCTGTAGATCATACAGAAACGTCATAAGATGGGCTGTATTGTATGGCCCTACAGTCACATGGCAGTGAATAACCCTGTAGCTGCTGATGGCAGCACATATGCTCACGTTCCCACCACGCTGCCCTGGCAACTCTACAATGGCACGTTGACCAATAATGTTGTGGCCTCTCCTTCTCCTCTTGGTGAGATTGAAGGCAGCTTCATCCAAGAAGATGCACTCATGAGGCCTCTCCATGGAATCCAGTTGAAACATTGTCTATAGAAATTCGCAAACATTTGTATTTGGAGTAACGTAAATGGCATAGCATTCCAGGCTTCATGCCTCTGTATACATGTGCTGCATTACAGTCAACACAGGAAAGATGTACAGTAACTCAATAGTGCTGTATAATCTCTGGACATGATTACTTACTTGTACATATAGATACCGTAGCTCTTTTACCCATTCAGAATTTCTCTCAAATGGTACTCTGTAGGCTTGTTTAAGACTTATCAGGTTGCATTTCAGGACAGGTCAATTGTGGAAAGACTCACATTCCTTTCAAAATGTTGATTCCTTCAAAATTCACGTGGTCTTCCTCAACTCGCTGTTGTATTTCACGCGGACGAATACGATTATTTTGAAGGACCATATTGAAAATAATGGTCTCCTGCTGTTGTGAGAACATGCCTCTCCTTCCACTGGCATGTGGCAGTCTTTCAATTCTAGCAAATAAAACCTCTTGTTAGAATTGTACAGACAGGCCTAATGCATGTTGCCAAATATGTACAATACATACAATACTATTATACAAGTATATCACTGCAAGAAAAGGGCCAATTATGTTACAGTAATTTACAGAGACGTTCCACGACTGTACATATTGTACTGTAAGTTTGAGGGACCACAAATGATAGTACACTTACCTGTTCTCTTCTCTGAATGTCCTGACAATGGAGGCCACAGAGAACCTGCTTATATTTGGTTGAACACGTAGTCCTGCTTCCCTCATTCCGTGAAACAGTGTCACGGCTGTAGGGTGTAGTGCAGGTGAAAGCCATGTGCAGAGCCAGGTAATCCATATAACAAAGGTTTATTCCGGCACAAAGGCAACATAAAACAAACCCCGAACGGCAAAACAACAACTAACTGGTTAACATAAATGAAATGCGCATATCGCGACTTACAGAAAGAGACAGTTAACCAAAATAATAGCTGTACCAAAATAACACTCACCTCTAATAATATGTGACATACAAACAATGAAGCGCAACGAGTGACATCTAGCAATCCCCTTTATAGCCCAGTGATTACAAATCCCCAACAGCTGTAACCAACATAAACCAGGAAGTGGGCACCCGAAACCAGACAGTGCAGTACCCTAACTCACCACTCGTGACAGTACCCCCCACTTAAGGCTAGCTCCCAGATAGCCAACAACAACCAACATTAACAACAACACACAAAAAAAAACAAGGGAGCAACAGGCAAGGACCCACTGTCACACCCAAAGGGCTAGTCCCAGACAGCAGGTCCAGCCCTTAAAGGGCCTTGGTGGCCCGATCGCCATCTTGTGCGGCAAGGCTTCCGCCATCTTGGTGGACGTGGCGGCGGCCATCGTGGTGGACGTGGCGGCGGCCATCGACGTGGAGGCGGCCATCGACGTGGGCGTGGCGACGGCCATCGACGTGGGCGTGGCGGCGGCCATCGACGTGGGCGTGGCGGCGGCCATCGACGTGGGCGTGGCGGCGGCCATCGACGTGGGCGTGGCGGCCATCGACGTGGGCGTGGCGGCGGCCATTTTAGGCGGTGACGCTCTGGGAGCTCTGGCAGGCGGTGACGCTCTGGGAGCTCTGGCAGGCAAGGACGCTCTGGGAGCTCTGGCAGGCAAGGACGCTCTGGGAGCTCTGGGGCAGGACGCTCTGGGAGCTCTGGCAGGCAAGGACGCTCTGGGAGCTCTGGCAGGCAAGGAGCTCTGGGAGCTCTGGCAGGCAAGGACGCTCTGGGAGCTCTGGCAGGCAAGGACGCTCTGGGAGCTCTGGCAGGCAAGGACGCTCTGGGAGCTCTGGCAGGCAAGGACGCTCGGGGAGCTCTGGCAGGCAGGGACGCTCGGGGAGCTCTGGCGGAGGAAGGAGGAGCCCCTCAGGGCACTCACACTGGAGTGGGAGGAGCTGGTCCGGGCACTCACGTAGAGGGGGGAGGAGCCGCTCAGGACACTCATGCTTAAGTGGGAGGGGCTGGTCCGGGCACTCACGTAGAGGGGGGAGGAGCCACTCTGGACACTCAAGCAAAGGTGGGAGGGGCTGGTCCGGGCACTCACGCAGAGGAGGGAGGAGCCGCTCAGGGCACTTAAGCAAAGGTGGGAGGGGCTCATCTAGGCACTCACCCTGGAGTGGGAGAGGCTGGTCCTGCAGGGTGAACCACACCCCCCACCATCTCCTTATCACTCCGGGCGGCTGGCACTCCAGGCCCTTAGGTGGTCTCTGGGCCCTGGAGGTTGGTGGCCGGAAAGGGTAATCACCCGGCTGGAGCTGGGGTTGTTGCTGCAGCTCCATGGCTCTTGCTGGCCCTGACTGCAGCACCGGAGCAGTGGGGGGCTGCTGTTGCAGCACCAGGGTCGTGGGTGTTCTCTCCGCGGACCTCCGTGAACACCCCGTTAGCTCCCCCCCAAAAATTACTTTGGGGCGCCTCCGGGATGTCCTCTTGCCTTCATAGAAGGCCCGCGGACCCATTGTCACTGACCCTGAATGCTGCATAGATGGTTCATAGACAGCATATGGCCGGAGACGTAGCCACCGCTCCTGTGGTGTCTCCGGCCGATTCCACTCCCACCGCTCCGTGGGGTGACGGTGAGCTTCATCCGACGGGGCGCTATAGCTTGCCTCCCCGCAGAATCCACTCACCGTCCGACTCTGCTGGCTTCGGTGGCGCTTCATTCTGTCACGGCTGTAGGGTGTAGTGCAGGTGAAAGCCATGTGCAGAGCCAGGTAATCCATATAACAAAGGTTTATTCCGGCACAAAGGCAACATAAAACAAACCCCGAACGGCAAAACAACAACTAACTGGTTAACATAAATGAAATGCGCATATCGCGACTTACAGAAAGAGACAGTTAACCAAAATAATAGCTGTACCAAAATAACACTCACCTCTAATAATATGTGACATACAAACAATGAAGCGCAACGAGTGACATCTAGCAATCCCCTTTATAGCCCAGTGATTACAAATCCCCAACAGCTGTAACCAACATAAACCAGGAAGTGGGCACCCGAAACCAGACAGTGCAGTACCCTAACTCACCACTCGTGACAGTACCCCCCACTTAAGGCTAGCTCCCAGATAGCCAACAACAACCAACATTAACAACAACACACAAAAAAAAACAAGGGAGCAACAGGCAAGGACCCACTGTCACACCCAAAGGGCTAGTCCCAGACAGCAGGTCCAGCCCTTAAAGGGCCTTGGTGGCCCGATCGCCATCTTGTGCGGCAAGGCTTCCGCCATCTTGGTGGACGTGGCGGCGGCCATCGTGGTGGACGTGGTGGACGGGCGGCCATCGACGTGGAGGCGGCCATCGACGTGGGCGTGGCGACGGCCATCGACGTGGGCGTGGCGGCGGCCATCGACGTGGGCGTGGCGGCGGCCATCGACGTGGGCGTGGCGGCGGCCATCGACGTGGGCGTGGCGGCCATCGACGTGGGCGTGGCGGCGGCCATTTTAGGCGGTGACGCTCTGGGAGCTCTGGCAGGCGGTGACGCTCTGGGAGCTCTGGCAGGCAAGGACGCTCTGGGAGCTCTGGCAGGCAAGGACGCTCTGGGAGCTCTGGCAGGCAAGGACGCTCTGGGAGCTCTGGCAGGCAAGGACGCTCTGGGAGCTCTGGCAGGCAAGGACGCTCTGGGAGCTCTGGCAGGCAAGGACGCTCTGGGAGCTCTGGCAGGCAAGGACGCTCTGGGAGCTCTGGCAGGCAAGGACGCTCTGGGAGCTCTGGCAGGCAAGGACGCTCGGGGAGCTCTGGCAGGCAGGGACGCTCGGGGAGCTCTGGCGGAGGAAGGAGGAGCCCCTCAGGGCACTCACACTGGAGTGGGAGGAGCTGGTCCGGGCACTCACGTAGAGGGGGGAGGAGCCGCTCAGGACACTCATGCTTAAGTGGGAGGGGCTGGTCCGGGCACTCACGTAGAGGGGGGAGGAGCCACTCTGGACACTCAAGCAAAGGTGGGAGGGGCTGGTCCGGGCACTCACGCAGAGGAGGGAGGAGCCGCTCAGGGCACTTAAGCAAAGGTGGGAGGGGCTCATCTAGGCACTCACCCTGGAGTGGGAGAGGCTGGTCCTGCAGGGTGAACCACACCCCCCACCATCTCCTTATCACTCCGGGCGGCTGGCACTCCAGGCCCTTAGGTGGTCTCTGGGCCCTGGAGGTTGGTGGCCGGAAAGGGTAATCACCCGGCTGGAGCTGGGGTTGTTGCTGCAGCTCCATGGCTCTTGCTGGCCCTGACTGCAGCACCGGAGCAGTGGGGGGCTGCTGTTGCAGCACCAGGGTCGTGGGTGTTCTCTCCGCGGACCTCCGTGAACACCCCGTTAGCTCCCCCCCAAAAATTACTTTGGGGCGCCTCCGGGATGTCCTCTTGCCTTCATAGAAGGCCCGCGGACCCATTGTCACTGACCCTGAATGCTGCATAGATGGTTCATAGACAGCATATGGCCGGAGACGTAGCCACCGCTCCTGTGGTGTCTCCGGCCGATTCCACTCCCACCGCTCCGTGGGGTGACGGTGAGCTTCATCCGACGGGGCGCTATAGCTTGCCTCCCCGCAGAATCCACTCACCGTCCGACTCTGCTGGCTTCGGTGGCGCTTCATTCTGTCACGGCTGTAGGGTGTAGTGCAGGTGAAAGCCATGTGCAGAGCCAGGTAATCCATATAACAAAGGTTTATTCCGGCACAAAGGCAACATAAAACAAACCCCGAACGGCAAAACAACAACTAACTGGTTAACATAAATGAAATGCGCATATCGCGACTTACAGAAAGAGACAGTTAACCAAAATAATAGCTGTACCAAAATAACACTCACCTCTAATAATATGTGACATACAAACAATGAAGCGCAACGAGTGACATCTAGCAATCCCCTTTATAGCCCAGTGATTACAAATCCCCAACAGCTGTAACCAACATAAACCAGGAAGTGGGCACCCGAAACCAGACAGTGCAGTACCCTAACTCACCACTCGTGACAGTACCCCCCACTTAAGGCTAGCTCCCAGATAGCCAACAACAACCAACATTAACAACAACACACAAAAAAAAAAAAGGGAGCAACAGGCAAGGACCCACTGTCACACCCAAAGGGCTAGTCCCAGACAGCAGGTCCAGCCCTTAAAGGGCCTTGGTGGCCCGATCGCCATCTTGTGCGGCAAGGCTTCCGCCATCTTGGTGGACGTGGCGGCGGCCATCGTGGTGGACGTGGTGGACGTGGCGGCGGCCATCGACGTGGAGGCGGCCATCGACGTGGGCGTGGCGACGGCCATCGACGTGGGCGTGGCGGCGGCCATCGACGTGGGCGTGGCGGCGGCCATCGACGTGGGCGTGGCGGCGGCCAGTCGACGTGGGCGTGGCGGCCATCGACGTGGGCGTGGCGGCGGCCATTTTAGGCGGTGACGCTCTGGGAGCTCTGGCAGGCGGTGACGCTCTGGGAGCTCTGGCAGGCAAGGACGCTCTGGGAGCTCTGGCAGGCAAGGACGCTCTGGGAGCTCTGGCAGGCAAGGACGCTCTGGGAGCTCTGGCAGGCAAGGACGCTCTGGGAGCTCTGGCAGGCAAGGACGCTCTGGGAGCTCTGGCAGGCAAGGACGCTCTGGGAGCTCTGGCAGGCAAGGACGCTCTGGGAGCTCTGGCAGGCAAGGACGCTCGGGGAGCTCTGGCAGGCAAGGACGCTCGGGGAGCTCTGGCAGGCAGGGACGCTCGGGGAGCTCTGGCGGAGGAAGGAGGAGCCCCTCAGGGCACTCACACTGGAGTGGGAGGAGCTGGTCCGGGCACTCACGTAGAGGGGGAGGAGCCGCTCAGGACACTCATGCTTAAGTGGGAGGGGCTGGTCCGGGCACTCACGTAGAGGGGGAGGATCCACTCTGGACACTCAAGCAAAGGTGGGAGGGGCTGGTCCGGGCACTCACGCAGAGGAGGGAGGAGCCGCTCAGGGCACTTAAGCAAAGGTGGGAGGGGCTCATCTAGGCACTCACCCTGGAGTGGGAGAGGCTGGTCCTGCAGGGTGAACCACACCCCCCACCATCTCCTTATCACTCCGGGCGGCTGGCACTCCAGGCCCTTAGGTGGTCTCTGGGCCCTGGAGGTTGGTGGCCGGAAAGGGTAATCACCCGGCTGGAGCTGGGGTTGTTGCTGCAGCTCCATGGCTCTTGCTGGCCCTGACTGCAGCACCGGAGCAGTGGGGGGCTGCTGTTGCAGCACCAGGGTCGTGGGTGTTCTCTCCGCGGACCTCCGTGAACACCCCGTTAGCTCCCCCCCAAAAATTACTTTGGGGCGCCTCCGGGATGTCCTCTTGCCTTCATAGAAGGCCCGCGGACCCATTGTCACTGACCCTGAATGCTGCATAGATGGTTCATAGACAGCATATGGCCGGAGACGTAGCCACCGCTCCTGTGGTGTCTCCGGCCGATTCCACTCCCACCGCTCCGTGGGGTGACGGTGAGCTTCATCCGACGGGGCGCTATAGCTTGCCTCCCCGCAGAATCCACTCACCGTCCGACTCTGCTGGCTTCGGTGGCGCTTCATTCTGTCACGGCTGTAGGGTGTAGTGCAGGTGAAAGCCATGTGCAGAGCCAGGTAATCCATATAACAAAGGTTTATTCCGGCACAAAGGCAACATAAAACAAACCCCGAACGGCAAAACAACAACTAACTGGTTAACATAAATGAAATGCGCATATCGCGACTTACAGAAAGAGACAGTTAACCAAAATAATAGCTGTACCAAAATAACACTCACCTCTAATAATATGTGACATACAAACAATGAAGCGCAACGAGTGACATCTAGCAATCCCCTTTATAGCCCAGTGATTACAAATCCCCAACAGCTGTAACCAACATAAACCAGGAAGTGGGCACCCGAAACCAGACAGTGCAGTACCCTAACTCACCACTCGTGACAAACAGTGTATGATTTTTGCTTGAATTTCATTGGACTTGATAGTTCTTCTTCCTCTGTCTCCTCTGAAGCATACCTGCCAAAATATCAATACACCAAAAAGTATAGCATGTGGAAATCAAAAACGTAAATTAAGTTCAGTGTTATATTATCTTTCAAAAACGGGTGCTTTGGGCAATATTACAATATATCATGAATATGGTGATATCAGACTAGATGTCATCTCAGCTTTTGGATATCATGATTACAGTTTTTATCGATTGCTAAGACACATTTCTTGAAAGCTGCTCTCATTTTCTCTTAACTGAACACAAAACCCAATTTTCAAGCTACATTCACAAAACCTCAGACTCTTTTTGCAAAACCAAACTTTCCCCTCAAAACAGTTCGATCTGTGCTCAAAATGTTGTCATATCGTGCCCCGAGTCAATCAAAATGAAAAACCCTACTGAACAGTCACTAAACACTACGTAGAAAAATATAAAACACAATGCTCAAGAAATTAAGCTGGAGAAATAAATGTTTATTGTTCACTGTAGGCAAAATGCATGTTGCAAAACAAAAAAAACCTGTGCATTTAGCATTTGTACAAAAAGAAAAAACAGAAATCTTGTGCATTTACATGTAGCACTTGTAAAAACAAACTGAAATCTTATGCGTTTGCCACTTGTGTACAGTAAGCCCATGTAAAAATAAAGTACAAAAATATACAAATAAGTGCATTACTCAGCCACAGCATCATATCTCCGTACTGGTTCAGGCCACAGGATTTCATCCACATCACAGGCCACATTTTGTCTGGCCAGGCAACGGGGGAAAAACCCCTGGCATGTCGTATCCAGGCTTGGCATGCCTCCACACCTATGTCACCACAGGAGATTTACCGTGGTGTAAGGTTGGCGTTCATATACCTTCCACAGCCATGAGAAGAATTCCTCAATGGGGTTTAGGAAAGGGGAGTACGGTGGAAGGCAAAGATTGATAAAACCTTGGTTCATATTGAACCACTCTCTAACCTGGAGGGCTCTGTGAAAACTCACATTGTCCCAAACAACAACATAGATGGGATGCTCATCCTGCTGCCCTAACAGAGCATCTCGCATGTGATTGAGGAAAATGAGGAGCTGGTGAGTGTTGTAGGGCCCCAGGTTGGCATGATGGTGGACAACCCCATGATTGCTGATGGCAGTAGTATGTTATACAGTAATTGCTGTCAAAATGTACATACTGTACTATAATGTAAAAAAAAAAGTAATTACCTGTTCTCTTCTCTAAAGCTTTGGATTATGGTGGACACAGTGAATCTACTGATGTTTGGTTGTGCCCTTTGTCCAACCTCCCTCATGCTCATACCAAGAACATGGTCAATCAAAGTAGCTCTGATTTCATCAGATATTACTGTTCTTTGTCTTCGCTGACCACCTCGACCACATCAACCTCCTCTCACAAGATCTCTTCCTCTCAGACTTCTATCCATTGTAGGGCCTCACAAACCAGTGCTCTCTGAACTGGCTTACTGTATATGTTCCCTCACATCATTCGCCACAAGTGTGATCAATTTTGAGTTGTTGTGTTCAAGTGGTGACAACTGTGCTTTAGTTGTGTTTGACTTTTGTCATCTGTGCTCACCATTATGCAGAACGGGTGCATCACAATTAAAATGCGTTGACAAGTTGTGTCTAAACAGGTAAAAAGTGCTTACGGTTTTGCCAAAAGAGTGATTGATTCAATCAGTGGGTTCAGGCAACTGAGAATTTGATTCAGACAATAGGGTTTAGTGTTTTAGCAATTGAGAAAAACTGTAAGATTGGGATGTGATTTTTTTGCCACATTGCCCAGCACAAAGCTAATCATTTAAACACAAAATTCATTCATCAAATGTAACCAGCCCTTTAAGAGATTTACAACTTACCTTTGGTAGTCCAAATGAGTTGTCTCGACTTGAAGTAAACACCACCAGTCATGAAAATAATATAAGAACTAGGAATTAATTAAAATTAAATAAAATGACATTTTCATTCCAGCGTTAAGTTTGATTTGTGTACGAGTATAATACGCGAGCAGCACGCATCAATTTACACAGAGCACCTCGATGGGGTGGAAGCCAGGCACAGAAAAAGCTAAGAGAACACAGTGGATTTTCAAAATGAAATACCCCAAGCAAACTGCTGGTCATAAATACAGACAAAAGCTAAACTAATTAAATATGTAGCATATTTACATATGTAGAAGCATGTTTAGATGAACATACAACGGGAAATGACCAAATCTGAGCAAGTACACAAATTCTGGAGGGCTAAACGCTCGCTTCTGATAATGTTGGCGGGCTAAATGCCCAGCTTGTTGGGATAATAGGCTAAAGCTAATGAATAACTCACAATAAGCCAACACCAACACACTGCATGAATACATAACTGTAAACTAACGTTACGATATTAATCCAAGAGAGTCCCGCCCGCAAACTACTATCAGGTGATGCCTTATGCAGCAGAGTAGGATAGTTGCTAGCCCAGCTAGCTGTCCCAGATGCTAGCGGGTGTTAGCGGCGGATGCTATCAGACTCTACTTTTCACAAATTTAACAACACAGTTGAACAATTTTATATCTAACATATTAAATGATTCGTTCTACCTCTGACTTACTTTCAAAAACGATGGAGAAAGTGGTAATTCAGTATTTACCTTCTTCCCAAGTTGTCTGAGCCGAGAAATTTGCATGCAAGTAGTTCTGGGATAGGCGGAGACGTCATGACGTTAGACGCACAGCATTACGAAAAAGCTAATGTAGATTGCCTCCACTAAAGCAGAAATCTGAATGAAACTCACTCAGAACTTTACGCTATTTCAACAACTGCTAAAATACACTTTTTCGAGTGTAGTACGTTCTAGATTTTGCCCATTTCTTTGTTTTGTTGTCTAGGTAATCCTTTGTACAGATGGGCGAGCTAATACCGGATTGGGTGAAATGGAGAACACCATTGTTTTGTCCTCTGACCAGTCTCCTTACTTTTATAGACAGCTGGCCAATGAGGCGGCTAACAGCGGGTAAGTATAGTTTCAGAGGTTAGAGTGTATGTTTCCTCTTTTAAACTGATTCAATTATGATTTACAATTCAACAGCCTAATGTTGTTTGATCATATCATAAGAACATTTTATCTGGGTATTTTCCCACCATTCCCCTTTCGAGATGTTTTAAAGTTAAGGTTTTCGGGAGTTCTTTGGGAGTTGGCAAAGTTATTTGGGTTGTTGTTGATAATTAAAGTGATACCATGGTGTTTTGTGTCTAACTGGTATAAGTGCTCAAAAGTTCTGTCAGTTTGTGTGCAGGCACTGTTCTGGGGAGTTGGATTTTGGATATAATACCATTTTAATGGGTATTGTCAGGAATTGTATATGCATAATGTATGTGTCCCCGATGTTAGATGGTCTAATAACAGTTTTGCGTTGTGCTGTTGTCGATATGTTTATAAAGTGCCAATAAAATCAGTCAGTATTTCCAGAGAGTGATTTTAAAAGTCTGTGTATAATGTACAATAATATATAATTTATAATAGGTTACAAGGTTTGTAAGTACTGAGTCAATACAATTTCAATGTGTTTCATTGGGTTTTGGTTACCTGAATCAGCATCTTTCCTCCACCTAGCCATAGATGTTCAATCATCATTAACCACCTTAAAATGAAAATGGGTCATAGCAACGGTAAAAGGTTTAGCAATGGACACATTGACTGACTGGCTAAATAAATGACTGACTGATTAATCTGTTGTGTACTCTCTCTGCAGAGTGATAGTGTCTGTAATGACCTTTGAAGGAACAGAGTGCCGGTTGTCCGAAGTGGGACTATTGGCAGACCAGACTGGAGGAAGGGTGATGCACACCTACAATTAACTGATTTTGACAGTCTCTAGTTGTATTAGGCTGAGTTAACATGTCAGGAGTGTGAGATTATAAAATGCCATTTAAGTCAATATTTAATGAATACATATGGATATGATGTAAATAAATGAGGCAATTTATAGAAATAAATACATTTAAATATAAATATATTTATTAGTCAATAACATTGGTGTAGTCTATTTTTTGGTAGTGAGTATACTGTGATTTTCTCCTCCCAGCCTCTTACTCGCCAGTCCCAGAGCGACACCCTATACACTAAGCACTGTGACGTTTCCAAATACAAACTGTACACGGACAACTGACGTTTCAGTATCGATGGCATTTATTTAAAGCCCTGGAAAAACAACACTTAAAGTTAAGAACAGATGAGCTGATTTAAAATTTTGAGAAACGCAACCTAACCTGAACACAACAAAACCTCACACAAATGAGCCATTTAATTGACACCCCTTCACTGACACAGTACTCTGCATAAATTTGGCAGATCCTCTTTTGGCTATTTTAACGCAGCCTTAAGTCACTACAGAGATGGGTGGGCAGCCTGGTAGTCTACAATACTTTCCAAATATGTTTGTACTCAGTGGTCTGAGGTGTGCATTTCCTTCTTGGTTGTGTGGCGGAGCGATGGCTTCTTGTCCATGTTGTCACATACTTTCTGGGCTCAAAAAGTCTTTTGATGCTGATCATCATCAAATTGCTCACATTGGACAACAACAGTGTAGATCTTTTGTCTGTGCAAACATTGTTCATGAGACTGAAGCCCCTTTTACATTCTGCAGTGCTGCAAGGGATGGTCTTATGAGAGGTTTTAGGCTTTCAGGCTCACTGTCTGAGTGCTCAAAGAAATCTCTCATACCATTTACTGCTTGCTCTTCACAAAGATTGAACCGCCTGCACAGTCTTTTTACTTGTGCCTCCCCATGCCGTATGCCAGGTGTTGATGGCTAATTGCTTATATCCAGAATGCTGAGATCATGAAGCATTTCACCTTCAAATGAGAGGCGCTTTTCAATGTTGTTAATCAGACTTTGTAGGACCTTCTTTGCATTGATTGGTGTGAGCTTTGCATTTGACTCGAGTGGAACTGATTTAAATTGTCCCAAAGCCTGTGCTGTCAGTGCCTCTTCTGATTTCTCTCCTGGGGTGTCTTTGAATGATGCCAGCACTCTGATGGTGCGCTTCAAAAGCTGGTCTGCTCTCAAGAATGTGACTGAACGGGCCTGGAGTTGCTGGGACAGGTTTGCAAGCTCATATGTGCATCATACATGAGTCCAAGGTCACAAAGAAATTCCTTGCTTTGCATACAAAGTGCCAGGCCTCTGTAAGTCTGTCTCTCTTTGCTGTTTCTTGTTTCGTCTCCTGCAGCATTTTCAAAGTGTTTGTTGAGTGCTTCATAGGATCTCCACACAGCCGTTACAGAACGGAAACTGCTGGCCACCCATCGTGTAGATAAAAGTCCAATTATCAGGACTTCTGAGCCCACTTCTTGCGTTGCTTCCAGAAGCTCCCGTGAATTTCTATTAGACTGACTGTACGGGTTGTGGATCTTCTCCTTAAAGGCTTTGAAGTGATTTACTGCCTGAACCTCATCCACAGCATCAGATACAGCCAGTTCCAAACGGTGTTTCATGCAGTGCCATGTGAAGATGTTAGGGTAACTTGCAGTGAGCCTGGTTGCCAGAGATCTTGCCTAACATGACACTGGCTCCATCAGAAACAAATGAGACCCAGTTTTTTCGAAGCCACTCTTCACTGAAGCCTGCAGTGTCTAGACAGTTAAGTAGAGCTTCTTCTATAGCCTCTGCCCTTTGGCTCTCCAGCTCAAGGAGTAGTTCCATCTACTGAGGCTTTAACGTTTACAATCATGGCAGATTTTTTGCTGAGAGATGTGGCCTCGTCAATGAGAACAGACAATTTGCTTGATGATGACACAATAGTGTTAACTATTTTGTTCTGCATCTCTTTTGCTAGGTGTTCCACAATTTTTGTGAAACTGTACCTCGAGTGGAGACTAGTGCCCATGTTAACACCATTTTGGTACTGAAGCTCAATAAGATTGTCATGGTCAGTGAAAGGTCGGTTCATCTTTGCAAGGTAGTATGCTGTTCTAAATACAGCATCTGTCTCAGCCAACACTGTCTCTGACATAGTTTTCACCAAAGTTCCAAGTACATTCTGCCTACCCTATTTCATGTGCCCTCGATGTCTCATGTCTTTTTATTTTGTTACGCAAAGAAGAAAGCGCTGTGGATCTGTTTGTACTTGATGACTGGATCTTAAATTACAGCCATTTCTCAGATATGGATATTCTTTTTTCAGTAAGGATGGTGGTTGATTTTGTTGAGCTACCAAAACGCACAACCTAGAAGTATACAAAACCAGGACTAATATCAGCATTCAAGTTTTGTAACTTTTAGCAATAACATCTGCTTAACAGGGCCCAAATTTACTAAAAAGTAATCTGTATTTGTCTGTATTACTCTGAGGTAGATGCTGTGGCATTGAAATGTCAGTAGTTTTTAAATTAATAAACATGTCCATTTTTGGCATGGTTTCAGTCTGTGAGTGCTCCAACTATTCCTTGATTTTTATTAGCATATTGTAATTCAATTGTGTAAAGTAATGCACATTTAAGTTGACCATGAATTTACTCTCATTTGCATTGTAATTGACCTTGTGAATTTCCATTGCTTATATCAGCTTTGCATATGTGCTGATATCTACCTAGCTTTCTGTCCCTCCACTCTTACCAAGGATGCCTGTTTTTAAACTCCCTAGCCTGACTTTCAGTCAACAATGCTGCAAGGTAACATTTTCGGGCTGGTTTTCTGTGGTAACGTTTATGATCGGGTCGTCGTGATCTGTGGGAGCTGCAGTGACAGACTTTTTAAAACACTGAATTAGTGTTATTTGGGTCTGTTTACGTTTCATATCTCGTTATTTTAAAATGTAGTTCAAACTCTACGTAGTTGCCGGAAATGAAAGAATGACAGCCTAACAAGCAGCCGGAGCTAAACAACTTGTTGTTGCTTAGTAATTTTAAGTGACGTCATTGTCAGAGCCAGGGCACAGCGACGGAAGCCCCAAAGATCTAATGTCACTGATTCACAATACAGACGGGGAGAATTTATGAATGAAAGCGAGTACGTTCTGTCACAAAACAATGATGTTACGTATCATCGCGCCTTTGTTAGTGGGTATACAGAAATCCTTGGCTTTTTCTAGTGGGTATACGGCGTATACCTGCCTATCACATAGACTACACCACTGGTCAATATATAAATAAATAGGTTTTTGCTTGAAATTTGATTTTTAAATTAGAACTTTTATTAATTTCAAAGAACTTGTATTTCATTATGCCACATTTATTGCACATTTTCCATCTGGTATATTCAACTGAATGGGGTGTGGTTATCTCACAGATTTATACCAAAGCAACAGCTGGTCTGTCAGTAGGATGCGCATGTTCAAAAGCACTGCTTATATACACTCACCTAAAGGATTATTACCAGTTCATTTTCTCATTAATGCAAGTATCTAGGCAACCAATCACATGGCAGTTGCTTCAATTCAAGACAATCTCCTGAACTCCAAACCGAATGTCAGAATGGGAAAGAAAGGTGATTTAAGCAATTTTGAGCGTGGCATGGTTGTTGGTGCCAGACGGGCCGTTCTGAGGATTTCACAATCTGCTCAGTTACTGGGATTTTCATGCACAACCATTTCTAGGGTTTACAAAGAATGGTGTGAAAAGGGAAAAACATCCAGTATGCGGCTGTCCTGTGGGCCTTGTTGATGCTATAGGTCAGAGGAGAATGGGCCGACTGATTCAAGCTGATAGAAGAGCAACTTTGACTGGAATAACCACTCGTTACAACCGGGGTATGCAGCAAAGCATTTGTGAAGCCACAACACGCACAACCTTGAGGCAGATGGGTTACAACAGCAGAAGACCCCACCGGGTACCACTCATCTCCACTACAAATATGAAAAAAGGCTACAATTTGCACGAGATCACCAAAATTGGACAGTTGAAGACTGGAAAAATGTTGCCTGGTCTGATGAGTCTCGATTTCTGTTGAGACATTCAGATGGTAGAGTCAGAATTTGGCTTAAACAGAATGAGAACATGGATCCATCATGCCTTGTTACCACTGTGCAGGCTGGTGGTGGTGTAATGGTGTGGGGGATGTTTTCTTGGCACACTTTAGGCCCCTTAGTGCCAATTGAGCATCAATTAAATGCCACAGCCTACCTGAGCATTGTTTCTGACCATGTCCATCTCTTTATGACCACCATGTACCCATCCTCTGATGGCTACTTCCAGCAGGATAATGCACCATGTCACAAAGCTCGAATCATTTCAAATTGGTTGCTTGAACATGACAATGAGTTCACTGTACTGAAATGGCCCCCACAGTCACCAGATCTCAACCCAATAGAGCATCCTTGGGATTTGGTGGAACGGGAGCTTCGTGCCCTGGATCTGCATCCCACAAATCTCCATCAACTACAAGATGCTATCCTATCAATATGGGCCAACATTTCTAAAGAATCCTTTCAGCCCCTTGTTCGAATCAATGTCACGTAGAATTAAAGCAGTTCTGAAGGAGAAAGGGGGTCAAACACAGTATTAGTATGAATGTTCCTAATAATCCTTTAGGTGAGTGTAGGTCTGATACCTTAATTACAGTGTGCATATTAGGAAGGTTCATTTCACAAAGCTTTTTTAATATAATTGATTGATGTTATATTTTGGATTTGACACTAATTTGACACTTAATCTCCTCTTATGCTCCTTATTTTTCTCTATTACATTTTATCCTCACTTTAATCTTTTCTTTCTCCATCTCTAATCTCTTCTTTGTCTCCTCTCTTATCTTCTCAACCGTAATCATTGATGTTCTTTTCCTATCACCTGTTCAGGTAAATATAGTTAACATTGGTACCGTAGCAACAGAGATCCAGTCAGCTCTGGCTGACAACATCCTAGCAACGGGCGTCAAAGCAATGCTTATAGCAGCTGATGGCGTGTGAGTATACTGCATTACGGGCGAAGTACTGTCAGGCACACACATGCCCAAACATACAGACACACATACATTCAGCTTTTGTGAAGTCGCATTGTTTACCAACACACAGCTTTTGTCAAACTTGTTTTTATTTTTTAATGATTTGCCTAACAGTCACACTTATCTCCCTTCCTCAGGTATTTTCCATATGAGGATGAGAGCAACCACCGTTTAGTTAGGGAGATAGGGAACGTGACAGAGGCCGTAGAGATTACCTTTCAGTTTGCCTGCAAACCTGAAAATGTGGAGAGTGAGTTAATCATGTGCACATATGCCCATATGTATTAATGAGTCAAAAATACATTTGGACACATTCAACCATTTAAGTAAATTGGTAAATGTGCCCAAATGTTTGACTGGTACTGTTCATTAAAATGTACTTCAAATTATCTAGATCTAAAATGCGTTAAACAGGCATTTCCCCCTGGAGGAATTTATGAGGTGTGTATGCATGCATTACAAGGTACCAAGGATTCTTTAATGTATTTATATGGTAAAAAATACGAAAATGTCTTCCCTGTTACATAGGCTCTCTTGATTGTCAACTTTATTTTCAAATATGGGTCTTTCCCTCAAAACAGTTAATGAATCACTTTGCAGACTCATAAGAAAACAATTAGTTAATGATGCAACATGTATTTCATGTAAACTATATACAATGTTAATTGCATTAGGGGTTAAGGAAAGGATAAAACGTAGAGTTTTGCTGGATGTACCACACAGTGCCCCTTTATTTAAAATGATACATTTTACTACACACAGTCTTATTCCAAAGCTAATGAGCTCCAGCAAATAAACAAGAATGATATAAATTAACATTATTTTACATATTAAATAAATTAATTTACTAAGCGCTGAGGCCTACTAGAAGCTCCAGGATGGGTCATTTTGACCCATGCATGTTTTGAGTGGAGGTGATGTTGCTGACACACTATGACCAGTAGATGGCGTATCTTGTTTGTCTTCGCAAGCCAATGAAACTATTAGCGGAAGGATCAGGTGGCGCATGATAATGATAGCTGCCAAACATGTAAGCGACTTGTGGCAAATGTACTCAAACAGCCATTACAATTCACATTGTGTGTGCGTGCACTGAAAATCAAACAAGCATGTAGCCTAGGAAGGTCCAGTGGTCTAGTCTGCGGCCAGTAGGCGCACGCATGCTGCTGCCGCGTGGGTTTGATTCTGGCCTGTGCCCTTTCAGCACATTCTTTTTCACTGTCTCTTCAATAAAGCATACATTTTCCAAAAAAATATGTAAAATTTAACAAGCAAACAAGATTTGTCTTTCATTCCTGTGAAGCACACATACAGTGAAGGAAGAAAGTATTTGATACCCTGCTGATTTTGTATGTTATGATCAGTCTATAATTTGAATTGTAGGTTTACTTAAGCAGTAAGAGACAGAATAACGCATTTCAAATAAGTTATAAAATGGTGAGAAAGGAAAGACAGCTGTGAAAAAAGTTAGTCGGAAGCACAGTAGCATTTGGATGCATTTTAATAATGTAGACCATGTTAGAGCACAGTGCAGAATTTGCCAAAAGAAATATAATATAAAGCCGGTTATACTGTGACCCAGACCTGTGAAGCTAGCTGTATGTCCTCTGGTGGACATCTCCAACCCAACCAACCATTCAATCATTTTAAACAAAACAGATATTACACACACACACTCCACACTAGCTCCCACGTACTGACACAAGTACACACGCACATTGCTGGCTCATGCAAACACACACAGACATAAACACAGATATACGGTAACACTTGGAACATCTTTGTTACTTACAGGTTTAATGAGACGAGAAAAACTACCATTCCAGCTACAGCTGTTTTTCACCACTAGAGATCAACAGAGAGTGACACGCATCATCACTGAACAGCGACGGGTTACCACTAGCAGGTAAAGAGATGTGTCCATGTCTTTTAGTCATATAGTGTCATTCATTACTTTAAGCTGGTAGTTTAAGTTCGAGAGAGGCCTAGCAAATATATTTTTTCCCTCTATCTCTACAGCTGGGTCTGGGCAGGCAGTCTAAACATGTCCGTTTTAGGGGTCCACTGCGCTCAGCTGTGTGCCAGGCTAACTATCGAGGGGCGAGTCCATGAAGCCCAAAGATTACTTCGAGCACAGCAAGACCTACTAAAAGATATTAAGTATGGGTGTGTGTATGGGTGTGTTTGTGTGTGTGCGAGGGTTGGGGGATGTAATTGTATGTGGGTGTATGTGTTAACTCAATCATGTCTTTTCTCTAGTGAGCAGCGACCCGATTCAAAGGAAGACAGTATCTATGGAAATTGGATAAGATCCATGACAACCATCTGTGATGACCTCACAACGGAATCTCATGTAATCAATTCATATAAATATATTGCTAATTCACCTAGTCAGTGAATTTATTTATAAACAGGCCACTTTATTAGGTACAGCTTTTCAATTGCTCGTTATTACAAATATTTAATCAGCCATCATGTGGCAGCAATGCATTTAGGCATACAGAGATGGTCAAGAATATCTGCTGAAGTTTAAACCAAGCATCAGCTGGTTCAAGCTGATAGAAAAGGAACAGTAACTCAAATAACCACTTGTTACAACCAAAGAACGCAAAAGAGCAGCTCTGAATGGACAACATGTCAAACCTTGAAGCAGATGGGCTACAGCAGCAGAAGACCGGATGCCACTTCTGGCAGCTAAGAACAGGAAACTGAGGCTACAACTTGTATGGGCACAGCAGAATTGGGCACTAAATTATCATTATAAAAAAACAGCTTGCAATGACTCGTTGTTGCAACCACTCTCAACTGCTAAAATCCGAAACTCTATGGCGTAATCGGCCATGCTGCTTTTCCCTGGACGAAGCGCGAACAGTTGCCTTGCACCGGGTGATCAAACAATCTTCTCATTTCGAAGATGAAAGCAAGGTAGAATTAGGATTGCTGATCTGCTCCAGGTGAGTGATTGCAGATTGAGGATCAAGAAATCAAGGAACTGTGATGACCAACACCACCAGAAGGAGACAAACACACACAACACAGGACAATCAACAGAACATAAACGCTATTTCCAGCAAGATAATCTATAATGTCACAGAGCTCACATCACCCCAAACTGGTTTCTTGAACATGATAATGAGTTCCTTGTACTCCAAAGGCCTCCGCAGTGACCAGATCTCAATTCAATAAAGCACCTTTAGGATGTGGTTGGGAGATTAGCTACATGGATGTGCAGCAGACAAATCAGAAAGACCGTTGTGATGTTATAATGTCATTATAGACCAAAATCTCAAAGGAATGTTTCCGGCACCTTGTTGAATATCTGCCTAAAATAATTAAGGCAGTTTTGAAGGCAAAATGCGGTCCAACCCGGTACTAGCAGGGTGTAGCTAATGAAGTGGCCAGTGAGTATATGTCTATGTACAATATCTGTCTCCTTTATCTTCTCTCATTCTTGATCATTCATGCAATTAATGAATTTCAAAAGAGTGGTAGTTTATCACACAGAAAAAGAGTGAACGAAAAAACGTTGCCCCAGGATTCAAATATCTCCACAGTGTACTTACTCATTGTTAATGGTCTAGCCTCCCAATTCCAATAAATTTACATTGACCCCCAGCTGTCCCATGTATTAGATGTACCCCAGAGCTAGCATGCCTTAATCAACTTGTTAACTAATTATCAAGCCCTTGAATGCTTGATTCACGTAGGGCCACAACAAAATTGTGAGACAGCAGGGCTTCCCCAGGAGAGGTTTGAGAACCACTGCTTTAATAGAGTAATTTAGCAACACTGCAGACCTGCCCCAGGCAGACATATATATATGTAAACATATATCTTGTCCAAACACAAAAAAATACCCTGACCCTGCGCTTGAATGTCCACAGGCCCTGTCAGATGAAGCTGCTAAGGTGGTGTACCAGATGAAGAGGGCTAGCAGTGTGGATCAGCGCCTGCGGAAAGAAACGAACACAGTGAATTCTTCTAGTGAACTGGTCAAATTCGTCTCCCATGATCAGCACATGGGCTCAGATTCGACATGATAGTCGTGTGTCTGTTTAAAAACCACAAAAAGTACATCTTTTGTTTTTACATTTCAGACATATTTGCTTGCCGTAGTCTTTTTATGAAAATCTCATAGAAAGCTAGTGTCTTATAGCACCGTGACTTAAAAAAATATACCTCAGGCATCTTTCTCTGGGCCTTTCATAATAATTCCGTCAGAGCAGTCTTATCGAATTTACACCAACATTCAAAAACTTGGGGTCATTAAGCACATTTTTGGTGATTAGAGTAACGTTAAATGTATTAGAAATTTAGTGTAGGTAATGTTCTGTTTTCGTAGTCAACCTTTTGTCCAGCTTTTGAACACTGTTTTAATATATGTTCATTGATTTCACCTGTGTTGGTTACTCACTTGGTCTCATCAGCTCCTTATTTTATTAAGTTCATTCTTTTAGTTTTTTAGTCAGATATTGCATATGTTGACTAAACTTAGCCTCTTTCCTAGTACAATTGTAAGAACCAGTTATAGCCTTCTGTGTCTACTGACCAGTATATCTTCGGGGACTAGTCTTCTACCCCAGTCTAGCCCTTGTTGTTCTTCTGCCTTTGGTCCTAATATTTTATCTCCTGCCTACCCTTGATTACAATTTTGTTTTATCCTTCTGGATTGGATCACCTGCCTGTTAGCCAACCTGTGTATGACCATTGCTTGCATGAGACCATTATTCTGGACTTAATATTTGGTGCAATAAACACGCGTTTCAGCACCTGAATCTACACAATTGACTATCTGAGTATTCATTACAGTGTAGACATTGTTAATGTTTTAGCTCCCCAATTCCAAGTAATTAAAATTGAGCAGGTAGGAGGTCTAGAGTTGATTCCAGGTGTGTTATTCGATTTGGAAGCTGTTGCAGTGAACCCACAACATGTGGTCAAAGGAGCTCTGCAAGTGAAACAGGCTGTCCTTGAGGCCATTACACATCAGGAGTCAAGCGAATAAACAACACAAAAAGCGATATATTCTTGAGCAAATGTTTTGCACAAAAACTAACGCGGTTTTGCAAAACATTCGCTATTTAATACTTGTGACAAAATTACCGTAATTTCCGGACTATAAGCCGCAAGGTTTTCCCCACGCTTTGAACCTGGCGGCTTAAACAACGTTTAATGAACAGAGCCGTATATTTGTGTTAAATAAATGAATGAAACCAACGTTCCGCATATACTTTCACGCTAAGTTAAGACTGCGCAAGATAGTCAACTTAACCTCTTCTTGACAAGGCCCCTGACCTCAATTTCTGCCTAAAATGACCCACCCCAATCTAAATGGATATTGCTCTGAAACCATGTAGGAATATTTGGTAAAGGGTATTTAAAAGAAAACAGTCTGAATTTTGTGAAAGTGTTCAATTAAAAAAGGATAATGTGAGACACAATATCTGGCATTAGCTAAAACTCATAAAAACAACATACGTTTCAGTGATTTTTAAAATGTATATCTCAGACTCTGGATGTCTGGTCGACCCCTGGGTCTCAGCGTTATGCCAGGCTTTGTTTCCAGTCTCTATCTCAATTAACGACCGAGATACAGCTATTTTATTGAGAGGTGGTCTTTTCTCCCTTCAGTCTAGTGAGGTATTGCATCATCTCCTACACCAGGGGTGCTCAATACGTCGATCGCGATCTACCAGTCGATCTCGAAGGTACTGTGGGTAGATCGCGTGACATCAGATGACATCTGACTTTTTCTGACACTTAGGTCACTGCGCATGCGCAAACAAAACTAACAAACTAGCCAGCGAGGTAGTTCCAATTTTTCGCCCTCTGTTTTGTAGCTTAAACTTAAGAAACCGAGATAAAGTTGGTTGGATATTCGATATTGGATATTCAACGGATATTCGAAGCCCGAGATCAGGTCTGGTAGTCCCGCAAGCAGCCACACTACACCTCCATGATCAACCGACAGAAACCTCCGTCTGCTTATAGTTAGGGGCCGTCAATAAAGTACAAGTCTCAACGTTATTAATACAAAAGCTGTTTAACCATTTGGCCTTGAAACTTCAAATCACTTTCAGATTGTTTATAGAGTACACCCACATGTTGCACTGCCTCTGTTTTTTTTAAGGAAATAGTGAAAAGAAATGTTTAATAAACATTTAAAAACTGTAAAACTCAATAGCTTTTTTGTGCAATGACCTATCAACCTCAAACCACTTTTAGCTAGTCTGCAGGGGCCACCCACTTGTTATGTTGCACAGTGTCATGTCAATTCGTGGTTACAAGTTGTACTGAGCACTCCAGCCTAGATTCACCCAGGACACTCAGAGCACTCCCAAACTGCAGGGGGCAACCATGCAACAAAAGTTGGTGGAACCAACTTTTGGAAAGTGTGCTCTTGGGACCATATTAGCCTGCGCACCCACAGGAAGGCATGGCTTTGAAATGTTTGGTGAAAGCTCAGTTGACTCTCACCCGTTCCTGAAAAGAGATATTATGACCACAGCTCCTGATCATCCAAAGATGCAACTGGCTATTCTGTTCCATCAAACCATCTTTAAGAAAATAAAAAATCATAAAGTGAACAGATTTGAGTTGTCCTTTGCGTTCATTGGAGGAAAAGCAGTTTTCAAGTCTGAGCAGTGCTGGGATGTTTCAGAAAACCCACAAAACTTGACACACAGCCTTTGGTTTTTCAAAATAAAAGTTTGCAAACTTTTAATATACATTTTTAACTTGCATATCTCAATAGCTTTTTTGTGCTGTGACTTATAGTCATCGTTAATAACAAGATCTCCTTCAAGACAGAAAGATGGTAAACGAAGCAAGGCAGAAATATTATCTTCGATCACAACTCTCCACTTATTTATGTGTCTGCCTTTTCACACATGAAAATCATAAAGTCAAACTTACTGTCCGGACTATGCATCCCTGGCTGATTCCATTCAGTGCAAGTCAGAGTAAAGTCAGGTAATGACAAAAAAGTACATAGTTAATTGTGTTGTGCAATATGGGCTCATGCGGGTATGCAAAGAACATCAACATGGATTGTAAAAATAATTCTTAATATATTTATTCATTTTGACTTAGTCATTTTAGTAGCTCGCATGCTGAAAAACTGTGAGCACCCCTGTCCTACACTGTCAGTTTTCTATATAAAAGAATGGGAGCAAAGCCCTATGGGAAATTAAGTCTTTACCTTCGATCAAGAAGTGTTTTCATTATGGGGACTACAGTTTGGAGTGAAACAGATCGTGTTACATGTTGTAAACGTATAGTCTTGCCTGAAAATGGAATATTATGGAATAATATGGAATAATATCCCTGGGAAAATAGGACATGAAAAACGATCAACTTTGGCTGATGTAAGTACAATATTATCGTATTTTATCGCTTTGGTTAAAAAGTGTTTACAACAATGATGACGTCATCGGCGCCATTAGCAGTCCTTTCAATTGCTAATAAAACGGTCTGTTTTAACTATTTTGAAACGGAAACGGCCGTTTTTGAATTCGCGATCTTGGTGTAGAGGTTGTAATGGTTGTTTAGGGTACTGCAAGTATCCCTAGTGGTTGTATAGGGTACTGCAACGATCCTGCCGTTGGGACGCCTGTCAAGAAGTGGTTAACAGACGTGCTCATTTTTTTGGAGGCATGAAGCTTTCATTACTGTTCAGATTAAATCGAGCTCAAACATCCCATCATTCTGATTACGGTAGTCATTTTGTCATCCTCATGGCAAAAACACAGAGAAATGCATATGATCAGTGCCGTAACTAGCATTGAGGACACCGAGGTCATGTCCTCTGTATTTTTTTATGTGATATATATTTTTGAGTAATTTCATTGTGAATGGGAAATAGCCGACGAGTCGAGAAGTCTACATATCGTCGTCACGGACACGTAGCCTTCTTGTCAGTCAAAACAAAAATTGTTGGCTGTAGTCGTTGTCTTCAGGACTTATCTCGTCTAATATATATTTTTACACATAGGCGTAATCCTATGGGGGGGGGCAGGGGGACACGTCCCCCCAATATTAAAAAAAGGACAATTTGTCCACCCCATATCGATCATAGGCTACTGTATGATTATGCGGGCAATATCGATGTGACTGCTAAAACATAACGTCTTTCTTTTCAGCACCCAAAATATAAAATCCTGGTCGGTCCATTTCACAAATCCATTTGACTTGCCTTACACATTAACAAAAGTTATTTCTCCTGAAATCCATGTCATGTTTTCCCTATACCTTTGTACTCTTGTGAGCGCGGAATGAGACATCCATGGCCCATGGATGATAGCCTATTCAGTATTTGGTGAACATAATCCCCTAGATAACGACTAGGTGCATTTCACTAGAATTTCGAATTGTAGAATTAGTGCGAACTTCGATTGTAATACTATACAGCTTTAATGAGTGAGGCTTTAAAAAAGCCAGCTGATACCTACTACCCAGGGACGGACTGGGACTAAAAAAGTAAACGCACAACATATTTCTTAATATTAGCTACTGCATGTGGCATTTTAGAGCTAAAATGTGGAAGTTTAGCTGTTTTAAATACATCATACACATGGTCAACATTAGAATTCAGAAAATAAAATCTAAAGACATAATGTGGCATCTGGCAGGGGGAATCGAACCCGCGTCGCCCGGATCCACAGTCGAGCACACTAACCACAAATCCAAACAGATTAGTGGGGAAATAACCAGTGATGACTGTGTGTGATGGAGTACCAGATCACACAGATGGCCAGTCCGCCCCTGATACTACCTATATTACAGGTAGGTTAGCAGCATTTCGCAAACATTCAAACTCAGACTTTTATATTTTTTTGATTAAAAAAAAGGGGGGGGGATTTTTGACCTCGGTATTTGAAAAAATGTGGTTACGGCACTGCATATGATGCAGCTTTAATGTCGAAGGCGATTAATCTGGCTGTTGGAAAAGCTGCTGCACGGAAGATTGGTCTTAATGAGTCGACGATAAGATGTTGGAAACAGCAGCATGAGGAACTCAGTGCAAAAAGAACAAGCCGTATTTGTCAGGACTCGGTAGACAGACAGGTAGTGAAACAATGAAGATTTATTTGACTGAGGGTCGTGGGTTGGTGGCAGGTGCGGGCGTGAGGAGTGCAGGTGAAGCGGTGGTGATCTCAGGTGACAATCCTCCTGGCAGTGTACAGTGGCCAATATGTCCTCAATGTGCAGAAACCGGCTGGTAAGTCTCTATGAGAGAGAACAGCGAGACAGAGGGTATGTTGGGAACATGGACTGGTGAATGAACGAAAAACAACAAAACAGATCTCAGACTTGACTTCACTAAGTCTCAGGCCAAGGTCGACATACGTAACATAGGAAACGATCCGACGAAGACTGGTCGTCAGGCTCTCCCTTTTATGCTCCATTGATTGCAGATCAGGTCCAGGTGCGTGATTACCGAAGTGTGACAGGTGCGTGGGAAAAAAACTAAACTCCCCAGATCCAGCGGGGGGAGCCATAGACCAGCCTTTACCTGGATCCTGAGGGAGGAACTGTGACAGTATTTCATTTAAGCATATTTATTTTTGTTACAACCCGTGTTTCATTAAAGCGTAATTATTTTTGTTACAACCCGTGTTTCGTTTAAGCGTAATTATTTTTGTTACAACCCGTGTTTCATTAAAGTGTAATATTTTTTGTTACAACCCGTGTTTCGTTAAAGCGTATTTATTTTTGTTACGACCCGTGTTTCATTAAAGCGTAATTATTTTGTTACAACCCGTGTTTCATTAAAGCGTAATTATTTTTGTTACAACCCGTGTTTCATTAAAGCGTAATTATTTTTGTTACAACCAGTGTTTCATTAAAGCGTATTTATTTATGTTACAACCCGTATTTCGTCAAAGCGTAATTATTTGGGTTACAACCCGTGTTTCATTAAAGGCTCTTTAAAGATAGGCACCTGCAGCTTATAGACCAGTGCGGCTTATTTATGTTAAAAAATAAATAAAAATAAATTCAGTGGGTGCGGCTTATATTCAGGAGCGCTCATTAGTCCGGAAATTACGGTAAGTCAACTTGACGCAAAGGCAATTTGATGTTCATTTTGCACTGATGACTTTTGCAACAGAACAGACAACAGTGGTGGATGATCGTAAAATCAATGAAGAACATGAAGCAGGCGCACTGATCTGTTTGTACAAAGGGAAGCAGAGAATGATGATGGATAACACACCTATCCTTCCTGCCTCTAGTATTACGGCGGCGGTAGTATGGTTATACTACTAGTATGGTTGTACACATAGGCCATTATTATATGGCTTCAGAAAGGGCAAATACATATAGAGCCCATTTGGGTTCATCAAAGGATTTAGACATGCAGACACAATCAATCCCATATAGGCTTCCAACATGGGTCCTAGATTGTACACACATAGGCCATCATTATATATATATATCATTATAAACCCCAAAATCAGTATCTCTGAAAATTGGAATATTGTGAAAAGGTTCAATATTGAAGACACCTGGTGCCACACTATTCAGCTAATTAACTCAAAACACCTGCAAAGGCCTTTAAATGGCCTCTCAGTATAGTTCTGTAGGCTACACAATCATGGGGAAGACTGCTGACTTGACAGCTGACCAAAAGATGACCATTGACACCTTGCACAAGGAGGTTAAGACACAAAAGGTCATTGCTAAAGAGGCTGGTTGTCACAGAGCTCTGTGTCCAAGCACATTAATCATTAATAGAGAGGCGAAGAGAAGGAAAATATGTTGTAGAAAAAAGTGTACAAGCAATAGGGATAACCACACTCTGGAGAGGATTGTGAAACAAAACCCATTCAAAAATGTGGGGTAGATTCACAGACTGGACAGCAGCTGGAGTCAGTGCTTCAAGAACCACCCTGCACAGACGTATGCAAGACATGGGTTTCTGCTGTCGCATTCCTTGTGTCAAGACACAGCGTCAGAAGCGTCTCGCCTGGGCTAAAGACAAAAAGGACTAGACTGCTGCTGAGTGGTCCAAAGTTATGTTCTCTGATGAAAGTACATTTTACATTTCCTTTGTAAATCAAGGTCCCAGAGTCTAGAGGAAGAGAGGAGAGGGACAGAATCCACGTTGCTTAAAGTCCAGTGTAAAGTTTCCACAGTCAGTGATGTTTTGGGGTGCCATGTCATCAGCTGGTGTTGGTCCACTATGTTTTCTAAGGTCCAAGGTCAACGCAGCCGTCTACCAGGAAGTTTTAGAGCACTTCATGCTTCCTGCTGCTGACCAACTTTATGCAGATTTCATTTTCCAACAGCACTTGGCATCTGCACACAGTGCCAAAGCTACCATTACCTGGTTTAAAGACCATGGTATCCCTGTTCCTAACACTAGGAGCGCCAGCAGCCCGCGCCCGCGGGCGTTGCAGTTAGTAATTGAAATAAATATATAATGTTGAAATGGTACAGCCTCTTCTTTCGGCAGTGGCTCACTGGGTGGAGTCGGTTGTCTATCAATCGGAAGGTTGGTGGTTCGATCACCTGTTCCTCCTGGGAAATTGTCGAGGTGTCCATGAGCAAGACACCTAACCCCAGCTGCTCCTGGCGAGCCTGCAGTCGCCTTGCATGGTAGACGCGGTCGTCAGTGTATGAATGAGTGAATGAATGAGTGAATGTGACGCAGGATCTGTAAAGCGCTTTGGATAAAAGCGCAGCATTTACCATTATTTCCATGACTTTTCCTAAATACGTGCATTTTACCTTTTCCCGTTTTTAGAATTGCAAAATCACAAACCGAACACTATATACACTACTATTTACATGTTTTTTGAACAGAACAAATTCATCCAATTACATCTATGTATACAGCCCATTCATTTAATTTTATTATTATTTATTAGTTCTATGTGTCATGCGCCTATTTCACTCAATAGACAATTGATATAGCCTACAAGAGACTTCAACAAAATATAGTTTTTAGGGGTGTGACGAGATCTCGTGTTACGAGATCTCGCGAGATTAAAACGCGACGAGATTTCTCATCGAGGTGAAAAGTTGTCTCGTGTGTTGTGATGTCAGCATTTATGGAACGCCAAGTGGCTGAAAACGTGACACACTTCAAGCATTTATTGTGGCTGAAAACGTTCAAATCAAGTGTAAATTTGTGAAATACACGCGCTGAGATCGCCTGTTATTAGACGTGCGTTCACCTCATGCCATCCAAAGCGAGTGTCAAAAGTGCATTTCATGCGATCACAACGCCTGTTATACAACGCACGTTGTCTAATAAGACGTTCAAAACACCTGTTCTACAACGCACGTTGTCTAATAAGACGTTCAAAACACCTGTTCTACAACGCACATTGTCTTATAAGACGTTCAAAACACCTGTTTTACAACGCACGTTGTCTAATAAGATGTTCAAAACGCCTGTTCTACAACGCACGTTGTCTAATAAGACGTTCAAAACGAGTGTAATGATGTATTTTCGTATGGAAGGCCAAGTGGCTCAAAACGTGACACACTTCGAGCGTTTCTTGTGGCTGATGACGTTCAAATCAAGTGTAAATTTGTGAAATACACGCGCTGAGATCGCCTGTTATTAGACGTGCGTTCACCTCATGCCGTCCAAAGCGAGTGTCAAAAGTGCATTTCATGCGATCACAACGCCTGTTATACAACGCACGTTCTCTAATAAGACGTTCATAACGAGTGTAATGATGTATTTTCACTTGATCTGTTCAAGTGTATCTACATGTTTTTTTGCACTCGCTTACTTCAAGTGTAATGTAATTTTTACACTCGTCGTTTACGTCTTGAATTATAAGACGCTCGTAATCGGTCGGTCTTTCTTGCACCTGCTTACTTCAAGTGTAATGGTCGGTCTTCTCAGACGCTCGTAATTGGTCATGTCTTTCTCAGACGCTCGTCGGATTTTGGCACCATTCATTTTTAAGGCTACAGCGCATGCATATTTTGAGAAGCTGATTGAATTATATCTAGCCCATGTTTTTTTTATCATTTTTTTTTTCAATTTCAGTCACAGCATTGGACAGTTTGTGTTTTAGATTAATAGTTGGAATTTTAAGAAGCTTGTTATGGATTTGCATTACCTTTGTTTCTTTAAAATCCTGTTTTCTTATTTCTGTTACATTATTGTCAAATTTGGATGCTATATTAGCTAGCACTTTTCTAAAAATAAAGTGACACACAGAGATAAATACAAGTTTGTTTGTATCGATGTACTTGCTTAACAAATACCAACAGCACTGGACCTTAATGACAGCGAGAACAAGGTGGTGTACATTGTGTGTTATTGGGCATTGTAGATACTGCTCATTTACCGTAGATATATATATATATATATACATACATACATATATATATCTAATATGGGGCATGTTCTGGCAACTTTTCTCCTTGAATTACAATTGCATTACTACACCTGGTGTTTTCCCTGGGTATTGTTTTAATACATTTATTGGTTATAAATGAGAGTTTGGGGCTTGCTCAGTGTGATAAACAGGGGTTTGGTTCCCTCTAGTCAGAGTCTGACACTCCCCCGATCAACAGAGAGGGGGAGTCATCAGACCAGATCTAATTCACCGGAGTTCTGAGCACACCTGTAGGTAATTCTGGTATTTAGGTGTGCCCAGAACTTCAGCCAGTGCGAGGTATTGTT
This sequence comes from Dallia pectoralis, assembly GCA_029465975.1. Taxonomy (NCBI): domain Eukaryota; kingdom Metazoa; phylum Chordata; class Actinopteri; order Esociformes; family Umbridae; genus Dallia; species Dallia pectoralis. The sequence goes on from CM055739.1 coordinate 18,502,314, forward strand.
TGTTTTGCCGACATACTAAGTGTTGTATCGAGATCTCCGTAGTAAGTTTTGCCGTGGACCAGTCCTTGCTTTTCGTCCTTTGATTACTCCGAGTTTGCCTATTCCTTTTGTGCCTTTTAGTGATTCCTGCCCTTGACCATTGCCTGCTCCATTGACTACGCTCCACGCCTTGCCCCACGGTGCCTTCTTCTGACTCTGATCTCCCGGCTTCGACCCACGCCTGCCTGACCACATTTATTGCATTTCCCTTGTCTGTGTTTAATAAACTTATCGCAATCTGCGATTGGATCCGCCCTCCTTGTTCCGAGTGTGTTCATTACACTCAGATTTCACTTTTAATTAATAGAGTAAATTCCAATAGCAATCCTAGCAGGTATACTCAGTGCTAGACTTATGTGAAGAAAAGGTTAAACAGAACCTCTAACACTATTTGTGTTTATGGATGTTTTCCGGGGCTCAACCTGTGGACGTGCCCTAAGAGGGAGGAGCACTCGTAACCACCGAATTAAATACTGTGATGTCCGGACAGGCGCAACAATTGTTTTTTAATTCATTGTTTACATTTATGGAACATAAAGGGATCACAACAATGAAATGGACCTTTGGGCTCTTCACTTTGTGTACCAGCCCTGGATAAATCGTGACCTCACATTGTTTGCTAAAATACTGCCAGGCACATGTCACCTCATCATTTTTTGTTCGAGGTTGTCTGGCACATTAGTTGCAGCATCACACATCTGTGGTGTATTTGGAGCTGATGAGCAAAGCATTCCAGGGGAAGATCACAGGTGGCTGCAGTAGAGGACCCAGGAGTTGCTTCAAGGGATGGCTTTGAAGCGAGGGCAGGAGAGGAACGAGGGACTGAAGCACCTAGCGTTGACTGGTTTCCAACAGTTCAACAATGAACAGTTAGAACACCTGAGGCAACTCAATACTTTTGTTGAGCTAGAGAAGTTTGGGGGTTGATGTTTTCCAACAGGTGCTCAACGTTTTGTCATAAAATGCCCCCAGTCTGATTTTAGCAAAATTCAGCATCTTTAAAATGTTATTCAAACATTCTTAATACTGAAGTACTCAAAATATCCAGACAGCTCTGTATTACACCTTTTATCTGTACTGTTTGGCAATCAAGGGTGACTGATGTAGAAACAGAATGTTAGGACTGTTTTTATACCAAAACAAACTTTATTTTATAGTAGTTTTCTCAAATCTAAAACAGAGAATGTAGCCACTATTCTATTTTTAACTTATGTTGTTAAATTTAAGAAATACACTACAACTGTTTGGATATTGTGCAGTATTAGTGGCTTGTGCATTTATTGTTAAGTTGATCTTTTTTAAGTAAAGATTTGCAGAGTAAATATTGTGGTAGATTTCCAGTTTGTTTACATTATTTGCTCATATTCTATATCTGTAATTTCAGATTCTTAAGTATAAGTTCTTTAATTTCATGTCTGTGTGCTTCAAGCAGCAAATGGCTTGGGCATGTAACTAATGGATGAGTAGGCATGTTGTGATAGATTTTCAATCACTCTGTGTTAAGAATCAACGTTAACTGATTGGAACAATGGGATTGTTTGAAAATAGAATGGGCTGATGCATTTGTTCTGAGTAGAACATAGGTCATTTATCCTGTATGCGAGGGGCTCCAAAACTCCATAAAGGAGAAAGCTCCCAGTGGATCATGCTCTTCTCAGGCCTTCTCTTAGTGCTAACAGAACTCTGAAATTGCAAAAGTTTAAATTTGGCTGTAACAATATTTTAACATTAATAAACATCCTATAACTTTATCCGTTCGATGCTTTTCACTCTAAAACCACGACAATATCTGATTGTTTTTTCATAATCCAATGTGGAAGGCCACAAAATCATATGATTGTTTTCAACAGAAATCTTATCAGGAAGCCGGAAAATAAAACTACCGCATTAGTTCCTATAAAGTTTAACTAAGAGAATATACTTCAAAAGAACTCCAATCGGAATCCTTTGTTTTTAAATAACATGTACACTTAACAGCAGGTGTGACCTGCGATTGGAGTGGTATATTTGTATGATGACTAAGTCACATGCTTCTTCCTCGTGGTGCTCACATAGGCCATACTCTGTAGCTTCACAAAAATATAATTAGTAAATAAACACTGCTTGTCAAACACACAGTAACTGTAACGGTTTGGGGGTTTAGGAAGCGTGTCCGAGTTTCCAGAATTGAATGAGCAGAGCAAGACAGGATAACAGTTGTCTATGTAATGTATTTACAATAATTTAAAAACAAGAATGCACACAATAAAACAAAACTGGCACGAGGGCCCTGTAGTAAACCAAATGAAAACCAGAGACAGGAACAGGTAGAACTAACAGGCAAAAAGACAGGAACCGTATACACAAAACAATGACTGACAAAGACAGGGAAGAACCAGGGGTGCTAAATACAGAGACACGACGACAACAAATCGACAACAGGTGTGTAAGGGCAGGAAATGAACAACAGCAAAGGGACATAAACATGAAACAACTACTAGAGGGAGAAGACACTAAAAACAAGCATACAGAGCAAGATGGTTTACAATTATGGTTAACAAAATTGGAACTGACATGAAATGTTGCAGCAACAATGCCACAAACTAAGAAACATTAGCCAATTCAGGCCATCCCAAACTGTTGAGCAGAACCTATTCCCAGCTCCATGTTTCTTTTAAATTCATTGTAATTCTGACCCACCGGCAGGCGAATTACGAGCGAACATGTGTTCGCCATTGGGAATCTCGCTGGTCCATCTCCCGGGTCCAAAAATGCCAGCTCTGGCTGAACTGAAAAACCCATTGCTGGGATTTGCCGCAGGCAAATCAGGACAAGCTCCAGGGTGACTGAATGGGCAGTGTCCTGTAAAAAAAATATATATTTGACTGAAAACTGTGAACCATAGAAATTAGTAGGTTGATGAAAGATAATCAAAAAGAAATACGAATTAATAAAGAATTTGTTAGATACGTGCACATGGACTGTACCTTCCACCTCCAGGAGCCAATCCTTCCAGAAGGCAAAAGTCCTGATTTCCAGTGTCTCCGGTTAGATCCGGGCACTGAGCCGAATCTTGGCTGTAAAAGCCCTGCAATATCACTTGCCATAAGTGATTTGGTGTCCTGGAGGAAGATCTTAGCAAAAGCCTGATTTTTTGTAATTGCATCCAGGACACCAAGAGTAGAGAGTCCCTCTCGGAACCTGATGGAAAAAAAAATGTAAATGAAAGAGACAAAATAAAACATGATCATATTCTTAACTGCCTCTTACTTATTCAAAATAGTTAAACATGACTGATAAACCAGGTCTGGAATAATTGTGAATGAGGGATTTGTTTAAGAGAAAACTATAAAATATGACAAAGATTACAAATTTATTAAGTTCTACTAAATCACTCCAAACAAAAACAGCCTAATGTAAATCCAATGTTTCTACTGTTACTACCTCGTTTGCTCTAATTAAAATTTAAAAAAGTAATATTAATAATTACATAAAGTAGGTGAGAGTATGTGAATTTATTCTAAATTCTTAGAAAAATACCAGACCTATTTATTAAGGTTGCAGAGGCTCATTTTGAGTTGCTCTTCCTTCATCCTTGAAATGCCCGGATGTCTGTCACAGTAACTTGAAATTGAATTTTGAGAACTGATTTTGAATTGTGAGAACTGAATGTGAGGACATATAGAGAGTGGAATTTTCAGTGATGTTTATATTTGATTGGACTTCAGTTTCAAATGAATTCATTTAATTTCAAATTATACTATTCAAATTCAGTTCTTCAATGCAATTATTCAAATTTAGCAATTCAAATTCAAATAGAAATTATTCAAATTCAGTTTCTGGTGACACATACATCAGCCCATAGTAGAAAATCTTGATTTTTAGGTGAAAACACTCTCACATGTAGAACGAGAACACCAAGGTTCATGTAACATTGCTTTGCTGCATTTGTCAACTTTTTTAAAAACTTACTGTTGAAGGGCTGCATGTATTCGTCCCTCACAGTAAAACTGGAGCACAGCCTCCATCAGCTCTTTTCTGCGCTCCAAGGACTGAAGGTGGCGCAGAGCTCCCATCAAGGCCAACTCTTCAGCAGCTTCACTGACAGCCTGTCTGGCACCATCAAGTGTGTCTGCATGGTTTATCTGAAAAGAAATAACAAAATAAAATCAGTGCTTAAAAAAGTGTTTCTTAGTAAGCTAGTCACAACATATCCCCCTGTTAGTTCTGCTCTGTTCGGTATTGGTTGGGATTCTCCATAATATTGTAATAAGCCTTACTTTGTGAAGTGCGTTAAAGAAATATAATTTATGATTTGGTTCTAAACAAATGTCATTGAGTTGGTACTTTTCAAACAATACATTTTTCCATACTGCCTAGCTAAATGTATTTCAATGATGTTTCACTAATCAAGGACTTTGTTTGCCCATGCTACACGTTTTGGACACTCGTATTTCCAAACAAAAGGAGATAATGTTCGAAGTGTGTAATACTTTCCAAGCTTACTCTCTCAAGTTTAGTCCTTAGACTGTGGTCCCCTACATCTTCGATGGTAGCTGGGCCATTTGGTAGACCAAAGACTTGATTGAAAAGCCTTTCAGAGAAAAAGTTTGGTGATACTCCCCCCTGTATCAGACAAACTGCTATCATTTGGCCCACGGTTTTGTATGTGTTGTTGTTAAGGGCAAAAAAAAAAAATGGATTACTGATCATTGTAATGTCGCCATATATAAACAAGCATATCTCGCAGACATTACTGAAAAAGATAAATCTGTCTACAGCTTTATGACAAAACATTTATGTCTATGATTTACACATACCAACACTGTCAAGGGCCAGGGTTTGAGCCTCTTCAGGACCTTCAAATATCTGGGATTTTTGGATCTGTCCCATCAAGAGTCTGCAAAACTCCCTGGTAGGCCCACCATCATCTATGGCCCCTTCTCCCAGACCATTGTCATCAATGAAGACAATGTCCAGTTTGCAGACAGGGTCAAAAGCTGGCCTTCTGAAGGCTCTCAAAGCGCAATCAAATTCTTCGTCACGAATGACATTAATTTGATTGGCTGTGGGAGCATCATGTCGAACTTTAAAGTTTTCAGAGTATCAACAATGTTGAATGGTCTGTATTGAGAGAAACAAAGCGTGTTAGTTACATTTCTTTTACATATTGTAGATGCAACCCTTTTGCATACATTTAGAATGGTACTCAGATATCCTTAGAGAACAAACATGTCTGTGTCAAAACTGCCATTGAAATATTGTACAAGAATATCATTTTCCATTGGATTATCATATTTTACAGCTAAGAAAACCATGTAATTATTAGATAAGTAATAAAGTGTATGATACTGTACTTGTATTCTATTATTTGTATAGTATACAAATACATTTCACCCTCAAACAATTACAGGGTCTCTTCAGATAATGGTTGCAGGTACCTACTCTTCAATGTCCTCCCGGTCTGGGGTTGAGGAAATTGGTGAAGCATTTGAGGTGCTGTAGGTTAGAGATGGAGCAGGGGAAAATTCTGGGACGGTGATGGATGATGAAGTAGCCGAAGGAATGGCAGGGACAGTGATGGTAGTGGAGGACATTGCAGAGTTTGAATTGATCTCCTGAAAATAATTGAAAAACATATGTAAAGATTTTCGTCCTGGCCGGGGAACCACGGACCAGCTCTTTACACTCGCAAGGATCCTGGAGGGGGCCTGGGAGTATGCCCATCCAGTCTACATGTGTTTTGTGGATCTGGAGAAGGCGTATGACCGGGTACCCAGGGATCTTTTGTGGGAGGTGCTGCGGGAGTATGGGGTGAGGGGGTCTCTTCTCAGGGCCATCCAATCTCTGTACTGTCACGATTGGTGTGGTGGCGTTGCTACACGGACATATTTCGGTGATGCACTTCCTTGTTTCACTTCCTTGTTTACGTTTGTCTCACGGCTGTTTGTAATTGTAATCATGAGGGATATAAAGGGGTCGCTAGCAAGTCACTCCTTGCTTAGCATTGTTATATGTCACGTTGGCATTATCGGTGAGTGTGTTAGGTATCACCATTATAGTTGTTGTTTGTCAATGTTTTTTTAAAGTCGCTATATGCGCAGTTTCATTTACATTCAACCGAGTTCGTGTTTTTCGCCGTTTACGGTTTGTTTTACTTTGGTCAGTTTAATAAACCTGTCTTTAACGGATTACGACTCTGCAAAATGGCTTTCACCACATTACGCCGGTCAATACATGACAGAATGCTAAGCCACCCAAGAAGCCCGCAGAGCCGGACGGTGAGTGGATTCCTCGGAGGGGCAAGCTATAGCGCTCCGAGGTATGAAGCTCACCGTCAACCCACGGAGCAGCAGGAGCAGCGCTACACCTGGCAGGGTGATTGGGGGTCCGACTCCCTCTCCTCGGATGATGAGGAGGCGGTCTACGAGCGAGTGGAGGAGGACTCCCTGGAGGACGCCCTGCTATGGGATCCCGTCCTCAGTCGACTAGTCCCCGCAACATCGGACGTCGGCTGGGGCGGGCAGAAGACACCGCCCACTGTTCCGGGGCTGCAGCCAGGGCCAGCAAGAGCCCTGGAGCTACAGCCACTACCCCCGCCGTGGGAAGACCCTTTCCGACCACCTACCTCCGGGACAGAGAAATCCCCGGAGGGTTTACATAAGCAGCCCCCGGCTGTCATTAGGGCGTGGTGGAAGGCATGGCTGGACTTTCAAGATCTGACGCCAGAGATCGCCTCCGCCACGCCTGCGCCCGAGATGGCTTCAGCTACGCCTGTGCCCGAGATGGCCTCAGCTACGCCTGCGCCCGAGATGGCCTCAGCTACGCCTGCGCCCGAGATGGCCTCAGCTACGCCTGCGCCCGAGATGGCCTCAGCTACGCCTGCGCCCGAGATGGCCTCAGCTACGCCTGTGCCCGAGATGGCCTCAGCTACGCCTGTGCCCGAGATGGCCTCAGCTACGCCTGTGCCCGAGATGGCCTCAGCTACGCCTGTGCCCGAGATGGCCTCAGCTACGCCTGCGCCCGAGATGGCCTCAGCTACGCCTGCGCCCGAGATGGCCTCAGCTACGCCTGCGCCCGAGATGGCCTCAGCTACGCCTGTGCCCGAGATGGCCTCAGCTACGCCTGCGCCCGAGATGGCCTCCGCTACGCCTGCGCCCGAGATGGCTGTTGCCGTGGTCACGCCAGCGCTCAAGATGGCTGCCGTCGTCCCGCCAGCGCCCAAGATGGCTGCCGCCGTCTCGCCAGCGTCCACGATGGCTCCCGCCGTCACGCCAGCGCCCACGATGGCTGTTGCCGTCACGCCAGCGCCCACGATGGCTGTTGCCGTCACGCCAGCGCCCAAGATGGCTGTTGCCGTCACGCCAGCGCCCAAGATGGCTGTTGCCGTCACGCCAGCGTCCAGGATGGCTGTTGCCGTCACGCCAGCGCCCAAGATGGCTGTTGTCGTCACGCCAGCGCCCAAGATGGCTGTTGCCGTCACGCCAGCGCCCAAGATGGCTGTCGCCGTCACGCCAGCGTCCACGATGGTCCCCGCCGTCACGCCAGCGCCCAAGATGGCTGTTGCCGTCACGCCAGCGCCCAAGATGGTTGTTGCCGTCACGCCAGCGCTCAAGATGGCTGCCGTCGCCACGCCAGCGCCCAAGATGGCTGCCGCCGTCACGCCAGCGTCCACGATGGCCCCCGCCGTCACGCCAGCGCCCAAGATGGCTGTTGTCGTCACGCCAGCGCTCAAGATGGCTGCCGTCGCCACGCCAGCGCCCAAGATGGCTGCCGCCGTCACGCCAGCGTCCACGATGGTCCCCGCCGTCACGCCAGCGCCCAAGATGGCTGTTGTCGTCACGCCAGCGCCCACAATGGCTGCCGCATCGCCGCCCACAATGGCTGCCGCCTGGCCGCCCACAGTGGCTGCCGCATCGCCGCCCACAGTGGCTGCCGCATCGCCGCCCACAATGGCTGCCGCACGCCGCCCACGAGGGCCGCGCCACGACGACGCTCACGATGGCCGCCGCCACGACGACGCCACGATGGCCGCCGCCACGACGACGCCACGATGGCCGCCGCCACGACGGCGCCACGATGGCCGCCGCCACGACGACGCCACGATGGCCGCCGCCACGACGGCGCCACGATGGCCGCCGGCACGACGACGCTCACGATGGCCGCCGCCCGACGACGCCACGATGGCCGCCGCCACGACTACGCTCACGATGGCCGCCGCCACAACTACGCTCACGATGGCCGCCGCCACGACTACGCGCACGATGGCCGCCGCCACGACTAGGCTCACGATGGCCGCCGCCACGACTAGGCTCACGATGGCCGCCGCCACGACTAGGCTCACGATGGCCGCCGCCACGACTAGGCTCACGATGGCCGCCGCCACGACTACGCTCACGATGGCCGCCGCCACGACTACGCTCACGATGGCCGCCGCCACGACTACGCCACGATGGCCGCCGCCACGACTACGCTCACGATGGCCGCCGCCACGACTACGCTCACGATGGCCGCCGCCACGACTACGCTCACGATGGCCGCCGCCACGCCGCCCACGATGGCCGCCGCCACGCCGCCCACGATGGCCGCCGCCACGCCGCCCACGATGGCCGCCGCCACGCCGCCCACGATGGCCGCCGCCACGCCGCCCACGATGGCCGCCGCCACGCCGCCCACGATGGCCGCCGCCACGCGCCCACGATGGCCTCCGCCACGCCGCCCACGATGGCCGCCGCCACTACGCACTCTCAGCCGCACAAGATGGCGGCCTCTCAGCCGCACTAGATGGCGGCCTCCCAGCCCACCGAGGCCTATTCAGGGCTGGACCTGCGGTCCTGGACTGACCCTTTGGGTTTGACTGTGGGTTCTCTCCCTGTTGCTCCCTTGTTTTGTTTTTGTGTTTCCGTCGGCTATCTGGGGAGCTAGCCTTTTAGTGGGGGATACTGTCACGATTGGTGTGGTGGCGTTGCTACACGGACATATTTCGGTGATGCACTTCCTTGTTTCACTTCCTTGTTTACGTTTGTCTCACGGCTGTTTGTAATTGTAATCATGAGGGATATAAAGGGGTCGCTAGCAAGTCACTCCTTGCTTAGCATTGTTATATGTCACGTTGGCATTATCGGTGAGTGTGTTAGGTATCACCATTATAGTTGTTGTTTGTCAATGTTTGTTTAAAGTCGCTATATGCGCAGTTTCATTTACATTCAACCGAGTTCGTGTTTTTCGCCGTTTACGGTTTGTTTTACTTTGGTCAGTTTAATAAACCTGTCTTTAACGGATTACGACTCTGCAAAATGGCTTTCACCACATTACGCCGGTCAATACATGACATGTACGCTCAAAGCATGAGCTGTGTCCGTGTCCTCGGCAGTAAGTCGGATTCGTTCCCGGTGGGGGTTGGCCTCCGCCAGGGCTGCGCTTTGTCACCAATCCTGTTTGTAATATTCATGGACAGGATATCAAGGCGTAGTCATGGGGGGGAGGGGTTCCCGTTCGGTGGGTTGATGGTCACATCACTGCTTTTTGCGGATGATGTGGTCCTGATGGCCTCATCGGTCGGTGACCTTCAGCACTCACTGGATCGGTTCGCAGCCGAGTGTGAAGCGGCTGGGATGAGGGTTAGCACCTCTAAATCTGAGGCCATGACTCTCAGCAGGAAACCGGTGGAGTGCCTACTCCGGGTAGGGAATGAGTCCTTACTCCAAGTGAAGGAGTTCAAGTACCTCGGGGTCTTGTTCGCGAGTGAGGGAACAATGGAGCGGGAGATTGGTCGGAGGATCGGAGCAGCGGGAGCGGTGTTGCATTCGCTTCACCGCACCGTTGTGACGAAAAGAGAGCTGAGCCGAAAGGCAAAGCTCTCGATCTACCTGTCAATCTTTGTTCCTACCCTCACCTATGGTCATGAAAGCTGGGTCATGACCGAAAGAACGAGATCGCGGGTACAAGCGGCCGAAATGGGTTTTCTCAGAAAGGTGGCTGGCCTCTCCCTTAGGGATAGGGTGAGAAGCTCAGTCATCCGAGAGGAACTCGGAGTAGAGCCGCTGCTCCTTTGCGTAGAAAGGAGCCAGTTGAGGTGGTTCGGGCATCTTGTACGAATGCCACCTGGGCGCCTCCCTAGAGAGGTGTTCCAGGCACATCCAGCTGGGAGGAGACCTCGGGGAAGGCCCAGGACTAGGTGGAGAGATTATATCTCCACACTGGCCTGGGAACGCCTCGGGATTCCCCAGTCAGAGCTGGCTAATGTTGCCCGGGAAAGGGAAGTTTGGGGTCCCCTGCTAGAACTGCTACCCCCGCGACCTGACCCCGGATAAGCGGTTGAAGATGAGTGATGAGATGTAAAGATTCATACAATTTTATTCTCAACTTCACAAGTAGTTAATATAGATTAATATTTTGCCGGTTAAAGTGTGACCTTTTTGTAGTAATTGAAAAATCAGGAAATTTTGTCACGTGTATTAACATGGCATATATGTGTTTGGCAAACATCAGAAGTTATTACTATTTTGTTTGTTTCAACCTGGCATCTAAGAGCACAACATAGGTCAACATTTTTATCATTGGTCGTTTTATGTTTAGCCATATTGTAAAAATATATAGTTTTTCGCCAGTGCTTAGGGTACAAATCAAAGCATTGGTATTTTCATATTTTAATATGCAGTTATTAGAGTACAAGTTGTTTGTTTTGAACCGAATTTGCTTGCTGGTATAATTAAAACACTTTAATATACAAGCACTTACAGTGTAATATATACACAAAAATGAATACTTTTGATTTAAAGGTTAATAATATTTGCCTTTAGTTTGTAAAATATTGTAAGGCAATTAGTCAATTAGAGAAATTGGAAAGTATATAACTATGGTAACATTTTTATTACCATAGTAATAAAACTAGCAATTAGGATGTGTAAAAGGTGTTTTCACTGGATTTTATCTGAGGCTAGTTTTGTCGAAAATAATAATACAAAAAACTATGAGTGAAATATCAGTTGAAGATTAAGACTATTGTTCAGCCGTGAACGATACAAGATATTTAATATCTCTTATTATTATTTTTTAAAAACATGAACAATAATAAGCAAATTACAATAATGATTTGGCCTATGATTACAACTAACAAGTCCATCAAATGATCTATAACTCGCCCAAAATAACAACTCATGCCTCGCCCACCACCAAATAAAACATTTTGAGAAAAAAAAGTTAACAAGTCAGCTCATACTTACTCGGGGCAGGTCATCAATATCAACGATGTCTATTAACTCAAGAATAGAATCATCGTTGACCATAAAGTCGGCCCTGTTAATGTAGAAACAAACGGTTACACATTAATTGTGGCTACTGTTATACCCATTACACTCATTTGTTGACGTATGACGGCAACTTAAGAGTTAGTGGGTAAACTCACATTACAGTTTTCTGGAACTAATTAACATGGGCTTGAAAACCTTTGACAGACATTTATCACAATATAAATGGCATACATTAACATTGGTGTTTCCAATTTAGCGTTTTTGCTGTTGATCATATCACACTCTGACAACAGATTAGAAGTACGAACATCTGACCAATCACAGCAATAACCTTAAATGTGTGTGCCTTGGACAGAATTGTAAAAATATGTCTGCAATGACAACAATCTCTAAAAATGTATTTAATACTGCAGGTCTTCATGTGTAACACCAATTTAGCTACTGCCTTTTATGAAAGTGTACTTGTGTTGGGGAGTCTAAGTGTTGTGAGAATTAAATACATGTTTGTTTTTGTAGCACCAGCACCTTCTACAGGAGTGTCAATGATTTGACGATGATCTGGCCTTGAGTTGTTGAGGGTCGACTGTTGCGTTGGCATGACAGTGGGGGACCGTTGCCCCAGGGGGCCAGGGGGAGGCTGCTGCCTCGGGGTGCCAGGGGGAGGCTGAGGTCTCGGGGTGCCAGGGGGTGGCTGCTGCCTCGGGGTGCCAGGGGGAGGCTGCTGCCTCTGGGTGCCAGGGGGAGGCTGAGGTCTCGGGGTGCCAGGGGGAGGCTGAGGTCTCGGGGTGCCGAGGGAAGTCTCAGATGTTGTTGCCTCTACTTCCCTCTCTGGTGTCCTTGCTGACTCCTGTTTAAATAGTTAGATTTATTTGCACGTGGGTGGTTATAGATTTCATAAGGTCACAAGAGTATTCAAATGTAAGACATTTTCTAAAAAGGTTTCACTACCTTGAAGTGAGCTAGATGCAAGACTTGGCTCTAAAACCGTAGTTGTAGAAACATTCAATAATTAAAATCTAAACTTGTGTGGCATTAAGATCATATTTAATCCAAGTTCAATGTTGTTTTGAAAAGACTTGTGGCTAAATTTACCCATGGTCTGACATACACCGCAGATCGATTTAGCTGCCCACTGTCTCGAAGTGGCTGTGGGCACATCTGCGTCAAATTAAGGGAAAACACCCCTCTGTGGACATCACGGCGACATAGGTCAAATGGCCTGTCGCCAATTTGTGGAAAGTTGTGACGGATAACTTGTTCAAAGTCTTCCTTCGCGAGGTCTAGTGCCACAACAACATTCCGGATATCAGCTGATCCTAAAAGAAAAAAAAAGATTTTTACAGCTAATTCTTAACATAAGGCTATTTAACAAGAAAATGATCGACAAACAATCATGGTCTATTTATATACAATTGTCAATTTTGATGCTAACACTGATAGCAATTTAAGTAGGATTTAAACAGTATTACCGGAGTATGGTTCACGTTCTAAATAAACATAGTAATTTTTTTATAGATTCAGTGTGAGATAGGTACACAACTTACTGTTTCTAGTTGATGTTCTTGTTGCATTAGGATGCAAATAGCCAAATCAAAATGTTACTGTTCTCTGAACACTTTGCCTCCTTTGCCTTGTTGTCCTCCTCAGTGTTCTTCGGCCAGCGTTGGAGTCCTGGAGTTGTAAGTAGAGCCATTGTCAAAAGTTGACAACTTCTAAAGTTTTGGAAACTTTTGACATTTAAAGCCTAATATGACTCAGATATTTAAACTCTAATAATATGCTTATCCGGGGTTTCGGGTCGCGGGGCTATAAACCATAGACCTTACAGCTCTTAATGCAGGGGACCCCAAACTTCCCTTTCCCGGGCAACATTAGCCAGCTCTGACTGGGGAATCCCGAGCTCTGACTGTTCCCAGGCCAGTGTGGAGATATAATCTCTCCACCTAGTCCTGGGTCTTCCCCGAGGTCTCCTCCCAGCTGGACGTGCCTGGAACACCTCTCTAGGGAGGCGCCCAGGTGGCATTCGTACAAGATGCCCGAACCACCTCAACTGGCTCCTTTCTATGCAAAGGAGCAGCGGCTCTACTCCGAGTTCCTCTCGGATGACTGAGCTTCTCACCCTATCCCTAAGGGAGAGGCCAGCCACCTTTCTGAGAAAACCCATTTCGGCCGCTTGTACCCGCGATCTCGTTCTTTCGGTCATGACCCAGCTTTCATGACCATAGGTGAGGGTAGGAACAAAGATTGACCGGTAGATCGAGAGCTTTGCCTTTCGGCTCAGCTCTCTTTTCGTCACAACGGTGCGGTGAAGCGAATGCAACACCGCCCCCGCTGCTCCGATCCTCCGACCAATCTCCCGCTCCATTGTTCCCTCACTCGCGAACAAGACCCCGAGGTACTTGAACTCCTTCACTTGGAGTAAGGACTCATTCCCTACCCGGAGTAGGCACTCCACCGGTTTCCTGCTGAGAGTCATGGCCTCAGATTTAGAGGTGCTAACCCTCATCCCAGCCGCTTCACACTCGGCTGCGAACCGATCCAGTGAGTGCTGAAGGTCACCGACCGATGAGGCCATCAGGACCACATCATCCGCAAAAAGCAGTGATGTGACCATCAGCCCACCGAACGGAACCCCCCCCCAAGACTACGCCTTGATATCCTGTCCATGAATATTACAAACAGGATTGGTGACAAAGCGCAGCCCTGGCGGAGGCCAACCCCCACATGGAACGAATCCGACTTACTGCCGAGGACACGGACACAGCTCATGCTTTGAGCGTACAGAGATTGGATGGCCCTGAGAAGAGACCCCCTCACCCCATACTCCCGCAGCACCTCCCACAAAAGATCCCGGGGTACCCGGTCATACGCCTTCTCCAGATCCACAAAACACATGTAGACTGGATGGGCATACTCCCAGGCCCCCTCCAGGATCCTTGCGAGAGTAAAGAGCTGGTCCGTGGTTCCCCGGCCAGGACGAAAACCGCATTGTTCCTCTTCAATCTGAGGTTCGACTATTGGCCGAACCCTCCTTTCCAGCCTTTTGGAGTACACTTTACCAGGGAGGCTGAGGAGTGTGATACCTCTGTAATTGGCACAAAGCCAAAAATAATGAATTATGGGTAATGCACAGTTGAACTTTTGATACTTTTGCTGTGGTTCTAAATATTTTTCTGCAACTGGCAACTACAGTGACATCACCGGGATGTTAAAAGTAAATATTGAAATTACTAGATGACGGAACGATAATAATTTAAATAGCCTATATGTATTAGTTAATTAGTGGATTAACATGTTAGGTTACACTTGAGTGCAGACAGTACATGCCTCACTACCCTGTTGAAATGTTGTATGTTTAAATTGCAGTTGTCCACCATTAATAATAGCTTAATATAACCAATGTGTGCCCTGATCTGACTAATTCATATGTTGTAAAGTAGGAATCAAAAGTTAGATTTTTCATCCCAAACGGGCTTTTGGAAACCTGTCATGCGCAACAGTTTATCCAATAGCTATTCTCGTGTGTGCTTTTTCAAAATATGGCACTCATTTTCAAAATCTGTATGGTGCCAAAAACCTTAGCATTAATTTTAAAATATGCGAACACAACATTTTTCCACTTACTATCAATGAAATACATATTCATTTAATATAACATAATATACCTATACCGTTTTACAGCGTATTGATTTCAGCGTTTGAAAGCCTAGTAGCCCACTATTAAACATCTTTGTGCAGCAGCCTAATACAGAATACATGTTTTCAACATCTTCGTGCATCTTTAATGAAAAATGCTACACCAAAGAAACGTATGTGTTCACACTACAATTAATAATTCTAATATAAGCCATCATACCTGTCAATTATAGAACCTGTAGGTTCTTGCTGATTAATCAACCGATCCATATGGCTGTTGAACGAGGTTCGAAGGTTGAGCAATCGTGTTCTAAGTCTTGCACATTCGCTCATTCTAACAAGCAGTGTAGCTGTGTAGAGTGGAAACAAGAATATGCGCGGGATCGATGATTTATATAGTGTTGGTCTAGCGCCCCCTTGACAACGTTTTCATAACGATTTATTCATTAACATCCTATTGACCCAAGAAACGACGCGAGCCTCGTTCATTTCTCAAAACTACTTTCGATAATCATTTATTAGTTCGAAATAACGATTGTAGAGTTATAAACATTTCAAATAGTTAATCTAATTGTGTTTAACCTTTTAAAGTGCAATGTAACAAATGAACAGGTGTCACGGGTGGTTTAGGTTTGGGTTCAACACGGACATTATTTGGTGACGCACACTTTCTTATTTACGTCTGTTTTACAGCTGTTTCATTTACTACAGTTTAGTATTTTTTCGTAGTTTTTTTTTTTTGTAAGTTTTGTACTTCAATAAACCTGTTTGTTAAACGGATTATACGTCTCTGAACCTGGCTTCCTGCACTACACCTGACGTTTTCGTGACCTAGCCTATGCCAGTTTCAATGGGCATGAATTGTATATCACTAGAAGCGCCGGAGGTGGGTCATTTGACCCAGAGGCACGTAAAAAAATCTTTTTGCGGCACCCTATTAACCTACAGAAAAATCTAGATATGCTCCTAGATATGCATGCTTTATCCCCCTGTTTTTTTCCTGTTAAAATAATCACTGGAAATGCGAATTTAAAGCTATTTTGCCGAAGTTACGTGCTAAGTGGCTATCCGCCATCTTGCTTGTATTTTTTTTCACCAGTATATCTTGTTTTCTGTCACCAGGTGGCGCTTGAAACACCGAAACCAAGTCGCATTTTCTGCAAGTGAATATCATGCAACGTGATATTATACAAACACAATGATTATTTTAAATTAAACCAAATAAATGTTTACTTATTGTAGACTTATTTTGAGTTAACATGAATGACATGAATATAATCCTGTTGCTTTTGTATAACGAAGCGGCATCAGGGAAGTTCTGAACAACAAACTTATAGGCTATGTTTCACAGCCAACCATATTTCACTTTCAAAGATGATTTTCAAATAATAATGGCCTACTGAAACAATAGGCAATTAATAATAGTTCATACATAAACAATATTAGGCTATGTAATATATATGTATATATACGATGTACGTGTGAAATGAGCTGCAACTTACATAGACTAATATAGACTGCAAATTAATATTGTTCACCGATATTATCACACTGATTATTTTAAATTAAACCAAATTAATTTAGATGTATTGCAGACTATAATATTGAGGTAAATGCGGTACATTTTCTGACTTGAATATCGTCCTGTTGCTTCGCCATTGAAGCATCAAGGTAAATCAATAATAATAACTTTTTAAATGAAGTTGAAACGCTCTATGCGTTTATTCAAGTTATATTCTGTTATAATGCATTATTGCATTGCATTGATAACATTAAACTAATTTGATATCGATGTAGCCGAAGCAACGTCCTACTGTTGAAATACGGAAACCTATCTTGGACACCGGCCGTAACTTTTCAAGAAATTAAAATAATAATTGACCACGTCCTCCACCACATTGTCAAAGTTGGTATATTGTCTTATCTTCAGCTATGTTTGTGTCATTATATTCATGATTTGCTAAAATAAAGTTATATCGGAGTTACAACAAGGCATTTAGTATTGAATGCCAGTTGTACCTCATCATTGACTTGAACGGGCATTACATTCTTATTACCAACTTTTAGTTGACATATTTTAAGTATATAGTAGCTGGATGGTATATAATCTCATTTTATACACTAGTCAAATGTAAAACGTGAACTGAATATTTAGGAAAGTTTTATTTATTCAGAAAAGTGTTTGTTCGGCATGAATGTGTGTATCAGACACGGAATTTACATTGGTAGGAAGGTGCATAAATAAAACATGAATAGAACAATATACATTATACTAAGGGGTAGATAGTAATGTTGTAAGCATATTGATGTTTATATTCTTTTC
This sequence comes from Dallia pectoralis, assembly GCA_029465975.1. NCBI lineage: Eukaryota > Metazoa > Chordata > Actinopteri > Esociformes > Umbridae > Dallia > Dallia pectoralis. The sequence goes on from CM055739.1 coordinate 18,519,543, forward strand.
ATTTCGATTCACAACAATACTTTGTTGAAGACTCTTGTAGGCTATATCAACACTGATGTTTATTCGTTAGACTCTGCTAGCCACCGAGTCGTGCCTGGTACCATTGGATAGAGGAGGTCCCACAGAATCACCCATGCTTTGAATGGAGTAAATCAGATAATGTGTGCCGGAGATATGGCTTATTGAACGTGGGCAGTACAACCGAGCCCACAGTGACTGGCTGCGCAGGGAACAGAGACCATATATAATCGGAGTTCCAGCGGATGAACCACGCCTCTCACAGCGAAATGTTTGGAAGGATAGAGGGGAATCCCACAGAACCACGCCTCTCATAGAAGGATAGGGGGGATTCCCACAGAATTACGCATACTTTGAATGGAGTGAATCGGATATAACGTGTCATTGGAATTCACATAGGAATACAGGCATATTTTTGTATTAGATAATTTAATTTAAAAGTAACCTTATATTTGTGGGCTGACATTGACAAAACTGCTGATGGGGATTTACTTCCTTCCCCAGCCGACGTGAAAAAACGGAATTATAGTCATGGAAAGTCAAGGCTGAACATTGTACATTGATTTTAATTACTAAACGCAACGCCAGCGGGCGCAGACTGTTTGTTGGCTAAACATTTCTAAATATAAATGAGTTCAGCAAGTTTAGAGACGTCGGTCTTTAGGCTTCATTCACATGCAAATCCCGCTATTTACAATGCAATCCGTTTGCCCCACACCCCCAACAACAGACTCCTATATATCTTACAATGCAATCCGCTCACCCCCAATAAGACTTCCATATCTTAGAACTGAGTTCGCAAAATCATCCAACCATAAGAAAAAACTAGACCGATTTACACAAAACGAAATAGTTATTTTCTCCAATTTTCTCCAAACTCATCCGTCAGTTCCAAAGTCTCACAGGATAATATGATAATAGCTGCCGGGTACGGTGGCCCTGAAGTGCAAATCACAACAGCAAATAGGAAAACACAGCGGCAAATAGGAAAACACAACGGCAAATAGGAAAACACAACCGCAAATAGGAAAACACAACGGCAAATAAGAAAACACAACGGCAAATAGGAAAACACAACGGCAAATAGGAAAACACAACGGCAAATAAGAAAACACAACAGCAAATAGGAAAACACAATGGCAAATAGGAAAACACAACGGCAAATAGGAAAACACAAAGGCAAATAGGAAAACACAACGACATTAACTTCAACCGGAAAAGGTAGGGCCTATCTAGCAGAGAACGGACCCTTGTGATTGGTTGACAACATATCAACTATTATGTCGTATGTATGCCCTGCATCAAAATAATTCCTAACAGTGCCGTAACCAGGATTTTTCAAATACCGAGGTCAAAAATACCTCCCCCCTTTTTTTAATCAAAAGAAAATAAAAGTCTGAGTTTGAATGTTTGCGAAATGCTGCTAACCTACCTGTAATATAGGTAGTATCAGAGGCGGACTGGCCATCTGTGTGATCTGGTACTCCATCACACACAGTTATCACTTGTTATTTCCCCACTAATCTGTGGGAGTTGTGGTTAGTGCGCTCGGCTGTGGATCAGGGCGTCGCGGGGTCGATTCCCCCTACCAAATGCCATATTATGTCTTTAGATTTTATTTTCTGAATTCTAATGTTGACCATGTGTATGATGTATTTAAAACAGCAAAACTTCAACATTTTAGCTCTAAAATTCCACATGCAGTAGCTAATATTAAGAAATATGTTGTGCTTTTACTTTTTTAGTCCCACCCGTCCCGGGTAGTATCAGCTGGCTTTTTTAAAGTCCCATTCATTAAAGCTGTATAGTATTGCAATCGAAGTTCGCACTAATTCTACAATTTGAAATTCTAGTGAAATGCACCTAGTCGTTATCTAAAGGGATTATGTTCACCAAATACTGAATATCATCCATGGGCCATGTCTGTCTCATTCCGCGCTCACAAGAGTACAAAGGTATAGGGAAAACATGACATGGATTTCAAGAGAAATAACTTTTGTTAATGTGTAAGGCAAGTCAAATGGATTTGTGAAATAGACCGACCGGGATTTTATATTTTCGGTGCTGAAAAGAAAGACGTTATGTTTTAGCAGTCACATCGATATTGCCCGCATAATCATAAAGTTGCCTATGATCAATATGGGGTGGACCAATTGTCCTTTTTTGAATATTGGGGGGACGTGTCCCCCTGCCCCCCCCATAGGATTACGCCTATGTGTAAAAATATATATTAGACGAGTTAAGTCCTGAAGACAACGACTACAGCCAACTATTTCTGTTTTGACTGACAAGACAAGTAGGCTACGTGTCCGTGACGACGATCCGTAGACTTCTCGACTCGTCGGCTATTTTCCATTCACAATGAAATTACTCAAATAATATATATCACAGAAAATAATACCGAGGATATGACCTCGGTGTCCTCAATGGTAGTTACGGCACTGATTCCTAACAATATAAAGTATCTTAGTACTAAAAATATGCGCTTTGCGGCAGTGGCTCAGTGGGTTGAGTCGGTTGTCTATCAATCGGAAGGTTGGTGGTTCGATCCCTGGTTCCTCCTGGGAAATTGTCGAGGTGTCCATGAGCAAGACACCTAACCCCAGCTGCTCCTGGCGAGCCTGCAGTCGCCTTGCATGGTAGACGCGGTCGTGAATGTGTGAATGAATGGGTGAATGAGACGCAGGATCTGTAAAGCGCTTTGGATAAAAGCGCTATATAAAAGCGCAGCATTTACCATTTATTTATGTTTTTCACCTCTCCTTCCTGTTAAAAGACAGACAGTCCGTCTGTCCAATCACAAGGGTCGGTTCTCAGCTCTCAGCTACCTTTTCCGTTTGAAGTTAATGTCATAAGATAGACATAATATGGCATTTGGTAGGGGGAATCGAACCCGCGTCGCCCTGATCCACAGCCGAGCGCACTAAGCACAACTCCCACAGATTAGTGGGGAAATGACAAGTGATAACTGTGTGTGATGGAGTACCAGATCACACAGATGGCCAGTCCGCCCCTGATACTACCTATATTACAGGTAGGTTAGCAGCATTTCGCAAACATTCAAACTCAGACTTTTATTTTCTTTTGAATGAACAAAGGGGGGAGGTATTTTTGACCTCGGTATTTGAAAAATCCTGGTTACGGCACTGTTAGGAATTATTTTGATGCAGGGCATACATACAACGTAATAGTTGATATGTTGTCAACCAATCACAAGGGTCCGTTCTCTGCTAGATAGGCCCTACCTTTTCCGGTTGAAGTTAATGTCGTTGTGTTTTCCTATTTGCCGTTGTGTTTTCCTATTTGCCGTTGTGTTTTCCTATTTGCCGTTGTGTTTTTCTATTTGCCGTTGTGTTTTTCTATTTGCCGTTGTGTTTTCTTATTTGCCGTTGTGTTTTCCTATTTGCCGTTGTGTTTTCCTATTTGCCGTTGTGTTTTCTTTTTTGTCGTTGTGTTTTCCTATTTGCCGTTGTGTTTTCCTATTTGCCGTTGTGTTTTCCTATTTGCCGTTGTGATTTGCACTTCAGGGCCACCGTAGCCGGGTACTAACTTCAGGCTATTTCTGTGGGGCAGTGTCTTTATGATTTACATGTGAATGCGCGATAGAGGGAAACAATGGAACTGGCCAGCCAGTGACCTGAATTTTCTTCAAGAAAGGGAGATGATAAATACTTAGACCGTGTCTTTGTGTGGGTATATGTTAGAACGCTGTATAGAATTATTACAAAACTGCGTTGTACTGTTTTCTGTTCTATTTCCACGTTGGTTGTTGGTTAAAAGCAAATGTATTTACATATGTATAACATACATTTCTCACAGACTTGATTACGTGGGATAATTGCTTCATATATATAGTTAGTGTTATCTGGGCCAAAATAAGTGAGTTACATGAATGCGCCTCTTCAAATAGGATTATTGTCCCCAACCAAAGCATGTTGTATTCAGTGAGCTTCCTGTCAAATGCCGACAATTTGCGAGTCCGTATTATATTATTACAAGGAATTTGGTATTGAATGCGAGATGTACGTTTTGCTCATTATTGATTTGAACGGACATTACAGATTATAAAAGTACTTTTAGGTTGTGTCTGTGTGTGTAAACCATAAATTTCTCATGTGCCTCACATGAATTAAATACTTCATATCATATTAACTCAATCATGTCTAACAAGTTAACAAGTTAATTTTCGTTAATTTAAAATTATTTGTGTGGTATTATGGCACCATAAAGACCTAAATATACGTGCTTGTCGTTTTGTGGCTGTTTGCCTGTGATGGGACTAAAAATAATTTAGTGTGGTTACTCTAATTTCCAATGTGGCCAACTTTTCTGAACGGCTGATTTTTTTTAAATTAGTGCGTCGCACTACGGCATGGTATCATTGGAAAGGTGAGTTTACAGAGAATTAGGGAAAATTGGAAAGAAAATTTTGAAACTGCCGGCGGGAGAAACGGGCCCCAGAGTATTATAGTACTGTTTTAAATTATGCTGCACAAAAACTCCGTGCCCACGGAGTCATGTTTGGTACGGTTGGAATCATCCATGCTTTGAATGGAGGTAAATCGGATAATGTGTGTTGGAGAAATGGCTTTTGGAGTGCAATAAATAGCATTTGGCTGATAATGAATTGCTGCCCTGAAAACATGAACATGTCTGAGTTCCAGGGGATGAACCACGCCTCTCACAGCCGGGTGGGGGATCCCACAGAACTATGCATACTTTGAATTGATAAAGTGTCATCGAAATTTACATATGGATATAGGCATAGTTTTGTAATATAGGAATTTAATAAATAAACATACATTTTTAAGTAACCTTAAATTTGTGTGCTGACACTGACAAACTGCAGGTGAATACTTTCCTTCCCCATGCGACAGGAACAAACTACTGAATGCTCAAACAGCTAATTCGATTCTGTAAGGCCATTGAAAATTGTTTCCCTCAAACGCACACTAATTACTTTAAATTAAACCAAATTAAGTGACTTATTTTATGTGGGTATGGGTAACATAGGAATGAAACACTTCAGCCCGAATGCATTGAGCACAATAAATCACACAGTTGGAGTTAACAGTGGCGCAACAAAAATCACTTGAAATGCTGGTCTTTTTTGGTTACAATTATTTTTACAGTTTATTATAGAATCCATTACTTCAGTGTTTTTATAATGAATAAGTGTTATTTCTGTCAATATTTTAGATTTTTTTCGAGATTCATTTGGTTTAATTTAATATAACTAGAGTGGTAATGCGGTACCATAAAAGCCTAAATCTATGTGCACTTATTAAATAATTGTGGACACTTTTAGGTAATCTATATTCATTGTAAATTTTGGTTTCACTTCATTCGCCACGGTGATTTTACAACAGCCAGCCCGGTCCTTCTGACGCAAAGATGAACAAGAAGCGCCATCTGCTGGTCATTGTGTGTCAGCCACATTCTCCCATTCAAACCAACGCATTGGGTCTTTTGACCCAAATCGTGAAAGGGGTGGGTATCTGAGCCTCCGCGCTTCTAGTGTTAATTACTACTCGCGGTTTATGCAAATATTTTAAATCGCGGATACTGAGTTGTAGGTTTTATAATTGAGGGATGTTGATAGAGGTTATTCCACTATGTGCTGCAACAAAGTTACCGTTAGTAAACGTTATCAGATTTGTTCTGATGGGAATCAACCTGCAGGAACCTTAGCACTCAATATTAATAATGTTGAAGCAAATAATTGTTTTCTGTACATTGACATTCAAAACAAAAAGTACCAACTATTATTGACAACAACGACTTAGCGGGGACATGTTTTAATCCTGTTATGTTTCTTTATCTACAGTTAAATGATTCAGGATGACATGGCACATACTTTTTATTTTCATAATAAAAATATATTCATTAACGAGATGTCACAAATGTACATGTATCTTCCCGTAACATTTTCACATTGACACAACATCAAAACATCTGAAAACATAAAAAATGATTTTGTAGTGAAAGGTAGGTTTAACATTTTAATGGATATGGTCGGTTGGAATGTAAACTGTTGTTGATGACAAGTACAAAAACACATTAGGTTATTAAACATTTCCCACTTTTTGGCATTGTAAAAGTATTTGTACAAGGCAGTGGGATCATCATGGTTCTTATATTTAGAGTAAGTTCAAAGATGCCTTTCGAAGTTATAAGGAAGCTATTATTATTTAAACACCAGCTGGAAACATGCCCCAAACACTGTTCATTAATTATTCAACAAAGGTGTCTGATAACCAACAAATACTGAGAAAGGAGGTGACAACAAAAAAGCCCCAGTTCATGGGACATTAATTGACTCCAGGTACCATAGCACTCTTTGAAATAGATCTATTCCTAGACCTTCTCTTGACCCGTCAAGTGGGTCAACAAGTTGTGACAGTTCCTGTGAGTGTATGTCTTCCAAAGTGAAGCGGCCTTGAGGAACATGCACTTCCTCTGGCCAGGGTATTTGAATGAGTGCCTCTTCAGCTGCATCTCCACTTGCTTCAGTCACCCCAGCAAACAACTCTCTGATGGCAGTTAACTGCCTACCCTGCAGTTGTAGACTGATGATAAAAAGATTAAGTAAGCCATACATTTTTTCAAGCCCCTGATTTGGAATTGGCTAATTTCAGGTGGATTTTTATCTAAAACCACAGACTTGTACACATTTATTAGAATAGCCTGCTTCACTCAGTCATCATAACTATTTAAAAAATAAACAGTAACTATGTTTCAAGCAAACAGCCCTGGGTCCAGAATGATATCAAAATAAAATTATTATTTGGCCAATGCTACCTGCATATGATAGTGACAGTGTGCCTTGTAATACGATGTGGATGTGAACCCATGTTACAAAAACACCTATATTTACAGCAATAAGCCATGTTCTGTGATAAGCCCTTGCAACAACTTACCACTTACATTTTAAAATAATGTGGGTTGAATCTGCTAGGTGTAAAGTTGTGTTATAGGACACGAAATCACATCAATAACTGTTAAAGTAGCATTTATAATTAATACACATAATTCCAATAAGATATTACAGGGCATTGTGATTAATTGCCAATATGCCACATTCTGAGTGCTGTTTGCATAATCTCTCATTTGTTGTAGCCAACAGCTCTTAGCCATGGTTTATGGGCCATACCAAACTGAGTTCTGTCTTAACGCTTACAATTACCGATTTCAGACACCAAGAATAACTAATTCTGTACTCTAAGCAGTCATTACAGACGTACCTGTTTAGCTTGTGATTTCCATCGATGTGCCACAATGAGTTTGGGCCAGCGACTCTATATGCCCTTCGGTGAAGCCTCTGGGACATAGCTCTAAGTGCAGCTGCTCTTGGATTGGTACGAATCATACTCCTCCGAACTCTATGCCTTTGCACAAAGACACCCTGTGCCCTGAGCCCTGACCGACTGTGGGCCAAGCTGCTCATTGGCCACAACAATACCTGTAACCATGACATCTAGTTCAGGGTCAGTCAACCGTGCATATCGACTTGTCCGGGTCAGATGGAATTCTCCAAAAAATATATATAAAGTGATGTGTTTAGTGCCAGGTCACTATATAAAATGATGTGTTTAGCGCCAGGTCACTATATAATTTTACCAGCACATTGACATTGTAGAAAATTGCAAATCATGTATTGATAAAAGTCGCTCTCGGTAATTTTATAAAACACTGAATTGTGAAAAATGTCCTTACATAATTAATATAACACAAGACATTTCAACGTTGCAATGCTACAATGTTTTTTTGGGGGGGGGGGGCAAAGGGGACTGTGGCACAAATATACTTTCCTTTAAATGCTAACATTTATTAATAAACACGTTTTTGTACATACGTAATTCGGCGGGTCACTGTTGCTCTCGATACATGCAGGATGGTACTTATTTCAGTTGCCGTAAAGCCACATGAAACTAGAAATCGCAGTTGATCTTCTGTGATGTTATAACGGGGGCGTCCTTGTAATTCATTGTGATCCATTGATGCTCTGTAACCAGAATAATCTGTAAACAAACAATGTTGAATGTTTTATACACAATTACAATGTGACAAGATCATTTATTTTTGCTAGGCAGGATTGATAAATGTAATTAATGTTTACGTCATTGCGGAGATTTCGGCGTCACCCGCCTATTGATAGACTACGCAATACACACACACCTGTATACAATTATTAGTTAGTGGACTATTTACAGAGGGGACGGGCACCTGTGTGGTGTCTGTGATTGTTTCCTCTTTTTGCCATGTACTTGCCCTATGTACGGTCGGTTGGTTTACTCTCTTCGGTTTGGTTTTATTTTGCGTTGTATTACTTGGTACCAGTCTCGGACTGTAGGTTGTTTTCGTTGTCCCCTTTGTTTCATTGACTATATTCCTGTCTTGAACTGTGGATTGTTTTTGTTCTGTTTTATAGTTGGGTACTGCAATTATTAAAAACAAAACCCACAAACATTCAGAACTGTCTGAGCTCCTGCTTCATACAAACACTACGCTTACAATTAAAGTAAATACACAGTTGCGCTTTACCATGCCTTTCCTTACTAAGATGTTATTTTCTTCTGAAGGAAATCAATTCAATTAGCTTTGGTTTAAGGGTTTTATAGCCAGTGCATCTTGAAGAACCATATCTGTGATGGGACATGTTGAAGTGAAATAAATGACTATCAAAAACAAAGGCATTCAGTACCAAATGAAATGGCATTCCGCCATCGACTGGCAACATCTCAAGTGTTGTAAATGTCTGATTAAACAACTAAATATGGTTAATTAGCATGGTAAAATAATACATACGGGCGTCAAGTTTGATCAGATCGACTGTAGACCTACACGAGATGTGTGCTACATCTTATACACTGCCCCCTAAATTATTTTATCTGTTTTAAGCCTATAATCATCCTATTTTCAATGGGACTAGAGAAAACCCTTTAGAGTACTATATCCCACTACAGCGGTGTCTCTTTGTAGGAGAATTGAAAAAGGCAAACTATTAAAATTAAACATACCTTCAGGTTGATGAACATTGGTTTGGAATTCCAGGATGAAATCCGATACTATTTTGATTAAATCTTCTGCTTCAGCTACTGGGAGGAGATTTCCAGATGCCCATGCCAAACTCTGAGTGACCGTTTCCAGCCTAAGAATTAAAGTAATTAATTGCTGAATGAGATATCTGTAAAAAAAAATGGTGTGTTCAAAATCATCTAAACAGTGTGATAAAATGTAACAGAAAATATGTTGTTATTCATCTAGTTATTGTTGGTTGAATTACATCGAGTTCAACATTGTCTGACAGCAGTAGACGACAGCAATCGTTGAAGGTTTGTCTGCAGTTTGTCAGGAAATCTCTTCGAGCCATTTTGGAAATTTGGCTTCTGTCGCTGTCCAGATCAGAACACATGGTGGAAGTATTTTGGTGTTATTACAGTCCTGAAGTTTTTACCTCTAGCTATAACACAATATGAATGATCTATGAAAAAGATAACACCGTACGACTAACTTTTACATTTACTAAACCAGGTACACACTCAAAATGAAGTAACAAGATGTATGGAATAGTCAGCTCAACTAGAAATTATGTAAGTATGAACATTTCAAACAAAAAGTCAGTGTAGTTGGTCATTCTTGTAATACATTATGCTTGGCCTAATGAAAAAAATAGTAAAGCATAAGTTGGGAAAGCGCAACAATTTTTTTTTTGATTTTACACAACCTTGAAGAATAGTAAATAAACCATTGGATGTTTATTAACATTTGTAACAAAGAATAATGATGAGCTCATTGTTGATTTGTTTACTTAAACCTCTGTCCTTATTCTTAGTAATAAGAAACTATTTGTAGATACTTGAATGTTGTTGAACTTTATCTTTTACAGGCATTTACACATTTTCAAATGTGCTCCCACTTTGTGGAATTACACATAGGCTACGGCAAAACAAATGTATGTTCATGTTTGGTAGCAAACATAATAAAACTAGACATAATCAACAAAAAATACAGATGCTACACCATGGTAAACTTTCCTTTGTCCCAACTCTTTCAAAACCTGTAGCAGTCATTACTGCAGTCATAAATTAGCTCATTACGTGGATAAAAGTGTAGCATTTTTCAGTTTAAACATTTGTTATCAAGGTCCTAATGTGAGTAAAATATTGTCACATGTATTTGATTGTTTTTTAGATTTCATTTTATACAAATGTAAATGTATTTCACTCTTTACACTAGTTGGGAACGTCTTAGTAGAGAACGTGCGTTCTACAACAGGCGTAGCCAGCGCTTGAAATGCACATTTAACACTAGTTGGGAACGTCTTAGTAGAAAACGTGCGTTCTACAACAGGCGTAGCCAGTGCTTGAAAATGCACATTTTACACTCGTTGGGAACGTCTTACTAGAGAACGTGCGTTCTACAACAGGCGTAGCCAGTGTTACGTTTCCCCTTCTAGGGTAGGGTACGCAACCCCCGTTTCCGTGAGCCCCTGTTGAGTGGTATGCAAAGGTGTAGGGTCGAGGGTGCAAATAAGGACAACCAACACAAGTCTGTCGTTAATAAACCAAGGAGTTTATTTGTCTCCTTAATATAACGGCAGGGAAAAAGGGCTGAGCGGAACCAAAGCAAAGAACGTAACATAAACGGGCAACACTTCCCTAAACTTCACTAAATTCCCCCCCCCTTTAACCTAACCAGAGCACGGATGAGGCTCTCTAACAAAAATACAGGGGGTGGTCCGCCCAGGTCTTGCCTAGTGTGTTTAGACAGAGGTCTGCTACGGGAGATGTAAACCCATGGGCCTCTTGGCTAACACATTCCCTTTTCCCCTGAAACAGAAGAAAAAAGGTAATTAACCCAAATAATAAAGATGCCTGGTTACATACAATCAACCAAACAAATACACGACAGATGACAAACACAATATTAATACACCAAAACACATGTACCATGAACAGCACTATAACACCAAAACACACCTCTAACAATAAGTACTCTCTCTATGTTCACAGTACTCACTATACCGAAAAGGACCGACAGCGCTCCAACACAAGAGATCCAGAGAGAGACGCTTCTCCCCTGAACACAAGGCTTAAATAGCCACAGACACAGCTGCATCCACTGATGAAGAAGGGCGGAGTCCGGTCCTCAATCAGGAAGGTGATTAACCAATCCGCTGCTTGGGGAGGATATGAGCCATGTCTGCAACAGAATACAACCAAACACACACAGAACACACAAACTCCCTGGGGAACGTAACAGCCAGCGCTTGAAATGCACATTTTACACTCGTTGGGAACGTCTTGCTAGAGAATGTGCGCTCTACAACAGGCGTAGCCAGCGCTTGAAATGCACATTTTACACTCTTTGGGAACGTCTTACTAGAGAACGTGCGTTCTACAACAGGCGTAGCCAGCGCTTGAAATGCACATTTTACACTCGTTGGGTACGTCTTACTAGAGAACGTGCGTTCTACAACAGGCGTAGCCAGCGCTTGAAATGCACATTTTACACTCGTTGGGAACGTCTCACTAGAGAACTTGCATGCGTTCCAAAAGAAGTTAAGAATATCAAACCTGTTATTCTCCTTGGTAACGGTGTCACTTGTCCAAAAAAAAAGTTATTTTTTCAGTGGTGTTTTGAACCAGCATTAAAGTGTGTTAAATTGTTGTAATAACTGTTAGGCAATGTGAGGCAACAAGATTTGCATGTGACCTGGCCATCCTATGTTGTTTCCCCAGGCGGAAGTTCCGGTTTAAGCAAGTCAGATGTTCTGTTTATCCTTTTCTTCACATAAGTCTAGCACTGAGTATACCTGCTAGGATTGCTATTGGAATTTACTCTATTATTAAAAGTGAAATCTGAGCAAGCCTTACCAAACTCTCATTTATAACCAATAAACTTATTAAAACAATACCCAGGGAAAACACCAGGTGTAGTAATGCAATTGTAATTCAAGGAGAAAAGTTGCCAGAACATGCCCCATATTAGATATATATATGTATACGGTAAATGTTTTTACTAGAGCAGTATCTACAATGCCCAATAACCTTTATGTAACACACAATGTACACCACCTTGTTCTCGCTGTCATTAAGGTCCAGTGCTGTTGGTATTTGTTAAGCAAGTACATCGATACAAACAAACTTGTATTTATCTCTGTGTGTCACTTTATTTTTAGAAAAGTGCTAGCTAATATAGCATCCAAATTTGACAATAATGTAACAGAAATAAGAAAACAGGATTTTAAAGAAACAAAGGTAATGCAAATTCATAACAAGCTTCTTAAAATTCCAACTATTAATCTACAACACAAACTGTCCAATGCTGTGACTGAAATTGGGGAAAAAAATGATTAAAAAAAACATGGGCCAGATATAATTCAATCAGCTTCTCAAAATACGCATGCGCTGTAGCCTTAAAAATGAATGGTGCCAAAGTCCGACGAGCGTCTGAGAAAGACATGACAATTACGAGCGTCTGAGAAGACCGACCAATTACGAGCGTCCTATAATTCAAGACGTAAACGACGAGTGTGACATTACACTTGAAGTAAGCCACTTGGCCTTCAATATTTTCGCTTGATCTGTTCAAGTGTATCTACATGTTTTTTGCACTCGCTTACTTCTAGTGTAATGTCATTTTTACCACTAGTTGTTTACGTCTTTAATTTTGGACGCTCGTAATTGGTCGGTCTTTCTCAGACGCTCGTAATTGTCATGTCTTTCTCAGACACTCATCGGACTTTGGCACCATTGCTTCATTCGGGCATTTGAGCAGGGTGTGGAAGACAAGGCTAATAAAGCTGACTGACTGTATTTCTTGGAACAGGTCACTAGAGGGCAGGCAAGGCAACTCGTACGCAGTTGTCACCACATGGTCTCTGAACCTGGCTATGTACTGGCAAAGGAGCTCCTACAAGAGCATTTTGGAGATTAATTTAAAATTGCTGCTGCATATACAGAGAAAGCTCTGCCGTGGCCTACAGTTAAATCCGAAGATGTGAAGGCACTGCAGGCCTTCTCCTTATTCTTGCGGGGGTGTTGTAATATGACCAAAGAATCTGAATATATGCAAGAGCTGGATACACCAACTACAATGAGAGCCGTAATGTCAAAACTTCCATTGAAATTAAGATAAAAACTGCTGCACACGACGTGTTGGAAAATACAAACGCAGGGCACGGTTGGCAGATCTTGTTGCTTTTATCGAGCGCGAAGTCAAGATAGTATCTGATTCTGTCTTTGGTGATATTCAGGATGCTTCGTTTGGAAACATTAGCACCAGGAGCATGAATAAGCCCTTGTATAGGAAGGACATTGTTGGAAACAGCTTTGCCACCACGATAAAACTGGCTGACCACTTCGAAGAGTTGGGAGCTCTGGGGGATGTTCCAGGAAGTCAAGGCACCATGGAGAAGCATAATTCCATTACTTGTATGTGCTGCTCACGTGAACACTTAGTGGATGAGTGTACGCAATTACGTAGAAAGACTCATTGGGAAGAAAATGACTTTCTAAGGGAAAAGGGACTTTGCTTTGCTTGCCTGCGTACTGGGCACACGAGCAGGCATTGCGAAAGGCGCCTTGCCTGTAAAGACTGTGGTCAAAATCACCCCATTGTGCGAAGGAAAGTTTCAGCGCAGAGTTGAAATGGACTTCTGGAGAACCATCAGGCAGCGGTGTATCAGTGTCTCAAGGAACATGTGGGCATACAAGGGCTGGGAAGGATGATTGTGTCTTGTCAATATTGCCTTTCAAGGGGAAGTCCAGCAAGGGAGACAAAGTTGTACATACTTACGCTTTCTTGGACCCTGGCAGTTCTGCCACTTTCTGTTCAGACAGTCTCATGCAAGAGGATAACATTGGAGGAAAACGCACAAACTTTCTCCTACATTCCAGCATACATTCTTTCTCCTACATTCTCCTATGTTCCAGCATACAAGCTGGCTGGCTTGGAGGTGTCCGGTATTAACAAAGAGTGCTATTTCCAACTACCGAACGTACTTACGCAAGGGAAAATGCCTGTAACAACTGACAACATTATTACACAAAAGGACCTGGTAAGGTGGCCATACCTGTCAGGTATCCAGATTCCATGCATAAAGGCCAACGTCGACCTGTTGATTGGTAGCAATGCTCCCAAGCTATTAGAACCTTGGGAAATTGTCAACAGTCGTGGAGAAGGCCCATATGCAATCAAGACAGTACTGGGTTGTGTTGCTAGTGGGCCAGTGCAAGGTAACGACACCACTAACGTGGGAAATGATTTGGCTGTTGCAGCCGAGAATAGAATCTCTGTTTGCAGGCTAAATGAGCTCTTAAATAACCTGTATATGCATGATCTTTTTTTTTAACTCTTTATTTTGCATTTTTCTTATTTACAACACAACGTACAAAGACAAATAACAAGGGGCACTATACATTGTATAATAACAAAAATAAAGTTTTAAAATGTTTATGCTTCTTTATATGCAAACCATTTTGTCCAGCGCTTATTATATATATGACCTTTGATTCGTAGAAAGTATGTCATCTTCTCCATTGAGTGTATCTCCTCCACTATTCCTTTCCCATTTTCCTTGTTCAGTCCGAGGTGGGTCAATCTTTAACCAAGACCGAGTGATAGCCTTTTTACATGCAATTATTAGAATTTAAAAAAGATAAATGTTGTCTTTCTGAACCACCTCACCAGGTAGTAGACCTAACAAGAAGATCTTAGGGTCTATAGGGATGACATAGCCCATTATCCTCCCAGTAATTGAAAAGATGCTGTTCCAGAATTGTTCCAACCTTGAGCACGTCCAAAATATATGAGAGTGATTGGCATTCTGATGTCCACACTGTCGCCAGCATTGCTGTTGTTCGCCCCTTTGTTTATTAATAATATGAGGTGTAATGAAGAATCTGACCAGATTCTTCCACCCAAATTCCCTCCATCTATTAGAAATAGTAGACGTCTGTTGTGTCACACACATTGAAAGCCAATCACCCTCTGACACTTCCATACAGAGCTCCTTTTCCCATTTTGACTTGATATACATGGTATTATTTCCATTTTGTTTCTGCAGTGCTTTATACAATTTAGAGACAGTTTTACTTGGCGGGAGCTTATAAGCATTACTAAAAACCCTAACAATGTCACTGCCCTCAGGAGAAATACCTCTTCTTATTTCACTGTTATAGAAATGTCTCACTTGAAAATATTTGAATAGATCTCTGTTCTCTAGTTTGTATTGTCTCTTGAGTTGATCTTAAAGGTGTTGCCGTCTACAAACATGAGCCCATGATCTTTCCAACTCAGGAATGAAGAGTCTATTTCACCTATTCGAAAACTTGGGTTGCAGGTAGGCCAGATCAAAAGTTTAATATCATTAGCCAATTTGTACTTATTTACAATCTCTTTCCAAATTAATAGTGTATCTTCAACTATACGATTCCCATCTTTGTTTGTGATAACTTTACCTCCCAGACGGGTTTAAGGTTGACTCCGTCCCTGGGTTAGTTCAATCAGTCTCCATCGAGCCTCGATTTCTGGGGAACACCAGTAAACCATATAAGTCATTTGAGATGCGTAGTAATATTCCTTCAGATTTGGAAGGGCTAAACCACCATGATCCTTATCTTTCTGAAGTGTCCTAAATTTTATCCTTGGTTTAGCTCCTGCCCAAATAAATCGTGATATTAGTCGGTCCCAAGCGTTAAAGTGTGAGTCAGCAATCCTGATAGGCAATGACATGAAAAGATACAAAAATCTGGGAAGCAGATTCATTTTCACTACTTCCAATCTAGCATTGAAGTCCAGTATCAGCATTTCCCAGCGTCTCATGTCCTTTGTATTGAGTCAATAACTTTCCCAAAATTCAAACTGAGCAAATCATCTAGATCTTGGGAGATAAACACACCTAGATACTTAAACTTTTTAGCTTCCCATTTAAGTTTCTAATTGTGTTGTATGGATTTACTGGGAGAGTAATTAATGGTCAGGACTTGTGTTTTGGTAATGTTTAGTTGATAACCAGACAGCTGACCAAACTCTGTCAGAGTTCTTATAAGTTTAGAGAGGCTTACATCTGGATTTTGGAGGTAGGTGATAAGATCATCCGCAAAGAGTCCAAATTTATGTTCAGTATTTGCAATAGTAATGCCCCCAAGCTCTTCATTTTGCCTAATAGCCTGTGCCAAGGGCTCTATGAATAACACGAAGAGCGTTGGACTAAGGCAACAGCCTTGTCGAGTACCTCTAAACAGTTGAAAGCTATCAGTTAGTTGGCCATTCATTTTTACCCTGGCCCTCGGACTATCATACAGTGACTGGATACACCTAATAAAATGATTATTAAAGCCAAATCTCTCGAGTACCTTGTATAAAAAGGGCCAGCTGACCCGGTCAAAGGCTTTCCCCGCGTCAAGGCTGACTAAAGCCAAACTCAGTGGTTGTTTCTTGGCTTGATCTATGACATGCAATGTTCGTCTTATGCTGTCGTGAGTTTGACGGCCTTTAATGAATCCTGTTTGATCCTCATGTATTAAGTCTATAAGATAATGCTCCATTCTCTTAGAGATTATAGAGGTAAAGAGTTTGTAATCAACATTCAGTATTGAGATCGGGCGATATGATTCACAATATTCTATATTTTTTCCTTCCTTAGGGAGGACAGATATTACAGCCTCTCTCCATGATGGCGGTATCTCTGCTCTACTAAGAGTCCAATTAAAAGACTCCAGCAGAACGGGAGCAAGCTCCTCCTTGAAAATCGTATACCACTCATTTGAAAACCCATCGCTACCTGGGCATTTGTTAGTTTTCAGATTTCTAATAGCTGTGTCCAATTCTTTTTGAGTGATAGGGGCAATTAAAGCGTCATTTTGTATTAATCCTAAGAAAGGCAGGTCTAATTCTGTCAAATACTGTGTAATAACACTTTCATTCACTGGTTTTGAGGATGTGTATAATGTTTGATATTAGTTTTCAAAGATTTTTTTCATTTGATTAATATCATAAGTCAAAGTTAAAGTATCAGTTAAAGGGTCTTTAATTTTGATAATCGAGTGCTTCAATTGCTGTTTTCTTAGGCGCCTTGCTAGAATTCTTGTGGCTTTTGGACCAGATTCGTAAAAAGTCTGTTTAGTAAACCGTAAGTTTTTCTCTATTTCCCCGTGTATCATATCATTTATATTATTTTTATTAAATGTTATTTGTTCGGCCAATTCTTGATCCTTAGTACTTTCTTGTTGTTTTAGTTCTAAACTCCTAAGTGTCTTTTCCAGCTCGTCATATTTTAATCGTTTTATCTTCTTCAAATAGGCAGTTCTTGAAATGAGTCTGCCTCTTATTACTGCTTTAACTGTATCCCAAACCAGGGCAGGATTTACTTGACCATTGTTATTATCTTCTACACATTCTACTATTTCCTTCTTAATGTCATTCACTGTGGTTTCCTTATTGAGAATGCTTATATTTAATAGGCATGTTATTATGCTGTATAATAGGCAGGTTATATTCTGGTTAAAAAGCAGGTTATTATGCTGTTTAATATGCTGGTTACCATGCTGTTTAATAGGCTGGTTACTATGTTGGTTACTCTGCTAATTAATAGGCAGTTTATAATGCTGTTTAATATGCTGGTTAATAGGAACATTATGCTGTTTAATAAGCTGTTACTATGCTGTTTAATAGGCAGGTTACTATGTTGGTTAATATTCTGGTTACTATGCTGTTTAACACTAGAAGCGCCAACAGCCCAAGCCCGCGGGCGTTGCAGTTAGTAATTGAAATAAATATATAATGTTGAAAAGCTACAGTCTCGTCCTTCCATGACTTTTCCTAAATACGTGCATTTTACCGTGTCCCGTTTTCAGAATTGCAAAATCACAAACCGAACACTATATAAAACTACTATTTACATGTTTTTTCATACCTAAACTGCTCTCCTGTCGCCAAAAGCCCACGCCGCTGGGCTTTGGTAACCAAGAGGGGCTAATTGCGGTACCCAGACACCGATCACACCTCACTGGGCTTATGACGTCAATGGTTGAATGGGCGATACGCAGACAATAGACTGTGAGATACACGCACACAAAAGATTGATTGGCTTGGTTGAATTTGAATGAACTAGAAAAAAGAGGTACGTTTATAAAGAAATATGTGGTTCACTAAATAAACAGAACAAATTACATGTATGTATAGAGCCCATTCATCTATACAGCCCATTCATCCATACGGCCCATTCATCTAGCCCATTCATATACCAATATACAAACTGTGTTCTAAAATACGTGTTTTATTGTCTACAGTGCCTTAGTTACTGGGCTGTAATTACTATAATACATTTTACAAATAAAAACGATCGAATTATACACTGTAGCCTAATGTTTTTATTTCAAGAGTCTGTGTTGCAATATGTCTAGCTACAGCCAATCATGCGCAAATCATTTGATTGCACATCGCTTGTGATCTAAAATGTTTCAGATTTGCTACATCAAAATAGGACATACAGAATGATGGATTTTCATTTATTCGATTTTTTTAAACTTAAATGTCATAGCTTGTGCATTTTAAAATCATGGTTTTATATTAGTATTCTATGGTTAGGCCTACATAAGACAATAAATACATACTATTTTATTAAAATGTTTTACTTCATGATTAATCGTAATTCATTTCATTTAGGATGATAACACAGTAGATTATGATGCTGTTGATGGCAGGTTACTCGGTGAATGGATGGTGAAGCTGCGGAGGAGAATGTAGGTGCTAATTGGGATGATTCGTGACGCCAGCGGGCGCGAGGCTCTGGCGATTTAAGGAGTGAAAACAGCTCTGGCGCGTCTAGTGTTAATAGGAACATTATGCTGTTTAATATGCTGTTACTATGCTGTTT
The DNA here is from genome assembly GCA_029465975.1 of Dallia pectoralis. Classification (NCBI taxonomy): domain Eukaryota; kingdom Metazoa; phylum Chordata; class Actinopteri; order Esociformes; family Umbridae; genus Dallia; species Dallia pectoralis. The sequence continues at coordinate 18,538,447 of CM055739.1, forward strand.
AATATGCTGGTTACCATGCTGTTACTATGTTGGTTACTCTGCTAATTAATAGGCAGTTTATAATGCTGTTTAATGTGCTGGTTAATAGGAACATTATGCTGTTACTATGCTGTTTAATAGGCAGGTTACTATGTTGGTTAATATTCTGTTTACTATGTTGGTTATTAGGCTGGTTACTATGCTGGTTTAAAGGCAGGTTACTATGCAGTTTAAAAGGCAGGTTTTTATTCTGGTAAATTGGCAGGTTACTATGCTCAGATATTGTAATCTCACGTATATATTATACATTTTATTAAACGTATAACTGGACATTGGCAGTTGATACCAGTACACAGTCGACTACGGGTGGCCGCAAGCACACATCACAATTTCAGCAGGAATTGTACCTTATCTAGTTAGTGTTTCAACAGTTCACTGGTGAAACACTATTGTTTTTGTTCCCGTTGGTTATTATTAGTGTTTCAACAGTTCACTGGTGAAACACTATTGTTTTTGTTCCAGTTGGTTATTATTATTATTATTATTATTCTCACTTTTTTAGGTCCTTTTGGCAAATTACCGTGAGATAAAAAGGCCCAATAAGGCCCATTTTGCAAGGTAGTACAGGCCCCCGGGCCACAACTTATGTTGCAATTAAATGCAAATCGGCGTCAGGGTGGCGCTGTTATAAGCCCCCAAATTTGGCAACTTTGGAAGCATGCCACACCCACCGCATGTGACATGAGTCATGAAACTTGGTCCATGGGTCCATCACCTCATAAGTAAAAATTTTCACATTGGGACTCATAAAGTCCGCCATGATGGATTTTCCGCCATTTTGGATATTGTAATAATAGCCTTAATCGCTTCTTCTCTGGCACTTAATGTCCAATCTTTACGTCCTTGGATCAATAGCTTCAACAGACCAATGTCTGTAAAAGATGTATAGGCCAAGCCAGTAGGCCCAAAAATAGGGGCACTATAGACACCTGAAACCTCTTGGTGGGGTGTTTTTGTACATGTAAGCGTACTACGGACACACGGTTGATCGTATTACAGTGCAACTTGGTACACTTGTTCAGAACCTTGACAGGACCAAGCACGTGGAAGCATTGTTTGATTGACCACAAGGGGGCGATGTTGAGTATTTGACTTTTGCCAGCTCACGCAGGCTTTTCTGTTCTATGTGGAACTATGTTAATTGGTACATTGGTTCACGTCCTCTCAAGGAACATATTTGCAATTGGGACTCATTAACTCCGCCCCCAAGTTTTTTCGGTATTTCAGGATGTGTCAAAATGTCATTTTTGCCATTTCCCAGGAGAAAAATGGCCCAATAAGGCCAATCCTTACAGGCTACTACAGGCCCAAGGGCCACAACTGATGGTAGAAGGACGGGCAAATCGGCCTCATGGTGGCGCTGTTGTAAGCCCCGAAAGTTGGCAACTTTGGAAGCATGCCACACCCACCCCATGTGACATAGAGTCATGTAAATTGGTACATGTGTTCATCTCCCCACAAGAAGGGGTCATTATATTGGTTTAGAAAGGGCAAACACATGTAGGGCCCATTTGGATTCATCAAATGGTTTAGACATGGGCAAACACAATCTATCCCATATAGGCTGCCTACATGGGTCCTAGGTTGGTTGTACACACATAAGCCATCATTATATGGGTTCAGAATGGGCAAATACATATAGAGTCCATTTGGGTTTATCAAATGGTTTAGACATGGGCAAACACATTCAATCTCATATAGGCTGCCTACATGGGTCCTAGGTTGTACAAACATATGGCATCATTGTATGGGTTCAGAATGGGCAAATGGATGCCCTTTGGTGTACATGCCTTACTTCCCATAATGAACAAAAAAGCCTCTTGGACGTATCAAGGTATTGTACAGTCCAGATTTGGGAAAATGTACACAACACTATTTCTCCCAAACCGCTGGTCCAATTCACTTGCTTTTTGGCTTTACATGTGTAGAATTGCTGTCTTTTGTCAAAATTCAACAAAATGGCAACAGGTCATAAAACAACAAGAGGACATCTAGTTAAAAGTGGCCAATTTTCACATAGCTATCCCCTAAAGCTATCTGTCTGTATGTTAACCCATAATAGAAAATGTCATCACTTTAGATGGGGTTGCTCCACAATAAAGTGGTGCAACAAGTACAATTGTAACATTCTGTTGAAACACGGCCAATGCTGGTAAATGGTAAATGCTGCACTTTTATATAGCGCTTTTATCACTGCGTCACATTCACCCATTCATTCACTCATTCATACACTGGCGACCACATCTACCATGCAAGGCGACTGCATGCCAGGAGCAGCTGGGTGTCTTGCTTATGGACACCTCGACAATTTCCCAGGAGGAACCTACAGATTGATAGACAACCGACTCAACCCACTGAACCACTGCCTGCCCCCTATGCTGCTTGCAGCTTTAATTAGTCTTTCAACAGTTCACTGGTGAAACACTATTGTTTTTGTTCCAGTTGTTTATTATTATTATTCTCCCCACTTTTTTAGGTCCTTTTGGCAAATTCCCATTAGATAAAATGGCCCATCCTTACAGGCTACTACAGGCCCAAGGTCCACAACTGATGGTGAAGGACGTGCAAATCGGCCTCATGGTGGCGCTGTTATAAGCCCCCAAATTTGGCAACTTTGGAATCATGCCACACCCACCCCATCTGACATAGTGTCATGAAACTTGGTCCATGGGTCCATCACCTCATAAGTAACATTTTTCACATTGGGACTAATAGAGTCTGCCATGATGGATTTTCTGCCATTTTGGATTTTGTAATAATAGCCTTAATCGCTTCATCTCTGGCACCGAATGTCCAATCTTTACGTCCTTCGGTCAATAGCTTCAACAGACCAATGTCTGTAAAAAACGTATAGGCCAAGCCAGTAGGCCCAAAAATGGGGGCACTATAGACACCCAAAACCTCTAGGTGGCGTGTTTTTGTACATGTAAGCGTGTTACGGACACACGGTTGATCGTATTACAGTGCAACTTGGTACACTTGTTCAGAACCTTGACAGGACCTAGCACGTGCAAGCATTTTTTGATTGACCACAAGGGGGCGATGTTGAGCATTTGACCTTTGCCAGCTCACACAGGCTTTTCTGTTTGATGCGGAACTATGTTAATTGGTACATTGGTTCACGTCCTCTCAAGTAACATATTTGCATTTGGGACCCAATAGCTCCGCCCCAAGTTTTTTCGGTATTTTAGGATATGTCTCAAAATGTCATTTTTGCCATTTCCCAGGAGAAAAATGGCCCAATAAGGGTCGCCTTTGCAGGCAACTACAGGCCCAAAGGCCACAACTGATGGTAGAAGGACATTCAAATCGGCCTCATGGTGGCGCTGTTTTAAGCCTCCAAAGTTTGCCTCGTTGTAAGCTCGCCACACCCACCCCATGTAACATAGAGTCATGTAAATTGATACATGTGTTCATCTTCTCACAAGAAGGGGTTTATCAAATGGTTTAGACATGGGCAAACACAATTAATCCCAAATAGGCTGCCTACATGGGTCTTAGGTTGTACACACATAAGCCATCATTATATTGGTTTAGAAAGGGCAAACACATGTAGGGCCCATTTGGATTTATCAAATGGTTTAGACATGGGCAAACACAATCAATCCCATATAGGCTGCCTACATGGGTCCTTGGTTATACACACATAGGCCATCATTGTATGGGTCCAGAATGGGCAAATACATATTTAAAAATGGATGCCCTTTGGTGTACATGCCTCACTACCCATGATGAACAAAAAAGCCTCTTGGAAGTGTCAAGGTCTTGTACAGCCCAGATTTGGGAAAATGTACACAACAATCAATCAATCAATCAATTTTATTTATAAAGCCCTTTTTACAACAAAGTTGTCACAAAGTGCTTTTACAATCACCCAGCCTGAATCCGACAGAGCAAACATCAACAAGTTGAACAAGAAACAAGTTGAACAAGTTGATACACGGCGGCTAGGAAAAACTCCCTGAAAGTCAGATTTAGGAAGAAACCTAGAGAGGAACCAGGCTCTGAGGGATCACCAGTCCTCTTCTGGCTGGGCTGGGTCAGTTTATGACAGTACAAGAAGCGAGGTGTGAATATCTTAGAAATAAAATAGTCTGGGATGATCGGGAGGGACGATGGGTGTGAGAGGCTTGGAGGAAGAATCAGCTGTCCGTCAGCCGCACAGTCAGGGGCCCCAGGGAGGATCCAGCATATGCTCCAAGCTGGAGCGGTCCCCCTGACAGAAGTGGACACAAACACAGGGAAAGGTTGGACACTAGTTCCCGGCACAACAGTATACCAAACAATAGACTTTAAAAGGAGACAGGGGGGTTAGTGAGACAATGGCCAAGAACAGGTAAACCCAGGACAAGGCCAGACAAATGTTAGTAGAGACAGGACACAGGAAAGGTTAGACACCCTGGTTCCCTACGTCCCCGGCACCATAGTATAGCAGCGTAGATCTTAGAATGAGACAGGGGGGTCCAGTGAAGCTGTGGCCCTGAACAGGGTAAACCCCGAAACAGGGCCCAATAGGCCGGAAAACACCCACCCACTTTGCCGAGCATCAACCCTGGGACACCAAACGACCATGACTACTCGGGCAGGTTTAGTTTTTGCTCACAAAGTTACTCGAGCTGGTGGAACAAACAAGAACTATATCGAGCCAGTGACATCCACACCCCAAGGAGCATATGGGAGGTTTAGTTTTTGCTCACAAAGCTACTCGAATTGAGGCTGCAACGGAGCACTATAGCGAACCAGTGACTCCTCCCCACAGTTAACTGGGATAATCAGAGTATATTCACTAGCTACTCGGATTGAGCGAACAAAGGAGAGCTATAGCGAGCCAGTGACTCCACCCCCCAGGCAGCAGCCTGGAGGTATCGTTTTTGCTCAATAAGCTACTCGAATGAGGCAACACCAGGGAACCATAGCGAGCCAGTGACTCCACCCTCCAGGCAGCAATCGAGAGAGGACACCCCCGGGGAGATGTGAACCCGCAAGGCAAAGACAGCAGGGCAGAATGAGGTCCGAGCCTTCCGTTCACCTTCGTACCCTGGGCCATATTACACTCAACCATAGACCTTACTGAAAAGATATGTTTTTAATTGTGATTTAAAAGTTTGAACAGAATCTACACTTCTAACCCAGATTGGCAACTCATTCCATAATAGAGGAGCTCTATAGGAGAAGGCTCTACCTCCAGCTGTTTGCTTAGAAATTTTAGGTACAATTAGAAGACCAGCATCCTTTGAGCTAAGGTTACGCGTGGGTATGTATGGCTGGACTAATTCAGCGAGGTAGGTGGGAGCAAGTTGATTTAAAGCTTTATATGTTAACAGTAGTACTTTAAAGTCTGACCTAGCCTTGACAGGCATCCAATGTAAAGAGGCTAAAACTGGGGTAATGTGGTCAAACTTCTTAGTTCTAGTTAAGGTTCTAGCAGCCGTATTTAGTACTAATTGAAGTTTGTTTATTGATTTATCAGGGTAACCAGAGAATAGAACATTGCAATAATCTAATCTTGAGGTAACAAAAGCATGGATTAGTTTTTCTGCATCAATTTTTGATAAATAGTTTCTGATTTTTGCAATATTCCGAAGATGGAAAAATGCTGTCCTTGAAATATATTTTATGTGATCGTCAAACAAAAGATCCGGGTCAAGGATCACTCCAAAGTTTTTGACAGTTTTTTGGGAAATTACTATACATCCGTTTAGGTTCAGCGTAAGGTCTGTCAATAAATCTCTCTGTTTCTAAGGTCCTAAAACTAGCATTTCAGTTTTATCTGAATTTAGGAGCAGAAAGTTCTCTGTCATCCACTTTCATATATCTGAAACACAAGCTTCCATAGTAGCTAATTTAGCGGCTTCTCCATGTTTCATAGCAATATACAGCTGCGTGTCATCGGCATAGCAGTGGAAATTGACATTATGTTTTCAGATTACATCACCCAAAGGCAACATATAGAGTGAGAACAGAAGTGGTCCTAAGACTGAGCCTTGCGGAACACCAAAGCATACCTTTGATTTGTTAGAGGATAAGCCATCTACACAAACAAACTGAAGTCTATCTGATAAATAAGATCTAAACCAGTCGAGAACATGTCCTCTTAGCCCAACAAGGGTCTCCAATCTTTCCAAGAGAAGGGAGTGATCAATAGTGTCAAAGGCAGCACTAAGATCAAGAAGCAATAGGAGAGATGCAGAACCTTTGTCAGAAGCCAATAGAAGGTTGTTTACCACCTTAACACTGCACAGCGTGTTACGGACACACGGTTGATCGTATTACAGTGCAACTTGGTACACTTGTTCAGAACCTTGACAGGACCTAGCACATGCAAGCATTGACCACAAGGGGGCGATGTTGAGCATTTGTCCTTTGCCAGCTCATGCAGGCTTTTCTGTTTGACGTGGAACTATGTTAATTGGTTCATTGGTTCACATCCTCTCAAGGAACATATTTGCAATTGGGACCCAATAGCTCCGCCCCCAAGGTTTTTCGGTATTTCAGAATATGTGCCAAAATGACCTTTTAGCCATTTCCCATTAGATGAAATGGACCAATAAGGCCCATCCTTACAGGCTACTACAGGCCCAAAGGCCACAACTGATGGTAGAAGGACATGCAAATCGACCTCATGGTGGCGCTGTTCTAAGCCTCCAAAGTTTTCACCTTTGTAAGCTAGCCACACCCACCCCATGTGACAGATTAATGTGAATTGATACATGTGTTCATCTCCTCACAAGAAGAAGAAGGGGTTTATCAAATGGTTTAGACATGGGCAAACACAATAGTATGTTCATTATGTCCTCAGTTGTATATAATGTAATGTAATGCTGTACTGTTCTGTATAAAGTATGTTCATTATGTCCTCAGTTGTATATAATGTAATGTAATGCTGTACTGTTCTGTATAAAAAATATGTTCATTATGTCCTCAGTTGTATATAATGTAATGTAATGCTGTACTGTTCTGTATAAAGTATGTTCATTATGTCCTCAGTTGTATATAATGTAATGTAATGCTGTACTGTTCTGTATAAAGTATGTTCATTATGTCCTCAGTTGTATATAATGTAATAATGTTCTGTAATGCTGTACTTATGTTCTGTATAAATGTATGTTCATTATGTCCTCAGTTGTATTATGTCCTCAGTTGTATATAATGTAATGTACTGTATAAAGTACTGTATAAAGTATGTTCATTATGTCCTCAGTTGTATATAATGTAATGTAATGCTGTACTGTTCTGTATAAAGTATGTTCATTATGTCCTCAGTTGTATATAATGTAATGTAATGCTGTACTGTTCTGTATAAAGTATGTTCATTATGTCCTCAGTTGTATATAATGTAATGTAATGCTGTACTGTTCTGTATAAAGTATGTTCATTATGTCCTCAGTTGTATATTATGTAATGTAATGCTGTACTGTTCTGTATAAAGTATGTTCATTATGTCCTCAGTTGTATATAATGTTAAAGTATGTTCTTATGTATGTTCATTATGTCCTCAGTTGTATATAATGTAATGTAATGCTGTACTGTTCTGTATAAATGTATGTTCATTATGTCCTCAGTTGTATATAATGTAATGCTGTACTGTTCTGTATAAAATATGTTCATTATTTCCTCAGTTGTATATAATGTAATGTAATGCTGTACTGTTCTGTATAAAGTATGTTCATTATGTCCTCAGTTGTATATAATGTAATGTAATGCTGTACTGTTCTGTATAAAGTATGTTCATTATGTCCTCAGTTGTATATAATGTAATGTGCTGCTACTGTTCTGTATAAAGTATGTTCATTATGTCCTCAGTTGTATATAATGTAATGCTGTAATGTTCTGTATAAAATATGTTCATTATTTCCTCAGTTGTATATAATGTAATGTAATGTTCTGTACTGTTCTGTATAAAAGTATGTTCATTATGTCCTCAGTTGTATATAATGTAATGTAATGCTGTACTGTTCTGTATAAAGTATGTTCATTATGTCCTCAGTTGTATATAATGTAATGTAATGCTGTACTGTTCTGTATAAATTATGTTCATTATGTCCTCAGTTGTATATAATATGTAATGTAATGCTGTACTGTTCTGTATAAAGTATGTTCATTATGTCCTCAGTTGTATATAATGTAATGTAATGCTGTACTGTTCTGTATAAAGTATGTTCATTATGTCCTCAGTTGTATATAATGTAATGTGTAATGTTCTGTATAAAGTATGTTCATTATGTCCTCAGTTGTATATGTTCTGTATAAAAGTATGTTCATTATGTCCTCAGTTGTATATAATGTAATGTAATGCTGTATTGTTCTGTATAAAGTATGTTCATTATGTCCTCAGTTGTATATAATGTAATGTAATGCTGTACTGTTCTGTATAAAGTATGTTCATTATGTCCTCAGTTGTATATAATGTAATGTAATGCTGTACTGTTCTGTATAAAGTATGTTCATTATGTCCTCAGTTGTATATAATGTAATGTAATGCTGTACTGTTCTGTATAAAGTATGTTCATTATGTCCTCAGTTGTATATAATGTAATGCTGTAATGTTCTGTTCTATATAATGTAAAATATGTTCATTATGTCCTCAGTTGTATATAATGTAATGTAATGCTGTACTGTTCTGTATAAAAAGTATGTTCATTATGTCCTCAGTTGTATATAATGTAATGTAATGCTGTACTGTTCTGTATAAAGTATGTTCATTATGTCCTCAGTTGTATATAATGTAATGTAATGTACTGTTCTGTATAAAATATGTTCATTATGTCCTCAGTTGTATATAATGTAATGTAATGCTGTACTGTTCTGTATAAAGTATGTTCATTATGTCCTCAGTTGTATATAATGTAATGTAATGCTGTACTGTTCTGTATAAAGTATGTTCATTATGTCCTCAGTTGTATATAATGTAATGTAATGCTGTACTGTTCTGTATAAAGTATGTTCATTATGTCCTCAGTTGTATATAATGTAATGCTGTACTGTTCTGTATAAAATATGTTCATTATGTCCTCAGTTGTATATAATGTAATGTAATGCTGTACTGTTCTGTATAAAGTATGTTCATTATGTCCTCAGTTGTATATAATGTAATGTAATGCTGTACTGTTCTGTATAAAGTATGTTCATTATGTCCTCAGTTGTATATAATGTAATGTAATGCTGTACTGTTCTGTATAAAGTATGTTCATTATGTCCTCAGTTGTATATAATGTAATGTAATGCTGTACTGTTCTGTATAAAGTATGTTCATTATGTCCTCAGTTGTATATAATGTAATGTAATGCTGTACTGTTCTGTATAAAATATGTTCATTATGTCCTCAGTTGTATATAATGTAATGTAATGCTGTACTGTTCTGTATAAAGTATGTTCATTATGTCCTCAGTTGTATATAATGTAATGTAATGCTGTACTGTTCTGTATAAAGTATGTTCATTATGTCCTTAGTTGTAATTAATATAAAACTAAGGACTGTATAAAGTATGTTCATTATGTCCTCACTTGTATATAATGTAATGCTGTATGTTCTGTATAAAGTATGTTCATTATGTCCTCAGTTGTATATAATGTAATGTAATGCTGTACTGTTCTGTATAAAGTATGTTCATTATGTCCTCAGTTGTATATAATGTAATGTAATGCTGTACTGTTCTGTATAAAGTATGTTCATTATGTCCTCAGTTGTATATAATGTAATGTAATGCTGTACTGTTCTGTATAAAGTATGTTCATTATGTCCTCAGTTGTATATAATGTAATGTAATGCTGTACTGTTCTGTATAAAGTATGTTCATTATGTCCTCAGTTGTAGTTGTATATAATGTAATGTAATGCTGTACTGTTCTGTATAAAGTATGTTCATTATGTCCTCAGTTGTATATAATGTAATGTAATGTTGTACTGTTCTGTATAAAGTATGTTCATTATGTCCTCAGTTGTATATAATGTAATGTAATGTACTGTTCTGTTCTGTATAAAATATGTTCATTATGTCCTCAGTTGTATATAATGTAATGTAATGCTGTACTGTTCTGTATAAAGTATGTTCATTATGTCCTCAGTTGTATATAATGTAATGTAATGCTGTACTGTTCTGTATAAAGTATGTTCATTATGTCCTCAGTTGTATATAATGTAATGTAATGCTGTACTGTTCTGTATAAAGTATGTTCATTATGTCCTCAGTTGTATATAATGTAATGTAATGCTGTACTGTTCTGTATAAAGTATTTTCATTATGTCCTCAGTTGTATATAATGTAATGTAATGCTGTACTGTTCTGTATAAAGTATGTTCATTATGTCCTCAGTTGTATATAATGTAATGTAATGCTGTACTGTTCTGTATAAAGTATGTTCATTATGTCCTCAGTTGTATATAATGTAATGTAATGCTGTACTGTTCTGTATAAAGTATGTTCATTATGTCCTCAGTTGTATATAATGTAATGTAATGCTGTACTGTTCTGTATAAAGTATGTTCATTATGTCCTCAGTTGTATATAATGTAATGTAATGCTGTATTGTTCTGTATAAAGTATGTTCATTATGTCCTCAGTTGTATATAATGTAATGCTGTACTGTTCTGTATAAATTATGTTCATTATGTCCTCAGTTGTATATAATGTAATGTAATGCTGTACTGTTCTGTATAAAGTGTGTTCATTATGTCCTCAGTCGTATATAATGTAATGTAATGCTGTACTGTTCTGTATAAAGTATGTTCATTATGTCCTCAGTTGTATATAATGTAATGTTGTACTGTTCTGTACTTATTCTGTTGTATAATGTAATGTAATGCTTTGTTAAAGTATTTCATTATGTCCTCAGTTGTATATAATGTAATGTAATGCTGTACTGTTCTGTATAAAGTATGTTCATTATGTCCTCAGTTGTATATAATGTAATGCTGTACTGTTCTGTATAAAGTATGTTCATTATGTCCTCAGTTGTATATAATGTAATGTAATGTACTGTTCTGTATAAAATATGTTCATTATGTCCTCAGTTGTATATAATGTAATGTAATGCTGTACTGTTCTGTATAAAGTATGTTCATTATGTCCTCAGTTGTATATGTAATGTAATGCTGTACTGTTCTGTATAAAGTATGTTCATTATGTCCTCAGTTGTATATAATGTAATGCTGCTGTACTGTTCTGTATAAAATATGTTCATTATGTCCTCAGTTGTATATAATGTAATGTAATGCTGTACTGTTCTGTATAAAGTATGTTCATTATGTCCTCAGTTGTATATAATTGTATATGTAATGTAATGCTGTACTGTTCTGTATAAAGTATGTTCATTATGTCCTCAGTTGTATATAATGTAATGTAATGCTGTACTGTTCTGTATAAAGTATGTTCATTATGTCCTTAGTTGTATATAATGTAATGTAATGCTGTACTGTATAAAGTATGTTCATTATTGTCCTCAGTTGTATATAATGTAATGTTCTGTATTTCTGTCATTATGTCCTCAGTTGTATATAATGTAATGTAATGCTGTACTGTTCTGTATAAAGTATGTTCATTATGTCCTCAGTTGTATATAATGTAATGTAATGTACTGTTCTGTATAAAGTATGTTCATTATGTCCTCAGTTGTATATAATGTAATGTAATGCTGTACTGTTCTGTATAAAGTATGTTCATTATGTCCTCAGTTGTATATAATGTAATGTAATGCTGTACTGTTCTGTATAAAGTATGTTCATTATGTCCTCAGTTGTATATGTAATGCTGTACTGTTCTGTATGTATGTTCATTATGTCCTCAGTTGTATATAATGTAATGTAATGTGTACTGTTCTGTATAAAGTATGTTCATTATGTCCTCAGTTGTATATAATGTAATGTAATGCTGTACTGTTCTGTATAAAGTATGTTCATTATGTCCTCAGTTGTATATAATGTAATGTAATGCTGTACTGTTCTGTATAAAGTATGTTCATTATGTCCTCAGTTGTATATAATGTAATGTAATGCTGTACTGTTCTGTATAAAGTGTGTTCATTATGTCCTCAGTTGTATATAATGTAATGTAATGCTGTACTGTTCTGTATAAAGTATGTTCATTATGTCCTCAGTTGTATATAATGTAATGTTGTACTGTTCTGTATAAAGTATGTTCATTATGTCCTCAGTTGTATATAATGTAATGTAATGCTGTACTGTTCTGTATAAAGTATGTTCATTATGTCCTCAGTTGTATATAATGTAATGTAATGCTGTACTGTTCTGTATAAAGTATGTTCATTATGTCCTTAGTTGTATTTAATATACAACTAAGGACTGTATAAAGTATGTTCATTTTGTCCTCAGTTGTATATAATGTAATGTAATGCTGTATTGTTCTGTATAAAGTATGTTCATTATGTCCTCAGTTGTATATAATGTAATGTAATGCTGTACTGTTCTGTATAAAGTATGTTCATTATGTCCTCAGTTGTATATAATGTAATGTAATGCTGTACTGTTCTGTATAAAGTATGTTCATTATGTCCTCAGTTGTATATAATGTAATGTAATGTGTACTGTTCTGTATAAAGTATGTTCATTATGTCCTCAGTTGTATATAATGTAATGCTGTACTGTTCTGTATAAAGTATGTTTATTATGTCCTCAGTGTATATAATGTAATGTAATGCTGTACTGTTCTGTATAAAGTATGTTCATTATGTCCTCAGTTGTATATAATGTAATGTAATGCTGTACTGTTCTGTATAAAGTATGTTAATTATGTCCACAGTTGTATATAATGTAATGCTCTACTGTTCTGTCCTATGTATGTTCATTATGTCCTCAGTTGTATATAATGTAATGCTGTAATGTTCTGTATAAAATATGTTCATTATTTCCTCAGTTGTATACAATGTAATGTAATGCTGTACTGTTCAATATAAAGTATGTTAATTATGTCCACAGTTGTATATAATGTAATGCTGTACTGTTCTGTATAAAATATGTTCATTATTTCCTCAGTTGTATATAATGTAATGTAATGCTGTACTGTTCTGTATAAAGTGTGTTCATTATGTCCTCAGTTGTATATAATGTAATGTAATGCTGTACTGTTCTGTATAAAGTATGTTCATTATGTCCTCAGTTGTATATAATGTAATGTAATGCTGTACTGTTCTGTATAAAGTATGTTCATTATGTCCTCAGTTGTATATAATGTAATGTAATGCTGTACTGTTCTGTATAAAGTATGTTCATTATTATGTCCTCAGTTGTATATAATAATGTAATGCTAATGTTCTGTATAAAGTATGTTCATTATGTCCTCAGTTGTATATAATGTAATGTAATGCTGTACTGTTCTGTTCTGTATAAAGTATGTTCATTATGTCCTCAGTTGTATATAATGTAATGTATTATTCTGTATAAATGCTGTGTATGTATGTCATTATGTCCTCAGTTGTATATAATGTAATGTAATGCTGTACTGTTCTGTATAAAGTATGTTCATTATGTCCTCAGTCGTATATAATGTAATGTAATGCTGTACTGTTCTGTATAAAGTATGTTCATTATGTCCTCAGTTGTATATAATGTAATGTAATGTTATGTCCTCAGTTGTATATAATGTAATGTAATGCTGTACTGTTCTGTATAAAGTATGTTCATTATGTCCTCAGTTGTATATAATGTAATGTAATGCTGTACTGTTCTGTATAAAGTATGTTCATTATGTCCTCAGTTGTATATAATGTAATGTAATGCTGTACTGTTCTGTATAAAGTATGTTCATTATGTCCTCAGTTGTATATAATGTAATGTAATGCTGTACTGTTCTGTATAAAGTATGTTCATTATGTCCTTAGTTGTATTTAATATACAACTAAGGACTGTATAAAGTATGTTCATTTTGTCCTCAGTTGTATATAATGTAATGTAATGCTGTATTGTTCTGTATAAAGTATGTTCATTATGTCCTCAGTTGTATATAATGTAATGCTGTACCGTTCTGTATAAATTATGTTCATTATGTCCTCAGTTGTATATATAATGTAATGTAATGCTGTACTGTTCTGTAGAAAGTGTGTTCATTATGTCCTCAGTCGTATATAATGTAATGTAATGCTGTACTGTTCTGTATAAAGTATGTTCATTATGTCCTCAGTTGTATACAATGTAATGTTGTACTGTTCTGTCCTATGTTTGTTTATTATGTCCTCAGCTGTATATAATGTAATGTAATGCTGTACTGTTCTGTATAAAGTATGTTCATTATGTCCTCAGTTGTATATAATGTAATGTAATGCTGTACTGTTCTGTATATGTATGTTCATTATGTCCTCAGTTGTATATAATGTAATGCTGTACTGTTCTGTATAAATTATGTTCATTATGTCCTCAGTTGTATATAATGTAATGTAATGCTGTACTGTTCATTATAGTAAAGTATATAAAGTTGTTCATTATGTCCTCAGTTGTATACAATGTAATGTAATGCTGTACTGTTCTGTATAAAGTATGTTCATTATGTCCTCAGTTGTATATAATGTAATGTAATGCTGTACTGTTCTGTATAAAATATGTTCATTATGTCCTCAGTTGTATATAATGTAATGTAATGCTGTACTGTTCTGTATAAAGTATGTTCATTATGTCCTCAGTTGTATATAATGTAATGTAATGCTGTACTGTTCTGTATAAAGTATGTTCATTATGTCCTCAGTTGTATATAAATGTAATGTGTACTGTTCTGTATAAAGTATGTTCATTATGTAGTTGTATTAATAATGTAATGCTGTACTGTCCTCAGTTGTATATAATGTAATGTAATGCTGTACTGTTCTGTATAAAGTATGTTCATTATGTCCTTAGTTGTATTTAATATACAACTAAGGACTGTATAAAGTATGTTCATTTTGTCCTCAGTTGTATATAATGTAATGTAATGCTGTATTGTTCTGTATAAAGTATGTTCATTATGTCCTCAGTTGTATATAATGTAATGTAATGTACTGTTCTGTATAAAGTATGTTCATTATGTCCTCAGTTGTATATAATGTAATGTAATGCTGTACTGTATCTGTATAAAGTATGTTCATTATGTCCTCAGTTGTATATAATGTAATGTAATGTGTACTGTTCTGTATAAAGTATGTTCATTATGTCCTCAGTTGTATATAATGTAATGTAATGCTGTACTGTTCTGTATAAAGTATGTTCATTATGTCCTCAGTTGTATATAATGTAATGTGTACTGTTCTGTATAAAGTATGTTCATTATGTCCTCTAATGCTGTACTGTTCTGTATAAAGTATGTTCATTATGTCCTCAGTTGTATATAATGTAATGTAATGCTGTACTGTTCTGTATAAAGTATGTTCATTATGTCCTCAGTTGTATATAATGTAATGTAATGCTGTACTGTTCTGTATAAAGTATGTTCATTATGTCCTCAGTTGTATATAATGTAATGTAATGCTGTACTGTTCTGTATAAAGTATGTTCATTATGTCCTCAGTTGTATATAATGTAATGTAATGCTGTACTGTTCTGTATAAAGTATGTTCATTATGTCCTCAGTGTGTATATAATGTTCAATGTCCTCAATAATGTAATGTAATGCTGTACTGTTCTGTATAAAGTATGTTCATTATGTCCTCAGTTGTATATAATGTAATGTAATGCTGTACTGTTCTGTATAAAGTATGTTCATTATGTCCTCAGTTGTATATAATGTAATGTAATGCTGTACTGTTCTGTATAAAGTATGTTCATTATGTCCTCAGTTGTATATAATGTAATGTAATGCTGTACTGTTCTGTATAAAGTATGTTCATTATGTCCTCAGTTGTATATAATGTAATGTAATGCTGTACTGTTCTGTATAAAGTATGTTCATTATGTCCTCAGTTGTATATAATGTAATGTAATGTACTGTTCTGTATAAAGTATGTTCATTATGTCCTCAGTTGTATATAATGTAATGTAATGCTGTACTGTTCTGTATAAAGTATGTTCATTATGTCCTCAGTTGTATATAATGTAATGTAATGCTGTACTGTTCTGTATAAAGTATGTTCATTATGTCCTCAGTTGTATATAATGTAATGTAATGCTGTACTGTTCTGTATAAAGTATGTTCATTATGTCCTCAGTTGTATATAATGTAATGTAATGCTGTACTGTTCTGTATAAAGTATGTTCATTATGTCCTCAGTTGTATATAATGTAATGTAATGCTGTACTGTTCTGTATAAAGTATGTTCATTATGTCCTCAGTTGTATATAATGTAATGTACTGTGTATAAAGTATGTTCTGTATATAATGTAATGTAATGCTGTACTGTTCTAAAAGTATGTTCATTATGTCCTCAGTTGTATATAATGTAATGTAATGCTGTACTGTTCTGTATAAAGTATGTTCATTATGTCCTCAGTTGTATATAATGTAATGTAATGCTGTACTGTTCTGTATAAAGTATGTTCATTATGTCCTCAGTTGTATATAATGTAATGTAACTGTTCTGTATAAAGTGTTCTGTATAAAGTATGTTCATTATGTCCTCAGTTGTATATAATGTAATGTAATGCTACTGTTCTGTATAAAGTATGTTCATTATGTCCTCAGTTGTATATAATGTAATGTAATGTACTGTACTGTTCTGTATAAAGTATGTTCATTATGTCCTCAGTTGTATATAATGTAATGTAATGCTGTATGTGTTCTGTTCTGTAAAAGTATGTTCATTATGTCCTCAGTTGTATATAATGTAATGTAATGCTGTACTGTTCTGTATAAAGTATGTTCATTATGTCCTCAGTTGTATATAATGTAATGTTGTACTGTTCTGTATAAAGTATGTTCATTATGTCCTCAGTTGTATATAATGTAATGTAATGCTGTACTGTTCTGTATAAAGTATGTTCATTATGTCCTCAGTTGTATATAATGTAATGTAATGCTGTACTGTTCTGTATAAAGTATGTTCATTATGTCCTCAGTTGTATATAATGTAATGTAATGGTACTGTTCTGTATAAAGTATGTTCATTTTGTCCTCAGTTGTATATAATGTAATGTAATGCTGTATTGTTCTGTATAAAGTATGTTCATTATGTCCTCAGTTGTATATAATGTAATGTAATGCTGTACTGTTCTGTATAAAGTATGTTCATTATGTCCTCAGTTGTATATAATGTAATGTAATGCTGTACTGTTCTGTATAAAGTATGTTCATTATGTCCTCAGTTGTATACAATGTAATGTTGTACTGTTCTGTCCTATGTTTGTTTATTATGTCCTCAGCTGTATATAATGTAATGTGATGCTGTACTGTTCTGTATAAAGTATGTTCATTATGTCCTCAGTTGTATATAATGTAATGTAATGCTGTACTGTTCTGTATAAAGTATGTTCATTATGTCCTCAGTTGTATATAATGTAATGCTGTATAAAGTATGTTCTTATGTCCTATTGTATATTCATTATGTCCTCAGTTGTATATAATGTAATGTAATGCTGTAATGTTCTGTATAAAATATGTTCATTATTTCCTCAGTTGTATACAATGTAATGTAATGCTGTACTGTTCAATATAAAGTATGTTAATTATGTCCACAGTTGTATATAATGTAATGCTGTACTGTTCTGTATAAAATATGTTCATTATTTCCTCAGTTGTATATAATGTAATGTAATGCTTTACTGTTCTGTATAAAGTGTGTTCATTATGTCCTCAGTCGTATATAATGTAATGTAATGCTGTACTGTTCTGTATAAAGTATGTTCATTATGTCCTCAGTTGTATATAATGTAATGTAATGCTGTACTGTTCTGTGTATAAAGTATGTTCATTATGTCCTCAGTTGTATATAATGTAATGTAATGCTGTACTGTTCTGTATAAAGTATGTTCATTATGTCCTTAGTTGTATTTAATATACAACTAAGGACTGTATAAAGTATGTTCATTTTGTCCTCAGTTGTATATAATGTAATGTAATGCTGTATTGTTCTGTATAAAGTATGTTCATTATGTCCTCAGTTGTATATAATATAATGCTGTACCGTTCTGTATAAATTATGTTCATTATGTCCTCAGTTGTATATATAATGTAATGTGTACTGTTCTGTATGTATGTTCATTATGTCCTCAGTTCTATATAATGTAATGCTGTACTGTTCTGTATAAAGTATGTTCATTATGTCCTCAGTTGTATATAATGTAATGTAATGCTGTACTGTTCTGTATAAAGTATGTTCATTATGTCCTCAGTTGTATATAATGTAATGTAATGCTGTACTGTTCTGTATAAAGTATGTTCATTATGTCCTCAGTTGTATATAATGTAATGTAATGCTGTACTGTTCTGTATAAAGTATGTTCTGTTGTATATAATGTAATGTAATGCTGTACTGTTCTGTATAAAGTATGTTCATTATGTCCTCAGTTGTATATAATGTAATGTAATGCTGTACTGTTCTGTATAAAGTATGTTCATTATGTCCTCAGTTGTATATAATGTAATGTAATGCTGTACTGTTCTGTATAAAGTATGTTCATTATGTCCTCAGTTGTATATAATGTAATAAGTTATGTCCTCAGTTGTATATAATGTAATGTAATGCTTTACTGTTTCTGTATAAAGTGTGTTCATGTTCATTATGTCCTCAGTTGTATATAATGTAATGCTGTACTGTTCTGTATAAATTATGTTCATTATGTCCTCAGTTGTATATATAATGTAATGTAATGCTGTACTGTTCTGTATAAAGTATGTTCATTATGTCCTCAGTTGTATATAATGTAATGTAATGCTGTACTGTTCTGTATAAAGTATGTTCATTATGTCCTCAGTTGTATATAATGTAATGTAATGCTGTACTGTTCTGTATAAAGTATGTTCATTATGTCCTCAGTTGTATATAATGTAATGTAATGCTGTACTGTTCTGTATAAAGTATGTTCATTATGTCCTCAGTTGTATATAATGTAATGTAATGCTGTACTGTTCTGTATAAAGTATGTTCATTATGTCCTCAGTCGTATATAATGTAATGTAATGCTGTACTGTTCTGTATAAAGTATGTTCATTATGTCCTCAGTTGTATATAATGTAATATGTTATTTCCTCAGTTGTATATAATGTAATGTAATGCTTTACTGTTCTGTATAAAGTGTGTTCATGTTCATTATGTCCTCAGTCGTATATAATGTAATGTAATGCTGTACTGTTCTGTATAAAGTATGTTCATTATGTCCTCAGTTGTATATAATGTAATGTAATGCTGTACTGTTCTGTATAAAGTATGTTCATTATGTCCTCAGTTGTATATAATGTAATGTAATGCTGTACTGTTCTGTATAAAGTATGTTCATTATGTCCTCAGTTGTATATAATGTGCTGTATGTTCTGTATAAATCTGTATAAAAGTATGTTCATTATGTCCTCAGTTGTATATAATGTAATGTAATGCTGTACTGTTCTGTATAAAGTATGTTCATTATGTCCTCAGTTGTATATAATGTAATGTAATGCTGTACTGTTCTGTATAAAGTATGTTCATTATGTCCTCAGTTGTATATAATGTAATGTAATGTAATGCTGTACTGTTCTGTATAAAGTATGTTCATTATGTCCTCAGTTGTATATAATGTAATGTAATGCTGTACTGTTCTGTATAAAGTATGTTCATTATGTCCTCAGTTGTATATAATGTAATGCTGTACTGTTCTGTATAAATTATGTTCATTATGTCCTCAGTTGTATATAATGTAATGTAATGCTGTACTGTTCTGTATAAAGTATGTTCATTATGTCCTCAGTTGTATATAATGTAATGTAATGCTGTACTGTTCTGTATAAAGTATGTTCATTATGTCCTCAGTTGTATATAATGTAATGTAATGCTGTACTGTTCTGTATAAAGTATGTTCATTATGTCCTCAGTTGTATATAATGTAATGCTGTACTGTTCTGTATAAAGTATGTTCATTATGTCCTCAGTTGTATATAATGTAATGTAATGCTGTACTGTTCTGTATAAAGTATGTTCATTATGTCCTCAGTTGTATATAATGTAATGTAATGCTGTACTGTTCTGTATAAAGTATGTTCATTATGTCCTCAGTTGTATATAATGTAATGTAATGCTGTACTGTTCTGTATAAATGTATGTTCATTATGTCCTCAGTTGTATATAATGTAATGTAATGCTGTACTGTTCTGTATAAAGTATGTTCATTATGTCCTCAGTTGTATATAATGTAATGTAATGCTGTACTGTTCTGTATAAAGTATGTTCATTATGTCCTCAGTTGTATATAATGTAATGTAATGCTGTACTGTTCTGTATAAAGTATGTTCATTATGTCCTCAGTTGTATATAATGTAATGTAATGCTGTACTGTTCTGTATAAAGTATGTTCATTATGTCCTCAGTTGTATATAATGTAATGTAATGCTGTACTGTTCTGTATAAAGTATGTTCATTATGTCCTCAGTTGTATATAATGTAATGTAATGCTGTACTGTTCTGTATAAAGTATGTTCAATATGTCCTCAGTTGTATATAATGTAATGAATGCTGTACTGTTCTGTATAAAGTATGTTCATTATGTCCTCAGTTGTATATAATGTAATGTAATGCTGTACTGTTCTGTATAAAGTATGTTCATTATGTCCTCAGTTGTATATAATGTAATGTAATGCTGTACTGTTCTGTATAAAGTATGTTCATTATGTCCTCAGTTGTATATAATGTAATGTAATGCTGTACTGTTCTGTATAAAGTATGTTCATTATGTCCTCAGTTGTATATAATGTAATGTAATGCTGTACTGTTCTGTATAAAGTATGTTCATTATGTCCTCAGTTGTATATAATGTAATGTAATGCTGTACTGTTCTGTATAAAGTATGTTCATTATGTCCTCAGTTGTATATAATGTAATGTAATGCTGTACTGTTCTGTATAAAGTATGTTCATTATGTCCTCAGTTGTATATAATGTAATGTAACTGTTCTGTTCTATAAAGTATGTTTCATTATGTCCTCAGTTGTATATAATGTAATGTAATGCTGTACTGTTCTGTATAAAGTATGTTCATTATGTCCTCAGTTGTATATAATGTAATGTAATGCTACTGTTCTGTATAAAGTATGTTCATTATGTCCTCAGTTGTATATAATGTAATGTAATGCTGTACTGTTCTGTATAAAGTATGTTCATTATGTCCTCAGTTGTATATAATGTAATGTAATGCTGTACTGTTCTGTATAAAGTATGTTCATTATGTCCTCAGTTGTATATAATGTAATGTAATGCTGTACTGTTCTATAAAGTATGTTCATTATGTCCTCAGTTGTATATAATGTAATGTAATGCTGTACTGTTCTGTATAAAGTATGTTCATTATGTCCTCAGTTGTATATAATGTAATGTAATGCTGTACTGTTCTGTATAAAGTATGTTCATTATGTCCTCAGTTGTATATAATGTAATGTAATGCTGTACTGTTCTGTATAAAGTATGTTCATTATGTCCTCAGTTGTATATAATGTAATGTAATGCTGTACTGTTCTGTATAAAGTATGTTAATTATGTCCTCAGTTGTATATAATGTAATGTAATGCTGTACTGTTCTGTATAAAGTATGTTCATTATGTCCTCAGTTGTATATAATGTAATGTAATGCAGTACTGTTCTGTATAAAGTATGTTCATTATGTCCTCAGTTGTATATAATGTAATGTAATGCTGTACTGTTCTGTATAAAGTATGTTCATTATGTCCTCAGTTGTATATAATGTAATGTAATGTACTGTTGTTCTGTATAAAGTATGTTCATTATGTCCTCAGTTGTATATAATGTAATGTAATGCTGTACTGTTCTGTATAAAGTATGTTCATTATGTCCTCAGTTGTATATAATGTAATGTAATGCTGTACTGTTCTGTATAAAGTATGTTCATTATGTCCTCAGTTGTATATAATGTAATGTAATGCTGTACTGTTCTGTATAAAGTATGTTCATTATGTCCTCAGTTGTATATAATGTAATGTAATGCTGTACTGTTCTGTATAAAGTATGTTCATTATGTCCTCAGTTGTATATAATGTAATGTAATGCTGTACTGTTCTGTATAAAGTATGTTCATTATGTCCTCAGTTGTATATAATGTAATGTAATGCTGTACTGTTCTGTATAAAGTATGTTCATTATGTCCTCAGTTGTATATAATGTAATGTAATGCTGTACTGTTCTGTATAAAGTATGTTCATTATGTCCTCAGTTGTATATAATGTAATGCTGTACTGTTCTGTATAAAGTATGTTCATTATGTCCTCAGTTGTATATAATGTAATGTAATGCTGTACTGTTCTGTATAAAAAGTATGTTCATTATGTCCTCAGTTGTATATAATGTAATGTAATGCTGTACTGTTCTGTATAAAGTATGTTCATTATGTCCTCAGTTGTATATAATGTAATGTAATGTACTGTTCTGTATAAAGTATGTTCATTATGTCCTCAGTTGTATATAATGTAATGTAATGCTGTACTGTTCTGTATAAAGTATGTTCATTATGTCCTCAGTTGTATATAATGTAATGTAATGCTGTACTGTTCTGTATAAAGTATGTTCATTATGTCCTCAGTTGTATATAATATAATGTAATGCTGTACTGTTCTGTATAAAGTATGTTCATTATGTCCTCAGTTGTATATAATGTAATGCTGTACTGTTCTGTATAAATTATGTTCATTATGTCCTCAGTTGTATATAATGTAATGTAATGCTGTACTGTTCTGTATAAAGTATGTTCATTATGTCCTCAGTTGTATATAATGTAATGTAATGCTGTACTGTTCTGTATAAAGTATGTTCATTATGTCCTCAGTTGTATATAATGTAATGTAATGCTGTACTGTTCTGTATAAAGTATGTTCATTATGCCCTTAGTTGTAATTAATATACAACTAAGGACTGTATAAAGTATGTTCATTATGTCCTCAGTTGTATATAATGTAATGCTGTACCGTTCTGTATAAATTATGTTCATTATGTCCTCAGTTGTATATATAATGTAATGTAATGCTGTACTCATTAAGTTGTATATAGTTGGATGTAATGTAATGCTGTACTGTTCTGTATCTCGAGAAGACTTGCTACTTCCCATGAAAACTGGGGAAGAAAATGTTCACAAGGCCGCGCCGCTCTCAGTTTATCTGCATCTGTGAAAAAAAATGCATGCACAGAGCACGCGCGCTGCCTGCACGACATCCAATCACTGTAGTCCCACGTTGTTTTGATTGGACATCCAATCACTGTAGTCCCACGTTGTTTTGATTCGACATCCAATCACTGTAGTCCCACGTTGTTTTGATTAGACAGCATCTAAGCAGGCACATTGCAAGACAACCAATGAAGCACCAGCAACAACGCGCCAGTTGGCAAAATGATACCGAATATAGTTTCGTTTAGCTATAAAAATTACGAGGTAGTCGACCAAAAAAGAGTTGCAATTTGCAAAACATGCGGGTCGAACATTACAGACGGAGCTGCGCACGGGCACGCTCACACGCACACACACACACGTCTCTATGGAGTCATTCCAATTATATTATCAGGTTGGTCCATTTTTTCAGAAGTGATCATTTTGAGGAGTGAGTATTTTATTAATGACATGTTTAAAAAAGTTTAGGCTAAAAGGACCCATGTCTATTTGAAAGTTAAACTGTTTTGCAATATGAGGTTAGGGCTGGACAATAATTCAATATCAATATATATCGCGGTAAAAAAAATCAATAACGGTGATATGATTTCTAAACACATTTTCGATATTTCAATATTTTTGCTGATCTCCAACACGGCAAGTTTAAGCTACAAAATGAGCGCCCATGACCGCAATTCAAACGTGACTGAATGAGCTTCCATAAGTGAGGAGAAAGCAGACAGTTGATATGAGAGGAAAGACTAAGGCCCAATCCGAATACTCCCCCTTACCCCTTCCCCTTAGCCCTTCCCCTTAGTTTTGCGCGTTCGCGCGACACCAAGTGCTGTCCGAATACTCATTTTGATCAAGACGAAGGGGTAAGACGAAGGGCTATATACCTCTTGAAACCAAGATTTTCCGAGAGCTCACTTGAAACCAAGGGGTACCCAGAACACATTGCGAGACGTCAACAATGGCTGCTAGATCAGCAAAAGAGACCCATAAATGTAGTATTTTCGGATTAAATAACGAATTAAAAAATTACGACACAATTGTTTTGTGATCTACGCAGTCCTGTCTATATATATTTTTAACCATTTTAATAATTGAATTTTTTTTAAAATCGCTACTTTTTGCCAGTTTTCAACGCCAAAGATACATTGCTAATTTGTCCCGTATTTCTCTGACTACCTTTACTCAATGCATGTTTGTCTACAGTTAACTCTTTTAGCAAATAATTCATATCAGTGCATAACATAACATGTTGCTTTTGGAATAGCGATAAAAGTGCTTTACATACCGTCCAGAATCACACAGGGACGCCGGAGGAAACCCGGCAAATAATTCGCTTTCGGGCAGAAAATGAACCGAAGTTTCATGCTGTACAACCATAGACTGTAGATTATGAAGGTGTACAACATAATTTGGATATGATACAGGACACTGGTGATGCCAAGACATAGAGGTTATTGGACATCTTTGAAAAAATGTTTGATAAACTGTAGTTTGTTTGTTGTTGCACTTTGCACATTGTTTTTGATTAAGGGTTTCTGAACATCGATCAATGACATTCAAAACAGTGATCACTGAAACAGATATACAAAACACAATGCAATGTGGATGAAATTATTTATTTCAAACAGCCTTCAGTAGTAAGCAAGCAGGTTTATTTATATAGCACGTGTGCTTTACAAAAACATTAAAAACAATAGTACACAGAAGAACATCTGCATCTATATGCACCGCTACCAAAGTAAACAAATAACTACTAGATACATCAAACCATATGCGCAGTATAGACGTGCTGGGGTTTATGGCACAGTATCTTGTTGGACCACCAGTCTGGAAAATCAAACAATTTTACACCATTAAGGCTGAGTTGGGAAAAATGTTTGCTACCTTGTTGGTTAGTTCCGTGAACTTTAAATACAATACGACAATGTTGTTTGCAACCAATCGATACATACCATAAGTTAAACTACCAGCATTCGTAGGCGTCGTAGACCTCTTCTGCGATTTGTTGCAGACAATCGCAAAAACATAACTAAAATCCACGCAATCGACAACATACACACTTTTCCAGACTGCATCTCCGAAGTTTGAGATCAACATTTGTGTCGCCTCTGGTGACGTAGCAGCCAGCTAGCGACGATGTATGATGACGTAGCCAAAACCGAGTGGTGTCCCAATTCCTAGGGGAACGTAACCCTTACCACTCGGTTTCGAGGGCCAAGGGGTAGGGGTAAACTAAGGGGTAGGGCTAAGGGGAAGGGGTAAGTGGGAGTATTCGGATTGGGCCTAATTCAGTGGTAGGGAAGTGGTTCAGCTTTCTGAAATCTGATAAACTTCAGGTTTCAGCGTGATGCTATATGTGCCGGAGAATGAGAGGCTCAAAAGCGCATAAAGCCAACATGTAGCTTGGATTTTCCGCGTTGACTGGCCCATGACGTCATGATGGACATGCGCTTTTGAGCACTCTCATTCTCAGCGCATGTTGCAACATGCGCGTTCATGAGCTTCTCTCTCGTGTCTCTTAAACCCACGGTCACGTAGCGAACTCATGAACTCACCTCTTCATTGCCTAACATGTTCACTAACGTTAAACGGTATCGATATGTTCATAAGAACAAGTTTTGTTGCAAGAGGTTTTGTGTAAAGAATAATATAATCAGCCTATGTTATTGTTTAAAGTTAAATATATTAATAAGGTCAGTCTCAGAGTCCAATTGTTTATTTGACTTTGTATAAAGGTTAAAATCAAATAAAAGGTGAACTTTAATTTATTTGTACCGTTTTATTTCTAAAATGTTATTTAGTTTTATAGGAGGAGGCTCAAAAGACTTGGCAAATGTATTTTTCAGAAGATTGTATACAGACATCCGTTGTGGGTGTTCATGGCATTTTTTCTGAGGCTTTTATATTGTTCATATCGATATCGGAATTATATCGTATCGACCGAATTTAAGAAATATATCGTGATATAAAATTTTGCCATATCGTCCAGCCCTAAGGTCAATACAATACAGGACTGAAGTTGCTGTGCATTGTTCTAGTGCAATATGCTGTTGAAATACAAGCATTTTTTGTGAAATTAAATTTTCTGTTTTTTACTGTATTAATGTCATTGTATAAAAAGAGGTTTAAATAAATACAAATCTTACAGACAGACATGATCTGTATAAATTCTGTGGTAAGATGACTTGAAATGACTCGAAACTAAAATGGTAGGACTTTGGACTCGACTTGAGACTTGTTGGCTTTGACTTGTGACTCGACTCGGGACTTGCCTCATCTTTGACTCGACTTGACTCGGGACTCGAGGGCAAAGACTTGAGACTTACTTGTGACTTGCATAACAATGACTTTGTCCCACCTCTGGTATTAAGGATGTTCATTATGTCCTCAGTTGTATATAATGTAATGTAATGCTGTGCTGTTCTGTATAAAGTATGTTATTATGTCCTTAGTTGTAATTAATATACAACTAAGGACTGCATAAAGTATGTTCATTATGTCCTCAGTTGTATATAATGTAATGTAATGCTGTACTGTTCTGTATAAAGTATGTTCATTATGTCCTCAGTCGTATATAATGTAATGTAATGCTGTACTGTTCT
Organism: Dallia pectoralis; assembly: GCA_029465975.1. Classification (NCBI taxonomy): domain Eukaryota; kingdom Metazoa; phylum Chordata; class Actinopteri; order Esociformes; family Umbridae; genus Dallia; species Dallia pectoralis. The sequence continues at coordinate 18,565,286 of CM055739.1, forward strand.
GTATAAAGTATCTTCACTATGTTCTCAGTTGTAAATAATGTAATGTAATGCTGTACTGTTCTGTATAAAGTATGTTCATTATGTCCTCAGTTGTATATAATATAATGTAATGCTGTACTGTTCTGTATAAAGTTTGTTCATTATGTCCTCAGTTGTATATAATATAATGCTCTACTGTTCTGTCCTATGTATGTTCATTATGTCCACAGTTGTATATAATGTGATGTAATGCTGTACTGTTCTGTATAAAGTATGTTAATTATGTCCTCAATTGTATATAATGTAATGTAATGCAGTACTGTTCTCTATAAAGTATGTAAATTATGA
>CM055739.1:18566112-18589831 GCA_029465975.1 Dallia pectoralis
ATGTGTTAAACCTATCTACAGTAGTAGCTAACGCTAGCTAGCTAACGCTAGCTAACATGCTAACGATAGCTAGCGCGCTAACGCTAGCTAACATGCTAACGTGTAAACAGAGACCCAGAGAAAGAACTTACCCATCCATTCATTGCTGCAGGCTGTCTGAATGTATGCATAAACTTACAGTAGTAGCTAACGCTAGCTAACGCTAACGCTAACATGCTAACGATAGCTAGCGCGCTAACGCTAGCTAACATGCTAACGTGTAAACAGAGACCCAGAGAAAGAAGTTACCCATCCATTCATTGCTGCAGGCTGTCTGAATGTATGCATAAACTTACAGTAGTAGCTAACGCTAGCTAGCGCGCTAACGCTAGCTAACATGCTAACGATAGCTAGCGCGCTAACGCTAGCTAACATGCTAACGTGTAAACAGAGGGACCCAGAGAAAGAACTTACCCATTCATTCATTCTTTCTTTGCTGCAGGATATGTCTGTGGCTGTTGATTGCAGTGTCTGTGGCTGTTGCCTGCCAGCCATGCCTTTGTCAGGAGGACCAGCTGTTCTCATCGATATCAGAGCGCGCTGCCTCCTCCCCCACCCCTTCCAGAATGTTCCTACTATTTAGCCAATCAACAACCAGAAAATGCTGCTTCACTGTCTATCATTTCAAAAGATTCAGACATGGTCGTATACTTTTAGCTCTACTAACCAGAGTTTTACTCACACAGTTTAAACAATTACATCATGAGAATCCTAAGAACCAGGCGGACATTTTGATGTATAACATGTATCTGTAACCCCAGAAATGTAGGCGCTATCACAATTTACAAACGAACAAAAAAACACAAAAATCGCTTTCAAATTAGAGTGGAGAAAATCACCGTTTCTATGGATGTCTATGGGGAGGCGCAAGTTGGAAACAAAAGGACATAACGAAATAAATATATATGTTACAGCTTATATTTGAACATTTTGAGTGACAGCACAAATAGATGAACGTTTTGATATGCCATTTGTGTGTAAAGGGTTGAAACTCAGGCAGCAGTAGCAGTTTACAAATGTTCTCTACATTTTCTGCTGAATGGGCTCTCACACTCTAGTTTTGAAGATTCCGTCAATGTATTTCAATGGGGATTAATTAGCGACATTATCGTTAATATTTCGTAAACTACATAACGAAACCTTCTACAAAACAATGCCAACTAAATAGAGTTCGGGACGCACATTTTGACACCTTTTTGTCCATCTAGTGCAAAAACTGTGGGAGGAGTAGGCGGGGACAAAATTGATATAATAATAATAATAATAATAACTAGATAGCGTCCTTGACAATCAAGCACACATTCTGCTGAAATTGTGATGATGTGATGATGTGCGGCCACCCGTAGTCGACTGTTTACTGATGTCAACTGCCAAACTGAGGTGACACTGCTGCTACATGCACCATAGTATACAATGTGTTAAACCTATCAGTCATTACTCATGAATACACACTACTGCTGCAAGCACCATAGTATACAATGTGTTAAACCTATCAGTCATTACTCATGAATACACACTGCTGCTGCATGCACAATAGTATACAATGTGTTAAACCTATCAGTCATTACTCATGAATACACACTGCTGCAGTATGCAATGTGTTAAACCTACAGTCATTACTCATGAATACACACTGCTACATAGTATAGTATACAAATGTGTTAAACCTATCAGTCATTACTCATGACATACACACTGCTGCTACAAGCACCATAGTATACAATGTGTTAAACCTATCAGTCATTACTCATACATACACACTGCTGCAAGCACCATAGTATACAATGTGTTAAACCTAAAGTCATTACTCATGAATACACACTGCTGCTGCAAGCACCATAGTATACAATGTGCTAAACCTATCAGTCATTACTCATTACTACAGTAGTAGCTAACGCTAGTATAGCTAGCTAACGCTAGCTAACATGCTAACGCATAGCTACAGACCCAGAGAAGAAGTTACCCATCCATTCATTGCTAGTGTCTGAATGTACTGCTAGCTAACATGCTAACATGCTAACGTGTAAACAGAGACCCAGAGAAATAACTTACCTATACATTCATTGCTAAATAACTTACCTATACATTCATTGCTGCAGGCTGTCTGAATGTATGCATACACTAAAGTAGTAGCTAACGCTAGCTAGCGCGCTAACGCTAGCTAACATGCTAACGTTAGCTAGCGCGCTAACGCTAGCTAACATGCTAACATGTAAACAGAGACCCAGAGAAAGAACTTACCCATTCATTCATTCGTTCATTGGTGCAGGCAGAGTCTTTGTCTGTAACCAGGCAACTATGCCTTTGTCAGGAGGAACACCTGTCCTCATCGATATCAGAGCGCGCTGCCTCCTCCCCCGCCCCTTCCAGAATGTTCCTAGTAATTAGTGTGTCAAAATGAATAGGAATCAGGCATGGTCGTATACTTTTAGCTCTACTAACCAGAGTTTTAATCACACAGTTTAAACAATTACACCATGAGAATCATAAGACCCAGGCGGACATTTTGATGTATAACATGTATCTGTAACCCCGGAAATGCAGGCGCTATCACAATTTACAAACGAACAAAAAAACACCAAAAATCGCTTTCAAATTAGAGTGGAGAAAATCACCGTTTCTATGGATGTCTATGGGGAGGCGCAAGTTGGAAACAAAAGGACATAACGAAATAAATATATATGTTACAGCTTATATTTGAACATTTTGAGTGACAGCACAAATAGATGAACGTTTTGATATGCCATTTGTGTGTAAAGGGTTGAAACTCAGGCAGCAGTAGCAGTTTACAAATGTTCTCTACATTTTCTGCTGAATGGGCTCTCACACTCTAGTTTTGAAGATTCCGTCAATGTATTTCAATGGGGATTAATTAGCGACATTATCGTTAATATTTCGTAAACTACATAACGAAACCTTCTACAAAACAATGCCAACTAAATAGAGTTCGGGACGCACATTTTGACACCTTTTTTGTCCATCTAGTGCAAAAACTGTGGGAGGAGTAGGCGGGGACAAAATTGATATAATAATAATAATAATAATAATAATACAATAATAATTGTATGATGTGAGATTACAATACCCGTGTCGACTGTGACTGATAGTCAACTGCCAAACTGAGGTGACACTGCTAATATGCAATGTGTTAAACCTATCAGTCATTACTCATGAATACACACTACTGCTGCAAGCACCACAATATGTGTTAAACCTATCAGTCATTACTCATGAATACACAGCTGCTGCTGCATGCAATTATACAATGCTGAAATTGTCATTACTGATGAATACACCTACATGCGTATGCAATGTGTTAAACACCATAGTACACTGTGCTGACTGTGTTAAACTGATCATCAACTGCCAAACTGAGGTGACACTGCTGCTGCATGCACCATAGTATACAATGTGTTAAACCTATCAGTCATTACTCATGAATACACACTGCTGCTGCAAGCACCATAGTATACAATGTGTTAAACCTATCAGTCATTACTCATGAATACACACTGCTGCTATATGCACCATAGTATACAATGTGTTAAACCTATCAGTCATTACTCATGAATACACACTGCTGCTGCACTGCACCATGCAATGTGTTAAACAATCAGTCATTACTCATGAATACACACTGCTGCTACATGCACCATAGTATACAATGTGTTAAACCACCATAGTATACAAATGTGTTAAACCTATCAGTCATTACTCATGAATACACACTGCTGCTACATGCACCATAGTATACAATGTGTTAAACCTATCAGTCATTACTCATGAATACACACTGCTGCTGCATGCACCATAGTATACAATGTGTTAAACCTATCAGTCATTACTCATGACTCATGAATACACACACTGCTGCTGCATGCACCATAGTAGCAATGTGTTAAACCTAGCATTCATTAACTGCATAACGCTAGCTAGCGCTAACGCTAACGCTAGCTAACATGCTAACGTGTAAACAGAGACCCAGAGAAAGAAGTTACCCATCCATTCATTGCTGCAGGCTGTCTGAATGTATGCATAAACTTACAGTAGTAGCTAACGCTAGCTAGCGCGCTAACGCTAGCTAACATGCTAACGATAGCTAGCGCGCTAACGCTAGCTAACATGCTAACGTGTAAACAGAGACCCAGAGAAAACTTACAGAAGTTACCCATCCATTCATTGCTGCAGGCTGTCTGAATGTATGCATAAACTTACAGTAGTAGCTAACGCTAGCTAGCGCGCTAACGCTAGCTAACATGCTAACGATAGCTAGCGCGCTAACGCTAGCTAACATGCTAACGTGTAAACAGAGACCCAGAGAAAGAACTTACCCATTCATTCATTAATACATTCTTTCTTTGCTGCAGGATATGTCTGTGGCTGTTGATTGCAGTGTCTGTGGCTGTTGCCTGCAGCCATGCCTTTGTCAGGAGGACCAGCTGTTCTCATCGATATCAGAGCGCGCTGCCTCCTCCCCCGCCCCTTCCAGAATGTTCCTACTATTTAGCCAATCAACAACCAGAAAATGCTGCTTCACTGTCTATCATTTCAAAATATTCAGACATGGTCGTATACTTTTAGCTCTACTAACCAGAGTTTTACTCACACAGTTTAAACAATTACATCATGAGAATCCTAAGAACCAGGCGGACATTTTGATGTATAACATGTATCTGTAACCCCAGAAATGTAGGCGCTATCACAATTTACAAACGAACAAAAAAACACCAAAAATCGCTTTCAAATTAGAGTGGAGAAAATCACCGTTTCTATGGATGTCTATGGGGAGGCGCAAGTTGGAAACAAAAGGACATAACGAAATAAATATATATGTTACAGCTTATATTTGAACATTTTGAGTGACAGCACAAATAGATGAACGTTTTGATATGCCATTTGTGTGTAAAGGGTTGAAACTCAGGCAGCAGTAGCAGTTTACAAATGTTCTCTACATTTTCTGCTGAATGGGCTCTCACACTCTAGTTTTGAAGATTCCGTCAATGTATTTCAATGGGGATTAATTAGCGACATTATCGTTAATATTTCGTAAACTACATAACGAAACCTTCTACAAAACAATGCCAACTAAATAGAGTTCGGGACGCACATTTTGACACCTTTTTTGTCCATCTAGTGCAAAAACTGTGGGAGGAGTAGGCGGGGACAAAATTGATATAATAATAATAATAATAATAATAATAGATTACAATATGTGTCCTTGACCATAGTCAAGCACACATAACTAGATAGCGTACAATTTCTGCAGAAATTGTGATGATGTGTGCTTGCGGCCACCCGTAGTCGACTGTGTACTGATATCAACTGCCAAACTGAGGTGACACTGCTGCACCATAGAATGCAATGTGTTAAACCTATCAGTCATTACTCATGATTACACACTGCTGCAAGCACCATAGTATACAATTTGTTAAACCTATCAGTCATTACTCATGAATACACACTGCTGCAACATGCACCATAGTATGCAATGTGTTAAACCTATCAGTCATTACTCATGAATACACACTGCTGCAAGCACCATAGTATACAATGGGTTAAACATATCAGTCATTACTCATGAATACACACTGCTGCAACATGCACCATAGTATGCAATGTGTTAAACCTATCAGTCAATACTCATGAATACACACTGCTGCTGCATGCACCATAGTATACAATGTGTTAAACCTATCAGTCATTACTCATGAATACACACTACTGCTGCATGCACCATAGTATACAATGTGTATACAAAAGAACATTTGTGAATTGGCTCTTAAAAGAGCCTTTGGGGGGATGCCTAAAGGGAGGGAGAGCAAGCAGCAACAATTCACATTCTTTAGTATTGTATAAACGTACTTAGTATTAACCTGGCAGTCAAGCTCAACAGGAAGTTACCATACAGGCCCCCTGTCTCATATCACTTTCCTGCCAGCCCTGACGCAGTGACTTTTGATTTGTTATAGAATAAACATGGACTCATCAGGTAGCCTTCTTTAAAGAAGGGAAACCCTCAACAGTTTACATTAAATTACCAGTACTAGTTCATTGGTGGGGGGGGCAAGGTTTGCTTCACACCGGCTTCAAATGTTTTTCCTGGGCCTTTCCATCCTATCCTATCACCGTGACCTCTGTGAAAAAGAAAGACAGTACAATGGACAGGAGTTTAGCACATGTTTAAATCTTCTCAGTTAATATGTACTTATTTTTATTGACTGGTTCATACCTCCCTGTCAAGTATACAATGTATAAAAACCTATCAGTCATTACTCATGAATACACACTGCTGCTACATGCACCATAGTATACAATGTGTTAAACCACCATAGTATACAATGTGTTAAACCTATCAGTCAATACTCATGAATACACACTGCTGCTGCATGCAAGATAGTATGCAATGTGTTAAACCTATCAGTCATTACTCATTACTACAGTAGTAGCTAACGCTAGCTAGCAGGCTAACGCTAGCTAGCAGGCTAACGCTAGCTAACATGCTAACGCTAGCTAGCGCGCTAACGCTAGCTAACTTGCTAACGTGTAAACAGAGACCCAGAGAAAGAAGTTACCCATCCATTCATTGCTGCAGGCTGTCTGAATGTATGCATAAACTTACAGTAGTAGCTAACGCTAGCTAGCGCGCTAACGCTAGCTAACATGCTAACGATAGCTAGCGCGCTAACGCTAGCTAACATGCTAACGTGTAAACAGAGACCCAGAGAAAGAAGTTACCCATCCATTCATTGCTGCAGGCTGTCTGAATGTATGCATAAACTTACAGTAGTAGCTAACGCTAGCTAGCGAGCTAACATGCTAACGATAGCTAGCGCGCTAACGCTAGCTAACATGCTAACGTGTAAACAGAGACCCAGAGAAAGAAGTTACCCATCCATTCATTGCTGCAGGCTGTCTGAATGTATGCATAAACTTACAGTAGTAGCTAACGCTAGCTAGCGCGCTAACGCTAGCTAACATGCTAACGATAGCTAGCGCGCTAACGCTAGCTAACATGCTAACGTGTAAACAGAGACCCAGAGAAAGAAGTTACCCATCCATTCATTGCTGCAGGCTGTCTGAATGTATGCATAAACTTACAGTAGTAGCTAACGCTAGCTAGCGAGCTAACATGCTAACGATAGCTAGCGCGCTAACGCTAGCTAACATGCTAACGTGTAAACAGAGACCCAGAGAAAGAAGTTACCCATCCATTCATTGCTGCAGGCTGTCTGAATGTATGCATAAACTTACAGTAGTAGCTAACGCTAGCTAGCGCGCTAACGCTAGCTAACATGCTAACGATAGCTAGCGCGCTAACGCTAGCTAACATGCTAACGTGTAAACAGAGACCCAGAGAAAGAAGTTACCCATCCATTCATTGCTGCAGGCTGTCTGAATGTATGCATAAACTTACAGTAGTAGCTAACGCTAGCTAGCGAGCTAACATGCTAACGATAGCTAGCGCGCTAACGCTAGCTAACATGCTAACGTGTAAACAGAGACCCAGAGAAAGAAGTTACCCATCCATTCATTGCTGCAGGCTGTCTGAATGTATGCATAAACTTACAGTAGTAGCTAACGCTAGCTAGCGCGCTAACGCTAGCTAACATGCTAACGATAGCTAGCGCGCTAACGCTAGCTAACATGCTAACGTGTAAACAGAGACCCAGAGAAAGAAGTTACCCATCCATTCATTGCTGCAGGCTGTCTGAATGTATGCATAAACACAGTTACAGTAGTAGCTAACGCTAGCTAGCGAGCTAACATGCTAACGATAGCTAGCGCGCTAACGCTAGCTAACATGCTAACGTGTAAACAGAGACCCAGAGAAAGAAGTTACCCATCCTTTCATTGCTGCAGGCTGTCTGAATGTATGCATAAACTTACAGTAGTAGCTAACGCTAGCTAGCGAGCTAACGCTAGCTAACATGCTAACGATAGCTAGCGCGCTAACGCTAGCTAACATGCTAACGTGTAAACAGAGACCCAGAGAAAGAACTTACCCATTCATTCATTCTTTCTTTGCTGCAGGATATGTCTGTGGCTGTTGATTGCAGTGTCTGTGGCTGTTGCCTGCCAGCCATGCCTTTGTCAGGAGGACCAGCTGTTCTCATCGATATCAGAGCGCGCTGCCTCCTCCCCCCCACCCCTTCCAGAATGTTCCTACTATTTAGCCAATCAACAACCAGAAAATGCTGCTTCACTGTCTATCATTTCAAAAGATTCAGACATGGTCGTATACTTTTAGCTCTACTAACCAGAGTTTTACTCACACAGTTTAAACAATTACATCATGAGAATCCTAAGAACCAGGCGGACATTTTGATGTATAACATGTATCTGTAACCCCAGAAATGTAGGCGCTATCACAATTTACAAACGAACAAAAAAACACAAAAATCGCTTTCAAATTAGAGTGGAGAAAATCACCGTTTCTATGGATGTCTATGGGGAGGCGCAAGTTGGAAACAAAAGGACATAACGAAATAAATATATATGTTACAGCTTATATTTGAACATTTTGAGTGACAGCACAAATAGATGAACGTTTTGATATGCCATTTGTGTGTAAAGGGTTGAAACTCAGGCAGCAGTAGCAGTTTACAAATGTTCTCTACATTTTCTGCTGAATGGGCTCTCACACTCTAGTTTTGAAGATTCCGTCAATGTATTTCAATGGGGATTAATTAGCGACATTATCGTTAATATTTCGTAAACTACATAACGAAACCTTCTACAAAACAATGCCAACTAAATAGAGTTCGGGACGCACATTTTGACACCTTTTTTGTCCATCTAGTGCAAAAACTGTGGGAGGAGTAGGCGGGGACAAAATTGATATAATAATAATAATAATAACTAGATAGCGTACAATTTCTGCTGAAATTGTGATGATGTGTGCTTGCGGCCACCCGTAGTCGACTGTGTACTGATATCAACTGCCAGACTGAGGTGACACTGCTGCTGCTGCGCCATAGTATGCAATGTGTTAAACCTATCAGTCATTACTCATGAATACACACTACTGCTGCAAGCACCATAGTATGTGATGTGTTAAACCTATCAGTCAATACTCATGAATACACACTGCTGCTGCATGCACAATAGTATACAATGTGTTAAACCTGTCAGTCATTACTCATGAATACACACTACTGCTGCAAGCACCATAGTATACAATGGGTTAAACCTATCAGGCATTACTCATGAATACACACTGCTGCTATATGCACCATAGTATGTAATGTGTTAAACCTATCAGTCATTACTCATGAATACACACTACTGCACCATAGTATACAATGTGTTAAACCTATCAGTCATTACTCATTACTACAGTAGTAGCTAACGCTAGCTAGCGCGCTAACGCTAGCTAACATGCTAACGATAGCTAGCGCGCTAACGCTAGCTAACATGCTAACGTGTAAACAGAGACCCAGAGAAAGAAGTTACCCATCCATTCATTGCTGCAGGCTGTCTGAATGTATGCATAAACTTACAGTAGTAGCTAACGCTAGCTAGCGCGCTAACGCTAGCTAACATGCTAACGATAGCTAGCGCGCTAACGCTAGCTAACATGCTAACGTGTAAACAGAGACCCAGAGAAAGAAGTTACCCATCCATTCATTGCTGCAGGCTGTCTGAATGTATGCATAAACTTACAGTAGTAGCTAACGCTAGCTAGCGCGCTAACGCTAGCTAACATGCTAACGATAGCTAGCGCGCTAACGCTAGCTAACATGCTAACGTGTAAACAGAGACCCAGAGAAAGAAGTTACCCATCCATTCATTGCTGCAGGCTGTCTGAATGTATGCATAAACTTACAGTAGTAGCTAACGCTAGCTAGCGCGCTAACGCTAGCTAACATGCTAACGATAGCTAGCGCGCTAACGCTAGCTAACATGCTAACGTGTAAACAGAGACCCAGAGAAAGAACTTACCCATTCATTCGTTAATACATTCTTTCTTTGCTGCAGGATATGTCTGTGGCTGTTGATTGCAGTGTCTGTGGCTGTTGCCTGCCAGCAATGCCTTTGTCAGGAGGACCAGCTGTTCTCATCGATATCAGAGCGCGCTGCCTCCTCCCCCCCACCCCTTCCAGAATGTTCCTACTATTTAGCCAATCAACAACCAGAAAATGCTGCTTCACTGTCTATCATTTCAAAAGATTCAGACATGGTCGTATACTTTTAGCTCTACTAACCAGAGTTTTACTCACACAGTTTAAACAATTACATCATGAGAATCCTAAGAACCAGGCGGACATTTTGATGTATAACATGTATCTGTAACCCCGGAAATGTAGGCGCTATCACAATTTACAAACGAACAAAAAAACACAAAAAATCGCTTTCAAATTAGAGTGGAGAAAATCAGCGTTTCTATGGATGTCTATGGGGAGGCGCAAGTTGGAAACAAAAGGACATGACGAAATAAATATATATGTTACAGCTTATATTTGAACATTTTGAGTGACAGCACAAATAGATGAACGTTTTGATATGCCATTTGTGTGTAAAGAGTTGAAACTCAGGCAGCAGTAGCAGTTTACAAATGTTCTCTACATTTTCTGCAGAATGGGCTCTCACACTCTAGTTTTGAAGATTCCGTCAATGTATTTCAATGGGGATTAATTAGCGACATTATCGTTAATATTTCGTAAACTACATAACGAAACCTTCTACAAAACAATGCCAACTAAATAGAGTTCGGGACGCACATTTTGACACCTTTTTTGTCCATCTAGTGCAAAAACTGTGGGAGGAGTAGGCGGGGACAAAATTGATATAATAATAATAATAATAATAATAATAATAATAATAATATATATGTGAGATTACAATATGTGTCCTTGACCATAGTCAAGCACACATAATAAGAAACTTGCTCCCTGGTACACAGACACTACTAGAACACTTAAGCAAGCCTCCAGAAAATTGGAGCGAAAGTGGCGCTCCACTAAGTTAGAAGTATTTAGACTCGCCTGGATTGATAGTACTGTGCAATACCGGAAATCACTTATAAGCGCTCGATCAGCCTACTTATCTAATATAATCGACACAAACAAAAATAATCCTAAATTTCTTTTTGACACAATTGCAAAACTCACTAAAAAGCAATGTTTAACCATTGAAGTGGGTCTTCACTTTAGTTGTGACGAATTCATGAACTACTTCGATGAAAAAATAATCAACATTAGAAAAGAAATTGCGAATTGTACCCTTAATTGCCTCATTTCTCAAAAACTCTGTTGTCCAGAGAGCTCACAGAGCTGCCCTGATTTATTTTCGACTCTTAAATCTTTTTTACCTGTGTCTCTTGAAACATTTACAAAATAAATAAATAGTTTAAAATCAACCAACTGTCAACTAGACCAAATTCCAACTAAACTACTTAAGGAGTTACTTCCTGTGCTTGGCCCATCAATGTTGAACATAATAAATTGCTCCGTATCTTCCGGATCAGTGCCAACCTCACAAAAAAATTGCAGAAATTAAGCCTCTGCTTAATTTTTTTTACTTTGATCCAGACATCCTAAAGAACTACCAACCAATATCAAACCTCCCGTTCCTTTTAAAAATCGTAGAAAAATCTGTCTCACTACAACTTACGGCCTTTCTGAAGACAAATAATATATATGAAAAACTTCAGTCCGGTTTTAGACCCCATCATAGCACTGAGACTGCACTTGTTAAGGTGGTAAATTACCTTTTATTGGCTTCTGACAAAGGTTCTGCATCTCTCCTATTGCTTCTTGATCTTAGTGCTGCTTTTGACACTATTGATCACTCCCTTCTCTTGGAAAGATTGGAGACCCTTGTTGGGCTAAGAGGACATGTTCTCGACTGGTTTAGATCTTATTTATCAGATAGACTTCAGTTTGTTTTGTGTAGACGGCTTATCCTCTAACAAATCAAAGGTATGCTTTGGTGTTCCGCAAGGTTCAGTCTTAGGACCACTTCTGTTCTCACTCTATATGTTGCCTTTGGGTGATGTAATCCGAAAACATAATGTCAATTCTCACTGCTATGCCGATGACACGCAGCTGTATATTGCTATGAAACATGGAGAAGCTCCTAAATTAGCTACTATGGAAGCATGTGTTTCAGATATACGAAAGTGGATGACAGAGAATTTTCTGATCCTAAATTGAGATGCTAGTTTTAGGAACTAAGAAACAGAGTGGTTGAGTGTAATATGACCCAGGGTACGAAGATTGAACGGAAGGCTCGGATCTCATTCCGCCCTGCTGTCTTTGCCTTGCGGGTTCACATCTCCCCGAGGGCATCCTCTCTCCAAATTCGCTGCCTGGGGGTGGAGGCACTGGCTCGCTATAGTTCTCTGTTGTTGCTTCAATTCGAGTAGCTTTGTGAGCAAAAACGAAACCTCCCAATTGCTGCTTGGGGGGTGGAGTCACCGGCTCGCTATAGTTCTCTTTTGTTCGCTCAATTCGTTTAATTTGTGAGCAAAAACTAAACATCCCAGTTGCTAACTGTGGGGTAGAGTCACTGGCTTGCTATAGTTTCTCCTTTGTTCGCTCATTTCGAGTGGCTTTGTGAGCAAAAACTAGACCTGCCCGAGTGGTGTGCACTTCTGTTAAGGGGGACCCGTGCCTGCTGGCCACGCTGTGGGACAAATCAGCTATGGACACAGATCGATCATACCCATCAACCCTCCCGGTCGTTCCGGACTATTTAGATTTTTAAGATGCTCGCACATTGCCTTCTTGCACTGTGTAATATTAACTGTCATAAACTCGCCCAGCACCGCCAGAGGAGGACTGGTTGATCCCTCAGAGCCTGGTTCCTCTCTAGGTTTCTTCCTAAATCTGACCTTCAGGGAGTTTTTCCTAGCCGCCGTGTATCAACTTGTTCAACTTGTTGATGTGTGCTGTCGGATTCAGGCTGAGTGATTGTAAAAGCACTTTGTGACAACTTTGTTGTAAAAAGGGCTGTAAAAATGAATTTGATTGATATAACAGACAGAGGATTTTCTTTGACCAAGACAACACGTCAGACATCCAGAAGAAACGCAAGCAAGTAAGAGACGTGATGAAATTGCTTAAAGAAAAGAATATCAAAGCTCAATCACCATTTCCTGCCAAGCTGAAAAACAAATGGTCCGAGGCTCCAAACGGAGCGAATTCAATGACCAACACGGACTTGAAGAGCATTTTTCATGGTGGCCACCGATGAACAAATGAAACAATACAGACTGTGAGTAAATTACACAATAGGCTAGTTTTATTGTTTAAAGATAACCAAAAAGAAATAACGGATGTTCTACCTCTGAGTTCTTGTTCTCCACGACGGTGGAAGTTATATGTTATTCTTATCATTACGCTGTCACATAATACACTTTGTAAACATGGGTATGGGTCTACATTTGGAAAACTAATGTCTACTATAATGGTCAAAATCATGGGATACTGTTATCCACATGGCTAAACTGACTGCAGTGAGCTATAATGTCCATGGACTAAACCATCCTATCAAAAGGAAGAAAATATTTAACCAGCTCAAAAAAATGCAAAGCTCTATTGCATTATTACAAGAAACCCACTTATCAGAGAGTGAGCACATAAAATTAAAAAGGGAATGGGTTAATTTAGTATATAGTGCCTCAAATGGGAAAAAAGAGGGGTGGCTATTTTAATCAACAGAAACTTGGCCTTTAATGCAGAGAATGTGATACAGGATAAATTGGGCCGGTATGTTATGGTGGTTGGGACGGCTGGAGGAATCGAGGTATCCATACTTAATGTATATGCCCCAAATGAATACGACCCAAGGTTTTTTAGAGAGATCGCTAACATCATTGCGAGCAATGAAAATGGGGTATTGTTGGTGGGAGGGGACTTTAATACAGTGCAGGATGGGAACCTGGATAGGATGCCAATTGAGAAAGGATCTCAGTGCTGAACCCAAAAGGGAAGGATTTCAGCTTCTTTTCTAAAAAGAGCATGATAGTTACTCAAGGATTGATTTTTTCTGTCTCCCCAACAATATATGCATAAAGTAACAGTTTCATTGAACCTATAACCCTGAGTGATCACGCACCTATTGTGCTGAAAGTAGATATAGGCATGTACTCTTTTTTCAGATATTTGAGGTTAAACGTATCACCAGTGACATGCGGTCAAGGGAGGCAGGTGAGGCACTGACTCACCTGTCATAATCGAATTTAAAATAATTATCTGAAAGAAACTAATTGAATATAATTATTATTATTATTAGAAATTCAATTGCTGTATAATTCCAATCGTTTTTATAAAATTATCGAAATCTGCGGTGCTCGGCTGCAAAAAGCTTACACAGGGAAAGAGAGGTGAGGCCGCGATCAGCTTAGCCTTCCCTGTCATTGCGTAACACATCAGAAAATGAATGAAGCGCGGGCAATAAGTGCGTGCCTGTTTCGAACACTTGCTCCGCAGCAAGTAGACTACACTGGAGAGAGCGGTGAGGCAACGATCAGCTCTGCCTCCCCTGTGATTGCGCAACCCATCAGAAAATGAATGAAGCGTGGGCAATAAGCGTGTGCCTGTTTCGATCACTCGCTCCGCAGCAAGTAGACTACACTGGAGAGAGCGGTGAGGCAACGATCAGCTCTGCCTCCCTGTGATTGCGCAACCCATCAGAAAAGGAATGAAGCGCGCCAATACGTGCCTACCTGTTTCAATCTCTCACTTCATTGCAAATGAAATGTTTGTACTACTTTGAGTAGACCCTTAGATACATATCAACGACTTATATTATCTAAGTAACTTATTAAATGTAGGCATATACGTACAAATTAGTGGTTGGCAGTGTGTGCTTGCTGTCTTAGATTTTTTAATTGGGATGAAATGTAAGCAGGTGATGCAGCTTATGGGTCTACCTCACTGCGGGGGCGCGCGTCTTGAAACCACGCCTTTAACGCTCAAGCTCTCTCTCAGCTAGCTTGATCCCAGACAGTGGCAGCAAAATGGCAACCGTCATTGCTAACCTAAAAAGTTTTGCTAAATGTGATTTTGGAGCAAAACAGGAAATTATTAACAATGGACCAACGCCTGAGCTCAAAAACCTTATTCAAACCCAAGGACAAAAAATGACAAGGTCGTTTCAAGTGGAGTGGTACCAAAGAAAAGACTGGCTGTGTGGTTGTGCTACGAAGAATTGCCTTTTTTGCTTTCCCTGCCTTCTTTTCTCCCATACCGACAACGTTTGGACTAACGCAGGATTTTGCGATTTGAAAAACCTACCCAGGAGCCTGAACAAACATGAAAATTCGACCAAACCTTTGGAAATGTACGAATAGATCTGGCCTTGAATGAACAGAGAAGATTTCATATTAGCATTCACAATGCTAAGGTAAAGAAAAACCGAGAGATTTTAAAAGATCTCATTAATGCTACCTGCTTTCTGGCTAAACAGGAATTAGCATTCCGTGGTAACGACGAAAGTGCTAGCTCTAATAATCGTGGCAATTATGTGGAGCCATTACATGCGTTTGCTGAGAAAGATGAAAAATTACGCAGACATTTGGAGACATCTACCGTATTTTCTGGCTTATCTAACAGAATGATTTGATCGAAGCAATAGGTGATGTAATTCGAAATGATATAAAAGAGGAGATAAATGCAACCACATTTGTTGCAGTTGAAGTAGACGAGACAACGGATATAACTAACAAAGCCCAGATCTCTGTAATATTGCGTTATGTGGCTAAAAGCGAGGTGCGGGAGGCGTTCTTAGGTTTTGATGATGTGAGTGATGACAGACGAGCACCAGCTATTGCTGATTATGTTTTGGAAGTGTTGGGGAAATACAATTGTGTTAAGAAACTGGTAGCTCAGATTTACGACGGGGCTTCTGTAATGGCATCACAACTGAATGGGGTGCAGGCCAAAATTAAAGAAAAGATACCCGAAGCCACCTTTACCCATTGTTATGTGCACAAATTGAACCTGGTGCTCTCTCATTCAGCAAAATGTATGCCCGAGTGTAAAACGTTTTTTAAAACAGTTGAGGGACTTGCTTCATTTTTCAACAAGTCGACCAAGCGTACCCACCTACTTGACGAAGTTGTGAAGCGACGTTTACCTCGAGCAGCGTCAACGAGATGGATTTCGAATTCTAGGCTAGTGCTGACGATCAGCATGCACCTGTCAGATCTGCGTGCTGTGTTCAAAATTATGAGCAAAAATTCAGATGGTTGGGACAATGACACCCTTATGATGGCTGCTCGATATGATCTCTGGCTGTCAAAAGCATCAACCTGCTTCTTCAAAATACTTCAACTTCGTCTTCATAATGACATATGAGTCAATTTTTTACGAAACCGATGCCCTGTTTCATGTGCTACAGAATAAAGTAATGGACATTGGATTCTGCTGTCAGCGAATCCGAGACGCAAAGGAAGTTGTGGAACGTCTGATACAAGGCTTTGACAGTTTCCATGACAGATTGGAGCAGAAATGCGTTAAACTTGGCCTAACAGAAAATGCCAGAAGCAAACACCCGATCAGAGATGAGAGAAAAAGAATGTTCAGTAATATTCTAGAAAATGTCAGCGTTCAAATGAAAGCAAGGTCTGATAATTTCGCTGAACTAAATTTGTACAAAATTTTATGAAATGTCACAGAGCTTTGAAGACACCAAAATGCAGAGCCTATCAAAATATGCAAAATACTTCGACTTCGTTAGGCTAAAGTGTGATCTTATCGGACTATATAGTTCACCTCTGGTGAGAAACGAATGCAAATCACCCGGACAGTTCGACAACTTTTGGTCAAGCATGATTTGATGCAAACTGTACCTGAGGCTACAAAGTTACTCCAGCTGGTGCTCACCATACCAGCTAATACCTCGTCCATTGAAAGGTTGTTTTCTGCGTTGAAACGACTCAAAACCTACAGTCGGAATGGGACTGATCAAGCCCGACTTTCCTCCCTGGCAATCATCTCTATTGAGACCGAGAGACTTCTAAAACTGAAATAAAATAAACAAGACTTCTATAAAAGAGTGACCGATATATTTGTTCAGAAGGATAGGCAAATGGACTTCATTTTCAAGTAAAGGTAAGACCAAGCTACAAGTATTTGTATTTGTGTTAAATTCGAATAAATAGTGAAAATGCATTTGCCTGTAAGCTTTGATTGAATATGTCTGATTTAATGAATGCTGCTGATTTAAAATATAAAACAAACCCTTGTCTAACCAATAAATCTGCAACCTGCCAATGAAAAAGTGAAATTAAGATGAGGTTTGTTTTAGCGTCTTGATAGTCAACAAGGATTTCCATTTACGGCGCTGTTGTTACAGGGTGCAGGCTTCAGTTCTAGATGCCTAACAATATGTTGTTGTATTGCTTTATTGGGCTGGCGGCCTGCCTGTCATGTACTATAGTAGCAGTTTATATCTGAGTGAATCTGGCTCTCATACTAGCCAGCAGAGGTGTGGACTCCGAGTCATGTGACTTGGACTCGAGTCAGACTCGAGTCATGAATTTGATGACTTCAGACTCGACTCGACAAAATGTTCAAAGACTTGCAACTCGACTTGGACTTGAACATCAATGACTCGTGACTTCACTTGGACTTGCGCCTTTGACTCGAGAAGACTTGCTACTTCCCATGAAAACTGGGGAAGAAAATGTTCACACGGCCGCGCCGCTCTCAGTTTATCTGCATCTGTGAAAGAAATGCATGCAGAGTGCACGAGCGCTGCCTGCACGACATCCAATCACTGTAGTCCCACGTTATTTTGATTTGAAATCCAATCACTGTAGTCCCACGTTGTTTTTATTCGACATCCAATCACTGTAGTCCCACGTTGTTTTGATTGGACAGCATCTAAGCAGGCACATTGCAAGACAACTAATGAAGCGCAAGCAACAACGCGCCAATTGGCAAAATGATACCGAAGATAGTTTCGTTTGGCTGTAAACATTACGAGGTAGTCGACAAAAAAATAGTTGCAATTTGCAAAACATGTGGGTTGAAGATTACAGACGGAGCTCACACGTCTCTATGGAGTCATTCCAATTATATTATCAGGTTGGTCCAGTTTTTCAGAAGTGATCATTTTGAGGAGTGAGGATTTTATTAATGACATGTTTAAAAAAGTTCAGGCTAAAAGGACCCATGTCTATTTGAAAGTTAAACTGTTTTGCAATATGAGGTTAG
Organism: Dallia pectoralis; assembly: GCA_029465975.1. Taxonomy (NCBI): domain Eukaryota; kingdom Metazoa; phylum Chordata; class Actinopteri; order Esociformes; family Umbridae; genus Dallia; species Dallia pectoralis. Next base: position 18,584,319 of record CM055739.1, read on the forward strand.
GGCTGGACAATAATTCAATATCAATATATATATCATGTAAAAAAAAAAAAATCAATAACGGTGATATGATTTCTAAACACATTTTCGATATTTCAATATTTTTGCTGATCTCCAACACGGCAAGTTTAAGCTACAAAATGAGCGCCCATGACCGCAATTCAAACGTGACTGAACGAGCTTCCATTAGTGAGGAGAAAGCAGACAGTTGATATGAGAGGAAAGACTAATTCAGTGGTAGGGAAATGGTTCAGCTTTCTGAGATCTGATAAACTTCAGGTTTCAGCGTGATGCTGATATGTGCCGGAGAATGAGAGGCCAAAAGGCGCATAAAGCCAACATGTAGCTTGGATTTTCCGCGTTGACTGGCCCATGACGTCATGATGGACATGCGCTTGAGCACTCTCATTCTCAGCGCATGTTGCAACATGCGCGTTCATGAGCTTCTCTCTCGTGTCTCTTAAACCCACGGTCACGTAGCGAACTCATGAACTCACCTCTTCATTGCCTAACATGTTCACTAACGTTAAACGGTATCGATATGTTCATAAGAACAAGTTTTGTTGCAAGAGGTTTTGTGTAAAGAATAATATAATCAGCCTATGTTATTGTTTAAAGTTAAATATATTAATAAGGTCAGTCTCAGAGTACAATTGTTTATTTGACTTTGTATAAAGGTTAAAATCAAATAAAAAGGTGAACTTTAATTTATTTGTACCGTTTTATTTCTAAAATGTTATTTAGTTTTATAGAGGAGGCTCAAAAGACTTGGCAAATGTATTTTTCAGAAGATTGTATACAGACATCCGTTGTGGTGTTCATGGCATTTTTTCTGAGGCTTTTATATTGTTCATATCGATATCGGAATTATATCGTATCGGCCAATTTAAGAAATATATCGTGATATAAAATTTTGCCATATCGTCAGCCCTAAGGTCAATACAATACAGGACTGAAGTTGCTGTGCATTGTTCTAGTGCAATATGCTGTTGAAATAAAAGCATTTTTTGTAAAATAAAATTTTCTGTTTTTTACTGTATTTGATTAATGTCATTGTATAAAAAGAGGTTTAAATTAATACAAATCTTACAGTCATACATGATTTGTATACATTTTATTTCTGTGGTAAGATGACTTGAAATGACTCAGAAACTAAAATGGTAGGACTTTGGACTCGACTTGAGACTTGTTGGCTTTGACTTGTGACTCGACTGGGACTTGCCTCATCTTTGACTCCGACTTGACTCGGGACTCGAGGGCAAAGACTTGAGACTTACTTGTGACTTGCATAACAATGACTTTGTCCCACCTCTGCTAGCCAGTGCCTCTCCCCCCGGCCAATGACTTCACCGCACGTCACTGCGAATCACTGCTGAATAAGTCTGAAATAGTAGAAGAGTTAAGCAAACCCATAAAATAATATTTTGAGATCAATGATAACGGTGAAGTTGATCCTTCAATTCTGTGGGAGGGAGCAAAAGCAGTTATAATTTTTTTTATCGGTGGAAAACAGGTACAGACAGTGATTACCATGGATGAGGCATAAGCCACCAGCTACATTTTCTTTTTCTCCCAACCAGCGCCCCCATCAAAGACGCAAAACCATGCAACAACGAAACAGCAGAAAATTATATATACATAAAAAAAGTATATAACAGTTAGTAATCAATTAACAACAAGACATAAAGGACTACACATTTTAAATAAAAAGGACATAAGAACCAGACAAGAAATTAAAGCTGGTCTCTCTACAAAAACAAAGCTATGCAATACTGGAACAGTCAGATGGAGGATGGCACCTCAAGCAATGAAATCTATCTATATATATATATATATATATATATATATATATATACACAGACCCGCGCACATACATACACACACCTGTGCACATACATACACGTACCCGTGCACATACATACACATACGTACACACCCATAACACAAACATACCGTGCGCATGCGCACACATAGACACCCACATGCAGGTACACAAAAATATATATATAACACCATCACAGCAAAAGCAGTTATAAGAGGAAAAATAATACAGCTATCATCAAAAGCAAAAAGAGCGACTCAAGGAACAACTAAATCTGGAAAATAAAATAAAGCTTTGAGACACAACACAAAACCACAAGAATGAGTAACATTGCTACAGAACTTAAGGAGACAAGAAAAGCCCTAGATAAACTCCTATCATACAAAGCGGAAGGGGTTTAAGATTTTCTAAACAGAGATATTATGAGATGGGGAATAAAGCCAGCCGTCTGCTAGCATTTCAACTTCGTAAAGCTCAAGCTAATCGTACTGTGTCCAAGGTTTGTCATCCGCACTGAGCAGAACAGTATCTCAACCCAAGGAGGTAGCAGATGCTTTTTGCATCATTTCACCAAAAAGTTATATAAAGATTACAAACATCAGGAGAGGATACAGACACTTTCATACTGGTTTAAATCTCACAATGATCAGAAGAAACATCTAAACAGATGGTAACACCAATTACAGAAACAGAATTAAGAGAGGCCATAAAAGATCAGAAAGCAACAAATCTCCAGGGGTCGATGGGCTTCCCTGGAGAATTTGACAAATGCTTCATAAATGACCTTGCGCCTGCACTAACCAAGGTGTTTGGATACTCTCTCTCCAAGAACAATCCTCCGGAGACATGGTCACAGGCCATTATATCCGTGATTCATAAAGAGGGGAAGGACCCAACACTTTGTGAAGGATATAGACCCATCAGCCTGATATGCAACCCACCAGAAAATACTGACGAGTATTCTGGCACATAGAGTTCAAAACACATTACCACTCTGATTGAGCCAGATCAAACAGGATTTATTCCTAATAGACAGGTGCCAATGGTAAATAACAATGGTAATGCTGCGCTTTTTTACATAGCGCTTTTATCCAAAGCGCTTTACAGATCCTCGTCTCATTCACCCATTCATTCACTCATTCATACACTGGACGCATCGCGTCTACCATGCAAGGCGACTGCAGGCTACTTCAGGAGCAGCTGGGGTTAGGTGTCTTGCTCATGGACACCTCGACAATTTCCCAGGAGGGTAATTGATAGACAACCGACTCAACCCACTGAGCCACTGCCGCCAATAATATAAGAAGAACCCTAAACATAATTACTTAGCTAAAGAGACAAACAAACATCAATGTTAATAAGCTTTGATGCACAGAAAGCGATAGACACTGTAAGTTTGGGACTTTTTATACAACTCTATCAGCAATGGTATTTCACCCAAAATTTGTAGATTGGGTCAGTGTTATTTACAGAAATCCAAAGTCTCGTGTCAGGGTAAGCGGATGCTTTCCGAATTCTTTGACCTACACAGGGGGGTGAGGCAGGGGGACTGTCTTAGCCCGCTGCTCTTTACTGCTATAAATATTGAACCTTTGGCAGCATCGTAAGACAGAATGAGGAAATAAAAGGCATAAAAGACATGAAATAGGGAACACAAGATGTCTCTATATGCAGACGATATCTACAGCCTATATAAGGGATCCAGTTCTTTCTGTCCCTGCACTGCTAGACACCTTAAAAAAATATGGAGAACTCTCTGGTTATCAAACCAACCAATCAAAGTCTGAGGCAATGATGCTAGTTGGACATTGGCCAATCCAACTATCAGAAAGGCTTGATTTTCATTGGTCGCAAGGATTTAGATATTTGGGAATTATTATAACGACAGACCTATCAAAACTGTTTAAAGCCAATTACGGAAATTGCTGGGCAACATAAACGCGGACCTTACTAGATGGGAAATTCTTCCACTCTCTGATGGGAAGAATAGAAACTATAAGAATGAACATTTTACCAAGGTTCCTCTTTCTCTTCCAATCACTACCTATATATGTTCCCACTTCCACCTTTACTACATTAGATAAATGGCTATCCAAATTTATTTGGCAAGGAAAGCGACCTAGACTTAAATTGAAAAGACTACTTTGCTCAAAGGAAAATGGAGGCCTCGACCTGACTAGACTTAAAACATACTAATGGGCAGCCCAGTTGAGACCTATGGTTGCGTGGATGTCCCAAGATACTGACACTAGATGGGTTGGAATGGAGCAGAGTGAATGCTCAAATTTCTCATTAGACTTAATCCTATTCTTAAACCAAGATACATGGGGAAAAGAAGATTACTAATGTCTCATCTCATCTTCAACCGCTTATCCGGGGTCGGGTCGCGGGGTAGCAGCTCTAGCAGGGGACCCCAAACTTTCCTTTCCCGGGCAACATTAGCCAGCTCTGACTGGGGAATCCCGAGGCGTTCCCAGGCCAGTGTGGAGATATAATCTCTCCACCTAGTCCTGGGTCTTCCCGAGGTCTCCTCCCAGCTGGACGTGCCTGGAACACCTCTCTAGGGAGGCGCCCAGGTGGCATTCGTACAAGATGCCCGAACCACCTCAACTGGCTCCTTTCTATGCAATGGAGCAGCGGCTCTACTCGAGTTCCTCTCGGATGACTGAGCTTCTCACCCTATCCCTCAGGGAGAGGCCAGCCACCTTTCTGAGAAACCCATTTCGGCCGCTTGTACCCGTGATCTCGTTCTTTCGGTCACTTCGATTACTAATGTATGGAGCAAAAACACCTTAAATATATGGTCAATTGTGAGGAAAAAACTACAGCTTCCCATGACTACTTCCAGAGCTATGAAGATAGCAAACAACTATGAATTCTCCCCAGCTAGGCTGGACATGGGTTTTCTGAAGAGGTCTGAGAGAAGGGTCCAGTAGTTTTGGACCAGCTGTTTGACGGAGCAGACCTGAAATCTTTTGAACAGCTCAAGAGGAATATGATTTACCAAACCAAAATGTCTTTAGGTACTTACAAATTAGACATTACCTCCAAAATCATCAAGAATGGGAAAAGCTCTGCTCTCTACCAGCAAAAATAGAACGCTTCTTCATATCAATAACAAAAGGAATACTAAAGTCAAAATTCATTTCACATATTTACAAAATACTGCAGGAAGAATTTATAGGAAATAATTTAGATATTAAAGAAAAATGGGAATTGGAAATGAACACAATAATTACAGATAAACAGTGGGAGACTTCATGCAGTCAAGGACACAGGGTAACCAGTAGTCCTAACTGGAAGGAATTTGGATGGAAAATTATAATGAGATATTTTAGAACTCCACTTATAACATCAAAATGGAGCAACAACTTAAACAGCTGCTGGAGGATGCGCTCAGTGAGATCACACCCATACATTTTGCCCAAAGATATCAGAATATTGGCAAAATGTACAAAATAAATAAAAATGTCTTGGTATAGATCTACCTTTCGAACCATCATACTTGTGCTAAGGATACTGCCAGCTGAAATTGAAGAGAACAACCAAACACACACTTGCTGAGAATCCTTCTTTTAATAGCGAATAAGGCAATCACAACCTCCTGGCTGAAGCCACACCTCCAACGGGTTACACAATGGAGGGAAAGAATCTAAGAGGTTTATAGCATGGAATATAGAACAGCATTGCTACA
>CM055739.1:18590331-18608930 GCA_029465975.1 Dallia pectoralis
TCGCACCGAGCGGGCTGCTCACAGGCGAGTTCCATCAATGACCTTCGGGCCAGGACTCGTCTGTGGGTTGGCTCGCTCCTTAGGTTTTCCTTCCTCCCCTCTGCAGGTCCAGCACCAGACCCTGATCCCGGCACACAACACCACCAGCAGAACCAGCACCGAGCAATAACCAGCACAACCACCCAAGACCCAGAATTCACAGACACAGACCCCACCCCGTATCCGGCTCCCCGAAGACCCCCGAAGACCACCGAAGGGTTTTTTAATGCCAGTCAAAAGCTTTTTCCCTTTACTTTGTTTTATGTCGTTTGTTCACTTTTGAAGGGTTTTTTGGCACCACCGTTAGCCCCTTTTCGCTTCCCCAAGTCACAATTTATGTTGTAAAAATAATAATGTAAATAATGTGATTTTAATAACATGTATATAAAAAAATATATATGTATGAAAAATGAATGAAAAAAATGAAAAGAAATGTAAAAGTTTTGTGTTTTTCAAAAAAACAAATAAAATAACTTTAATTATTATTATTCCAACCTTGCTGGATCACACCAGACTCGACCAGACTTAACTAATTCAATTCTTCACACGTCATATCAGGTGTGCTTTTGCTTGGAAAGAAATCCAACAACCAAACCAGACCTTTGCAGATCAGATTTGACACCTGCTTTATATCATGTATGTACATGTATTCTGCAATTAATGCTGCTTCCATGGTTGTAAACGCATATGCAAATTTTCTTTTATTATGTGTCATATCGAAACAGCTACACTGTAACCTTTATTTTTACTTTCTTTTATTTCTTATTACAATCATACAGTATGTCACAAAACAACACTTTGGTGATACATTATTGATGGTATAGTAAGTTGTTCGGGCAGGTCTACATATAGAATAGCAGTCCATAGATGTCTTCCGTCCTAACAGAAGTATATGTGAGGGGAAAGATCCTTCCAATCTCTGTAATACCGCATATACATTTAGTAGATAATACAGAATTTATTACCGTACAAATGACCAAAATAAATGATATATAAGTAAAATAAAGATAAGAAAAATATAGTCTGCATAATTTTCATGTCAAATGAAAATGTTGGGCAATGGAAGACCATTTATATAGGAATACATCTGCTTTCAGTTGTAGCAATGCTGTTCTATATTCCATGCTATAAACCTCTTAGATTCTTTCCCTCCATTGTGTAACCGTTGGAGGGTGTGGCTTCAGCCAGGAGGTTGTGATTGCCTTATTCGCTATTAAAAGAAGGATTCTCAGCAAGTGTGTTTGGTTGTTCTCTTCAATTTCAGCTGGCAGTATCCTTAGCACAAAGTATGATGGTTCGAAAGGTAGATCTATACCAAGACATTTTTTTATTTATTTTTGTACATTTTGCCAATATTCTGATATCTTTGGGCAAAATGTATGGGTGTGATCTCCCACTGAGCCGCATCCCCTCCAGCAGCTGTTTAAGTTGTTGCTCCATTTTGATGTTATAAGTGGAGTTCTAAAATATCTCATTATAATTTTCCATCCAAATTCCTTCCAGTTAGGACTACTGGTTACCCTGTGTCCTTGACTGCATGAAGTCTCCCACTGTTTATCTGTAATTATTGTGTTCATTTCCAATTCCCATTTTTCTTTAATATCTAAATTATTTCCTATAAATTCTTCCTGCAGTATTTTGTAAATATGTGAAATGAATTTTGACTTTAGTATTCCTTTTGTTATTGATATGAAGAAGCGTTCTATTTTTGCTGGTAGAGAGCAGAGCTTTTCCCATTCTTGATGATTTTGGAGGTAATGTCTAATTTGTAAGTACCTAAAGACATTTTGGTTTGGTAAATCATATTCCTCTTTGAGCTGTTCAAAAGATTTCAGGTCTGCTCCGTCAAACAGCTGGTCCAAAACTACTGGACCCTTCTCAGACCTCTTCAGAAAACCCATGTCCAGCCTAGCTGGGGAGAATTCATAGTTGTTTGCTATCTTCATAGCTCTGGAAGTAGTCATGGGAAGCTGTAGTTTTTTCCTCACAATTGACCATATATTTAAGGTGTTTTTGCTCCATACATTAGTAATCGAAGTGACCGAAAGAACGAGATCACGGGTACAAGCGGCCGAAATGGGTTTTCTCAGAAAGGTGGCTGGCCTCTCCCTGAGGGATAGGGTGAGAAGCTCAGTCATCCGAGAGGAACTCGGAGTAGAGCCGCTGCTCCATTGCATAGAAAGGAGCCAGTTGAGGTGGTTCGGGCATCTTGTACGAATGCCACCTGGGCGCCTCCCTAGAGAGGTGTTCCAGGCACGTCCAGCTGGGAGGAGACCTCGGGGAAGACCCAGGACTAGGTGGAGAGATTATATCTCCACACTGGCCTGGGAACGCCTCGGGATTCCCCAGTCAGAGCTGGCTAATGTTGCCCGGGAAAGGAAAGTTTGGGGTCCCCTGCTAGAGCTGCTACCCCCGCGACCCGACCCCGGATAAGCGGTTGAAGATGAGATGAGACATTAGTAATCTTCTTTTCCCCCCATGTATCTTGGTTTAAGAATAGGATTAAGTCTAATGAGAAATTTGAGCATTCACTCTGCTCCATTCCAACCCATCTAGTGTCAGTATCTTGGGACATCCACGCAACCATAGGTCTCAACTGGGCTGCCCATTAGTATGTTTTAAGTCTAGTCAGGTCGAGGCCTCCATTTTCCTTTGAGCAAAGTAGTCTTTTCAATTTAAGTCTAGGTCGCTTTCCTTGCCAAATAAATTTGGATAGCCATTTATCTAATGTAGTAAAGGTGGAAGTGGGAACATATATAGGTAGTGATTGGAAGAGAAAGAGGAACCTTGGTAAAATGTTCATTCTTATAGTTTCTATTCTTCCCATCAGAGAGTGGAAGAATTTCCCATCTAGTAAGGTCCGCGTTTATGTTGCCCAGCAATTTCCCGTAATTGGCTTTAAACAGTTTTGATAGGTCTGTCGTTATAATAATTCCCAAATATCTAAATCCTTGCGACCAATGAAAATCAAGCCTTTCTGATAGTTGGATTGGCCAATGTCCAACTAGCATCATTGCCTCAGACTTTGATTGGTTGGTTTGATAACCAGAGAGTTCTCCATATTTTTTTAAGGTGTCTAGCAGTGCAGGGACAGAAAGAACTGGATCCCTTATATAGGTCAGGATATCGTCTGCATATAGAGATATCTTGTGTTCCTCATTTCCCATGTCTTTTATGCCTTTTATTTCCTCATTCTGTCTTACGATGCTGCCAAAGGTTCAATATTTATAGCAAAGAGCAGCGGGCTAAGACAGTCCCCCTGCCTCACCCCCCTGTGTAGGTCAAAGAATTCGGAAAAGCATCCGTTTACCCTGACACGAGACTTTGGATTTCTGTAAATAACACTGACCCAATCTACAAATTTTGGGTGAAATACCATTGCTGATAGAGTTGTATAAAAAGTCCCAACTTACAGTGTCTAATGCTTTCTGTGCATCAAAGCTTATTAACATTGATGTTTGTTTGTCTCTTTTAGCGCAAGTAATTATGTTTAGGGTTCTTCTTATATTATTGGCGGCAGTGGCTCAGTGGGTTGAGTCGGTTGTCTATCAATTACCCTCCTGGGAAATTGTCGAGGTGTCCATGAGCAAGACACCTAACCCCAGCTGCTCCTGGCGAGCCTGCAGTCGCCTTGCATGGTAGACGCGGTCGTCAGTGTATGAATGAGTGAATGAATGGGTGAATGAGACGCAGGATCTGTAAAGCGCTTTGGATAAAAGCGCTATATAAAAGCGCAGCATTTACCATTTATTTATTTACCATTGGCACCCTGTCTATTAGGAATAAATCCTGTTTGATCTGGCTCAATCAGAGTGGTAATGTGTTTTTGAACTCTATGTGCCAGAATACTCGTCAGTATTTTCTGGTCGTTGCATATCAGGCTGATGGGTCTATATCCTTCACAAAGTGTTGGGTCCTTCCCCTCTTTATGAATCACGGATATAATGGCCTGTGACCATGTCTCCGGAGGATTGTTCTTGGAGAGAGAGTATCCAAACACCTTGGTTAGTGCAGGCGCAAGGTCATTTATGAAGCATTTGTCAAATTCTCCAGGAAGCCCATCGACCCCTGGAGATTTGTTGCTTTTCAGTCTTTTTATGGCCTCTCTTAATTCTGTTTCTGTAATTGGTGTTACCATCTGTTTAGATGTTTCTTCTGATCATTTGGGGAGATTTAAACCAGTAAGGAAAGTGTCTGTATCCTCTCCTGATGTTTGTAATCTTTATATAACTTTTGGTGAAATGATGCAAAAGCATCTGCTACCTCCTTGGGTTGAGATACTGTTCTGCTCAGTGCGGGATGACAAACCTTGGACACAGTACGATTAGCTTGAGCTTTACGAAGTTGAAATGCTAGCAGACGGCTGGCTTTATTCCCCATCTCATAATATCTCTGTTTAGAAAATCTTAAAGCCCCTTCCGCTTTGTATGATAGGAGTTTATCTAGGGCTTTTCTTGTCTGCTTTATTTTATTTTCCAGATTTAGTTGTTCCTTGAGTCGCTCTCTTTTTGCTTTTGATGATAGCTGTATTATTTTTCCTCTTATAACTGCTTTTGCTGTGATGGTGTTATATATATATTTTTTGTGTACCTGCATGTGGGTGTCTATGTGTGCGCATGCGCACGGTATGTTTGTGTTATGGGTGTGTACGTATGTGTATGTATGTGCACGGGTACGTGTATGTATGTGCACAGGTGTGTGTATGTATGTGCGCGGGTCTGTGTATATATATATATATATATATATATATATATATATATATATATATATATATAGATAGATTTCATTGCTTGAGGTGCCATCCTCCATCTGACTGTTCCAGTATTGCATAGCTTTGTTTTTGTAGAGAGACCAGCTTTAATTTCTTGTCTGGTTCTTATGTCCTTTTTATTTAAAATGTGTAGTCCTTTATGTCTTGTTGTTAATTGATTACTAACTGTTATATACTTTTTTTATGTATATATAATTTTCTGCTGTTTCGTTGTTGCATGGTTTTGCGTCTTTGATGGGGGGGGGGGCGCTGGTTGGGAGAAAAAGAAAAATGTAGCTGGTGGCTTATGCCTCATCCATGGTAATCACTGTCTGTACCTGTTTTCCACCGATAAAAAAATTATAACTGCTTTTGCTCCCTCCCACAGAATTGAAGGATCAACTTCACCGTTATCATTGATCTCAAAATATTATTTTATGGGTTTGCTTAACTCTTCTACTATTTCAGACTTATTCAGCAGTGATTCGCAGTGACGTGCGGTGAAGTCATTGGCCGGGGAGGCACTGGCTAGCAGAGGTGGGACAAAGTCATTGTTATGCAAGTCACAAGTAAGTCTCAAGTCTTTGCCCTCGAGTCCCGAGTCAAGTCGAGTCAAAGATGAGGCAAGTCCCGAGTCGAGTCACAAGTCAAAGCCAACAAGTCTCAAGTCGAGTCCAAAGTCCTACCATTTTAGTTTCGAGTCATTTCAAGTCATCTTACCACAGAAATAAAATGTATACAAATCATGTATGACTGTAAGATTTGTATTAATTTAAACCTCTTTTTATACAATGACATTAATCAAATACAGTAAAAAACAGAAAATTTTATTTTACAAAAAATGCTTTTATTTCAACAGCATATTGCACTAGAACAATGCACAGCAACTTCAGTCCTGTATTGTATTGACCTTAGGGCTGGACGATATGGCAAAATTTTATATCACGATATATTTCTTAAATTCGGTCGATACGATATAATTCCGATATCGATATGAACAATATAAAAGCCTCAGAAAAAATGCCATGAACACCCACAACGGATGTCTGTATACAATCTTCTGAAAAATACATTTGCCAAGTCTTTTGAGCCTCCTCCTATAAAACTAAATAACATTTTAGAAATAAAACGGTACAAATAAATTAAAGTTCACCTTTTATTTGATTTTAACCTTTATACAAAGTCAAATAAACAATTGTACTCTGAGACTGACCTTATTAATATATTTAACTTTAAACAATAACATAGGCTGATTATATTATTCTTTACACAAAACCTCTTGCAACAAAACTTGTTCTTATGAACATATCGATACCGTTTAACGTTAGTGAACATGTTAGGCAATGAAGAGGTGAGTTCATGAGTTCGCTACGTGACCGTGGGTTTAAGAGACACGAGAGAGAAGCTCATGAACGCGCATGTTGCAACATGCGCTGAGAATGAGAGTGCTCAAAAGCGCATGTCCATCATGACGTCATGGGCCAGTCAACGCGGAAAATCCAAGCTACATGTTGGCTTTATGCGCTTTTGAGCCTCTCATTCTCCGGCACATATAGCATCACGCTGAAACCTGAAGTTTATCAGATCTCAGAAAGCTGAACCATTTCCCTACCACTGAATTAGTCTTTCCTCTCATATCAACTGTCTGCTTTCTCCTCACTAATGGAAGCTCGTTCAGTCACGTTTGAATTGCGGTCATGGGCGCTCATTTTGTAGCTTAAACTTGCCGTGTTGGAGATCAGCAAAAATATTGAAATATCGAAAATGTGTTTAGAAATCATATCACCGTTATTGATTTTTTTTACCGCGATATATATATTGATATTGAATTATTGTCCAGCCCTAACCTCATATTGCAAAACAGTTTAACTTTCAAATAGACATGGGTCCTTTTAGCCTGAACTTTTTTAAACATGTCATTAATAAAATCCTCACTCCTCAAAATGATCACTTCTGAAAAACTGGACCAACCTGATAATATAATTGGAATGACTCCATAGAGACGTGTGAGCTCCGTCTGTAATCTTCAACCCACATGTTTTGCAAATTGCAACTATTTTTTTGTCGACTACCTCGTAATGTTTACAGCCAAACGAAACTATCTTCGGTATCATTTTGCCAATTGGCGCGTTGTTGCTTGCGCTTCATTAGTTGTCTTGCAATGTGCCTGCTTAGATGCTGTCCAATCAAAACAACGTGGGACTACAGTGATTGGATGTCGAATAAAAACAACGTGGGACTACAGTGATTGGATTTCAAATCAAAATAACGTGGGACTACAGTGATTGGATGTCGTGCAGGCAGCGCTCGTGCACTCTGCATGCATTTCTTTCACAGATGCAGATAAACTGAGAGCGGCGCGGCCGTGTGAACATTTTCTTCCCCAGTTTTCATGGGAAGTAGCAAGTCTTCTCGAGTCAAAAGGCGCAAGTCCAAGTGAAGTCACGAGTCATTGATGTTCAAGTCCAAGTCGAGTTGCAAGTCTTTGAACATTTTGTCGAGTCGAGTCTGAAGTCATCAAATTCATGACTCGAGTCTGACTCGAGTCCAAGTCACATGACTCGAGTCCACACCTCTGCTGGCTAGTATGAGAGCCAGATTCACTCAGATATAAACTGCTACTATAGTACATGACAGGCAGGCCGCCAGCCCAATAAAGCAATACAACAACATATTGTTAGGCATCTAGAACTGAAGCCTGCACCCTGTAACAACAGCGCCGTAAATGGAAATCCTTGTTGACTATCAAGACGCTAAAACAAACCTCATCTTAATTTCACTTTTTCATTGGCAGGTTGCAGATTTATTGGTTAGACAAGGGTTTGTTTTATATTTTAAATCAGCAGCATTCATTAAATCAGACATATTCAATCAAAGCTTACAGGCAAATGCATTTTCACTATTTATTCGAATTTAACACAAATACAAATACTTGTAGCTTGGTCTTACCTTTACTTGAAAATGAAGTCCATTTGCCTATCCTTCTGAACAAATATATCGGTCACTCTTTTATAGAAGTCTTGTTTATTTTATTTCAGTTTTAGAAGTCTCTCGGTCTCAATAGAGATGATTGCCAGGGAGGAAAGTCGGGCTTGATCAGTCCCATTCCGACTGTAGGTTTTGAGTCGTTTCAACGCAGAAAACAACCTTTCAATGGACGAGGTATTAGCTGGTATGGTGAGCACCAGCTGGAGTAACTTTGTAGCCTCAGGTACAGTTTGCATCAAATCATGCTTGACCAAAAAGTTGTCGAACTGTCCGGGTGATTTGCATTCGTTTCTCACCAGAGGTGAACTATATAGTCCGATAAGATCACACTTTAGCCTAACGAAGTCGAAGTATTTTGCATATTTTGATAGGCTCTGCATTTTGGTGTCTTCAAAGCTCTGTGACATTTCATAAAATTTTGTACAAATTTAGTTCAGCGAAATTATCAGACCTTGCTTTCATTTGAACGCTGACATTTTCTAGAATATTACTGAACATTCTTTTTCTCTCATCTCTGATCGGGTGTTTGCTTCTGGCATTTTCTGTTAGGCCAAGTTTAACGCATTTCTGCTCCAATCTGTCATGGAAACTGTCAAAGCCTTGTATCAGACGTTCCACAACTTCCTTTGCGTCTCGGATTCGCTGACAGCAGAATCCAATGTCCATTACTTTATTCTGTAGCACATGAAACAGGGCATCGGTTTCGTAAAAAATTGACTCATATGTCATTATGAAGACGAAGTTGAAGTATTTTGAAGAAGCAGGTTGATGCTTTTGACAGCCAGAGATCATATCGAGCAGCCATCATAAGGGTGTCATTGTCCCAACCATCTGAATTTTTGCTCATAATTTTGAACACAGCACGCAGATCTGACAGGTGCATGCTGATCGTCAGCACTAGCCTAGAATTCGAAATCCATCTCGTTGACGCTGCTCGAGGTAAACGTCGCTTCACAACTTCGTCAAGTAGGTGGGTACGCTTGGTCGACTTGTTGAAAAATGAAGCAAGTCCCTCAACTGTTTTAAAAAACGTTTTACACTCGGGCATACATTTTGCTGAATGAGAGAGCACCAGGTTCAATTTGTGCACATAACAATGGGTAAAGGTGGCTTCGGGTATCTTTTCTTTAATTTTGGCCTGCACCCCATTCAGTTGTGATGCCATTACAGAAGCCCCGTCGTAAATCTGAGCTACCAGTTTCTTAACACAATTGTATTTCCCCAACACTTCCAAAACATAATCAGCAATAGCTGGTGCTCGTCTGTCATCACTCACATCATCAAAACCTAAGAACGCCTCCCGCACCTCGCTTTTAGCCACATAACGCAATATTACAGAGATCTGGGCTTTGTTAGTTATATCCGTTGTCTCGTCTACTTCAACTGCAACAAATGTGGTTGCATTTATCTCCTCTTTTATATCATTTCGAATTACATCACCTATTGCTTCGATCAAATCATTCTGTTAGATAAGCCAGAAAATACGGTAGATGTCTCCAAATGTCTGCGTAATTTTTCATCTTTCTCAGCAAACGCATGTAATGGCTCCACATAATTGCCACGATTATTAGAGCTAGCACTTTCGTTACCACGGAATGCTAATTCCTGTTTAGCCAGAAAGCAGGTAGCATTAATGAGATCTTTTAAAATCTCTCGGTTTTTCTTTACCTTAGCATTGTGAATGCTAATATGAAATCTTCTCTGTTCATTCAAGGCCAGATCTATTCGTACATTTCCAAAGGTTTGGTCGAATTTTCATGTTTGTTCAGGCTCCTGGGTAGGTTTTTCAAATCGCAAAATCCTGCGTTAGTCCAAACGTTGTCGGTATGGGAGAAAAGAAGGCAGGGAAAGCAAAAAAGGCAATTCTTCGTAGCACAACCACACAGCCAGTCTTTTCTTTGGTACCACTCCACTTGAAACGACCTTGTCATTTTTTGTCCTTGGGTTTGAATAAGGTTTTTGAGCTCAGGCGTTGGTCCATTGTTAATAATTTCCTGTTTTGCTCCAAAATCACATTTAGCAAAACTTTTTAGGTTAGCAATGACGGTTGCCATTTTGCTGCCACTGTCTGGGATCAAGCTAGCTGAGAGAGAGCTTGAGCGTTAAAGGCGTGGTTTCAAGACGCGCGCCCCCGCAGTGAGGTAGACCCATAAGCTGCATCACCTGCTTACATTTCATCCCAATTAAAAAATCTAAGACAGCAAGCACACACTGCCAACCACTAATTTGTACGTATATGCCTACATTTAATAAGTTACTTAGATAATATAAGTCGTTGATATGTATCTAAGGGTCTACTCAAAGTAGTACAAACATTTCATTTGCAATGAAGTGAGAGATTGAAACAGGTAGGCACGTATTGGCCGCGCTTCATTCCTTTTCTGATGGGTTGCGCAATCACAGGGGAGGCAGAGCTGATCGTTGCCTCACCGCTCTCTCCAGTGTAGTCTACTTGCTGCGGAGCGAGTGATCGAAACAGGCACACGCTTATTGCCCACGCTTCATTCATTTTCTGATGGGTTGCGCAATCACAGGGGAGGCAGAGCTGATCGTTGCCTCACCGCTCTCTCCAGTGTAGTCTACTTGCTGCGGAGCAAGTGTTCGAAACAGGCACGCACTTATTGCCCGCGCTTCATTCATTTTCTGATGTGTTACGCAATGACAGGGAAGGCTAAGCTGATCGCGGCCTCACCTCTCTTTCCCTGTGTAAGCTTTTTGCAGCCGAGCACCGCAGATTTCGATAATTTTATAAAAACGATTGGAATTATACAGCAATTGAATTTCTAATAATAATAATAATTATATTCAATTAGTTTCTTTCAGATAATTATTTTAAATTCGATTATGACAGGTGAGTCAGTGCCTCACCTGCCTCCCTTGACCGCATGTCACTGGTGATACGTTTAACCTCAAATATCTGAAAAAGAGTACATGCCTATATCTACTTTCAGCACAATAGGTGCGTGATCACTCAGGGTTATAGGTTCAATGAAACTGTTACTTTATGCATATATTGTTGGGGAGACAGAAAAAATCAATCCTTGAGTAACTATCATGCTCTTTTTAGAAAAGAAGCTGAAATCCTTCCCTTTTGGGTTCAGCACTGAGATCCTTTCTCAATTGGCATCCTATCCAGGTTCCCATCCTGCACTGTATTAAAGTCCCCTCCCACCAACAATACCCCATTTTCATTGCTCGCAATGATGTTAGCGATCTCTCTAAAAACCTTGGGTCGTATTCATTTGGGGCATATACATTAAGTATGGATACCTCGATTCCTCCAGCCGTCCCAACCACCATAACATACCGGCCCAATTTATCCTGTATCACATTCTCTGCATTAAAGGCCAAGTTTCTGTTGATTAAAATAGCCACCCCTCTTTTTTCCCATTTGAGGCACTATATACTAAATTAACCCATTCCCTTTTTAATTTTATGTGCTCACTCTCTGATAAGTGGGTTTCTTGTAATAATGCAATAGAGCTTTGCATTTTTTTGAGCTGGTTAAATATTTTCTTCCTTTTGATAGGATGGTTTAGTCCATGGACATTATAGCTCACTGCAGTCAGTTTAGCCATGTGGATAACAGTATCCCATGATTTTGACCATTATAGTAGACATTAGTTTTCCAAATGTAGACCCATACCCATGTTTACAAAGTGTATTATGTGACAGCGTAATGATAAGAATAACATATAACTTCCACCGTCGTGGAGAACAAGAACTCAGAGGTAGAACATCCGTTATTTCTTTTTGGTTATCTTTAAACAATAAAACTAGCCTATTGTGTAATTTACTCACAGTCTGTATTGTTTCATTTGTTCATCGGTGGCCACCATGAAAAATGCTCTTCAAGTCCGTGTTGGTCATTGAATTCGCTCCGTTTGGAGCCTCGGACCATTTGTTTTTCAGCTTGGCAGGAAATGGTGATTGAGCTTTGATATTCTTTTCTTTAAGCAATTTCATCACGTCTCTTACTTGCTTGCGTTTCTTCTGGATGTCTGACGTGTTGTCTTGGTCAAAGAAAATCCTCTGTCTGTTATATCAATCAAATTCATTTTTACAGCCCTTTTACAACAAAGTTGTCACAAAGTGCTTTTACAATCACTCAGCCTGAATCCAACAGCACACATCAACAAGTTGAACAAGTTGATACACGGCGGCTAGGAAAACTCCCTGAAGGTCAGATTTAGGAAGAAACCTAGAGAGGAACCAGGCTCTGAGGGATCAACCAGTCCTCCTCTGGCGGTGCTGGGCGAGTTTATGACAGTTAATATTACACAGTGCAAGAAGGCAATGTGCGAGCATCTTAAAATCTAAATAGTCCGGAACGACCGGGAGGGTTGATGGGTATGATCGATCTGTGTCCATAGCTGATTTGTCCCACAGCGTGGCCAGCAGGCACGGGTCCCCCTTAACAGAAGTGCACACCACTCGGGCAGGTCTAGTTTTTGCTCACAAAGCCACTCGAAATGAGCGAACAAAGGAGAAACTATAGCAAGCCAGTGACTCTACCCCACAGTTAGCAACTGGGATGTTTAGTTTTTGCTCACAAATTAAACGAATTGAGCGAACAAAAGAGAACTATAGCGAGCCGGTGACTCCACCCCCCAAGCAGCAATTGGGAGGTTTCGTTTTTGCTCACAAAGCTACTCGAATTGAAGCAACAACAGAGAACTATAGCGAGCCAGTGCCTCCACCCCCCAGGCAGCGAATTTGGAGAGAGGATGCCCTCGGGGAGATGTGAACCCGCAAGGCAAAGACAGCAGGGCGGAATGAGATCCGAGCCTTCCGTTCAATCTTCGTACCCTGGGTCATATTACACTCAACCACTCTGTTTCTTAGTTCCTAAAACTAGCATCTCAATTTAGGATCAGAAAATTCTCTGTCATCCACTTTCGTATATCTGAAACACATGCTTCCATAGTAGCTAATTTAGGAGCTTCTCCATGTTTCATAGCAATATACAGCTGCGTGTCATCGGCATAGCAGTGAGAATTGACATTATGTTTTCGGATTACATCACCCAAAGGCAACATATAGAGTGAGAACAGAAGTGGTCCTAAGACTGAACCTTGCGGAACACCAAAGCATACCTTTGATTTGTTAGAGGATAAGCCGTCTACACAAAACAAACTGAAGTCTATCTGATAAATAAGATCTAAACCAGTCGAGAACATGTCCTCTTAGCCCAACAAGGGTCTCCAATCTTTCCAAGAGAAGGGAGTGATCAATAGTGTCAAAAGCAGCACTAAGATCAAGAAGCAATAGGAGAGATGCAGAACCTTTGTCAGAAGCCAATAAAAGGTAATTTACCACCTTAACAAGTGCAGTCTCAGTGCTATGATGGGGTCTAAAACCGGACTGAAGTTTTTCATATATTATTTGTCTTCAGAAAGGCCGTAAGTTGTAGTGAGACAGATTTTTCTACGATTTTTAAAAGGAACGGGAGGTTTGATATTGGTTGGTAGTTCTTTAGGATGTCTGGATCAAAGTAAAAAAAATTAAGCAGAGGCTTAATTTCTGCAATTTTTTTGTGAGGTTGGCACTGATCCGGAAGATACGGAGCAATTTATTATGTTCAACATTGATGGGCCAAGCACAGGAAGTAACTCCTTAAGTAGTTTAGTTGGAATTTGGTCTAGTTGACAGTTGGTTGATTTTAAACTATTTATTTATTTTGTAAATGTTTCAAGAGACACAGGTAAAAAAGATTTAAGAGTCGAAAATAAATCAGGGCAGCTCTGTGAGCTCTCTGGACAACAGAGTTTTTGAGAAATGAGGCAATTAAGGGTACAATTCGCAATTTCTTTTCTAATGTTGATTATTTTTTCATCGAAGTAGTTCATGAATTCGTCACAACTAAAGTGAAGACCCACTTCAATGGTTAAACATTGCTTTTTAGTGAGTTTTGCAATTGTGTCAAAAAGAAATTTAGGATTATTTTTGTTTGTGTCGATTATATTAGATAAGTAGGCTGATCGAGCGCTTATAAGTGATTTCCGGTATTGCACAGTACTATCAATCCAGGCGAGTCTAAATACTTCTAACTTAGTGGAGCGCCACTTTCGCTCCAATTTTCTGGAGGCTTGCTTAAGTGTTCTAGTAGTGTCTGTGTACCAGGGAGCAAGTTTCTTATTTCATATTGGTTTTGTTTTTAGGGGTGCCACAGCATCTAAAGTCTTACGCAGTATATCGTTAAGATCTTCTATTTGATTATGTATAGATGATGTAACTCTACCATCATTTAGCAGGCCGAACGAGCCTGCAAGTGCGTCAATAAATGTATTAGTAGTCGTAGAGTTTATGCAACGGGTTTTAAAGATCCCTACCTGGGGGCAAAAGCGTCACTTGTTTTAATGCTAAATGTTATAAGATTATGGTCAGATAAACCAGGATTTTGAGGAAAAATAGTTAGATCAATTACATTTATTCCCTTCGATAACACTAAATCTAAAAGTATGATTGTGACAGTGCGTAGGTCCTGAGACATGCTGGACAAAACCTACCGAATCAATTATGGCACTAAAAGCCTTTTGAAGAGGGTCATTGGTATTTTCCATATGGATATTAAAATCACCAGAGATTAAAATAGAATCTCCCATGACTACAATGTTGGACAAGAATTCTGAAACTCACTTAGGAACAATGTGTACGGCCCAGGAGGCCTGTAAATAGTAGCTATCAAAAACGAAGTATTGCCCTGATTTGTTCTCATAAGTAATACTTCAAAAGACAGAAACCCAGTGATTTGTTTTAATGAAAGATTATATTGTGTAGCATAAATATTAGCAACACCCCCCTTTACCGGATGCACGGGAATCTGATCACTAGTGTAACCAGGAGCGGAAGCTTCATTTAAAGCAATAAATTCATCTATCTTAAGCCAGGTTTCACACAGGGCAATTAAGTCCAATTTATGATCAGTAATTAATTAATTTACTGTAATTGCTTTTGAGGTAAGTGATCTAATATTTTTAGATAAGAGATGTTAATGTCAGTTTTATTTATGACTGTAATAATTGAGGGCCTTATATTAATAAGGTTGCTTTCATTAACACTACCTTTTTTATTTTATTGAGCCTAGGTTTAATGACGTGTCAATAGTGCAGGGTTTGCTGACTGCTCTGGCTATATCAGCAGATCCCACTAGACTAGCAGGCTGGCTAACAGCCTGCTGCCTGACCTGCACCCTATCTCATGTTAACACTATAGGAGTGAGTCTCCCAGCTATATTCCTAGACAAAAGAAAAGCACCTCTCCAGCTAGGATGGAGTCCGTCGTTCTTCAGCAGCTCAGGCTTGACCCTGTTCCTGGGCGAGTCCCAAAACCTGGCCAATTATCCACGTAACCTATCGATTGCGACGGGCAGAACTCCGTCTTCAGCCAGCGATTGAGCTGTGAGAGTCTGCTGTAGATCTAATCACTGCCCCTAGCTGGCAGGGGGCCAGAGACTATTACTCAATGCCGACACATCTTTTTAGCTAAACTAAACGCTAACGCTAGGTTCCCATCAGAGCACGGCTCGGGCAGTGGTTCCGACTCTAAGGGCGAAAACCTGTTGGAAAGACTAATTTTCGCTTGTCGGTAGCAATTCTTTCCAGTAGTCGAGAAAGACTTGAAGGAGTTGCCCGGCTGCCAGGGCTGTGCCGAGGGGCTAGCTCTATGCTGTGTTCCTAGTGACACAGGCGCAATAGCTTGCCTGTCTACCCTACCATAAGCCTTCCCTGACACATGCACCTGTAACCAAGACTCTAACTTCGCAATCTTCTCTTGAAGGCGGTAGTTCTCCTTCAGGTTAAAAGTACAGCGACTACAGTAAAAGGCATAACACAAACAAGTACTTAACTTTATAGTGCGCAGATGAGTAGCACGACTTATCCAGATGGAAACACAGGAAGGTCCCGGTGAATATTCGGATAAGTTTGTCGGTAAACTATTAAACAAACTGTTAAACTAAATCTGGGAAATTAAGCAAGTAGTTTTATAAATACGAACGAGAAAACTAAGGCTAGGTAAAACTAAGGCTAGGTAGGCAGGAGCAGCCGCATGCGGCGCGTCGAGTTGGAGCAAACAGGAAACAGGAACTACCGGCTGGAGAGCAGGCAGGCTGGAGAGCAGGCAGGCTGGAGAGCAGGCAGGCTGGAGAGCAGGCAGGCTGAGATATGGCACTCCTCCGCAGTGTTTCCATGCTTCTTGAATTACCGTTTCTTTGATTCTGTAGTCCAGAAATCTAACGATTATGGATCTCGGGGCTCCTGCGTCTTTCGGTTTGATAGTCAGTGAGCAGTGTGCTCTCACTACATTTAGGATGAGCTCTTCTGGCAATGTCAGTGAGGTTCGGATGAGATCATTTACGAAACTCAGCATGTCTTTGTTGGTTTCCTCGTCTTCTTTCACGTCGTATATGCGGACGTTATTCCGTCTTGCTCTGGACTCTAGGTCCTCGCATTTTGCAGTCAGGCTGGCATCTCTTTGTAGCAAGTAATGAAGGGCTCGTTCGTTTCTTTGCGATTTATCTTCTGCATCACTCAGCCTCTGTTCATATTCAGTCATACGCTGTTCAAATTTCATCATCCTTTCGGCCAGGCGGCCTCTACTCTTGTTAGGGAGTCTTTAGAGTCTTCAGCGAGCTTCTTTCTTAGGTTTGCAGCTCGGCTAGCACAGCCACCATGTGCTCTTCTCCTCTTTCGTCTTTGGGGTTCGGTTGTTCATCTTTTTTCGGTGCTTTACCCTTCTTGTCCATGTCTTTTCGGTTGCAGGCCATTTCAATTAATTATTGTGAGTGTTTTTTTGCAGAAAATAAGGTTTATAATCAAGGTTTGGCTAGTTTTTACAGGTTCTCCTCTGGAAGCTCAAAATCAGGCTGCTGCCATGCCAATGACGTCACAGGAAGTCCTCACACTGTAAACCTTTGATGTAAATTTACAGCTAAAATCTTAAAAGTATCTTACTGTTTTAATGTTATACAGGATAAGGAAAAATAATGATATTACGGCACTATCTGCAGAATGTTGGTATACAGGTATTTTCTGAAAATTGCAGTGCATCTCGGGAAAATAAAAGAAAATGGGAAACAGCTACACTCACTTATAAATACCTATGTCTAACCAGTATATTTTAAGACATGCAGCACATTTGGAAATTGCTAATCTTTCCAAATGATGCATTAAATGAAAACACATTAATAATTAGCAATTAATCATTAGTGAAATAAATATTTAGAACAGTTTACGGCAGAGTGTGTCTATTCTGTGTGTGCGTGTAAGGCGGGGAGGGGGGCAAGAGAGATTGGTGAAACTTTTTCTCAGGAAGACTCAGGAAGACTCTGTCGGTGATGTGTAGCTGTGAAGAAAAGCACATGAACACTAACATCCACATCAAGAAACAGTTATTCAGCAGTTTTTCAACATTTATGTAAGTTTCAAAATCGTTTTGTTTCTCTGCATGCTTGAAATGTGATTATAGTTTTATAGATTTTTTTGTCAGATATAGCAGCCGACATTAACTCAGTAACATTAACACTAGAAGTGTGGAGGCTTAGATAGGGTCGCCTTTCGCGGTTTTGGTTCACATGACCCATGCGTTGGTTTGAATGGGAGGATGTTGTGGACACACAATGACACACAATGACCAGCAGATGGCGCATCTTGTTCATCTTTGCGTCAGAAGGACCTGGCTGTTGTAAAATCAAGGTCAAGTGAAACCAAAATGTTAAAACCTCCTGGCAAATGAATATAAATAGCCTAAATGTGTCCACTATTATTTATATAAGTGCACATTGATTTAGGCTTTTTATTACCACTCTATTTATTTTAAATTAAACCAAATTAATTGTAAAATAATTTCGAAAATATTGACAGGAAATAAAATTGTACATTGGGAATTGAGGGAGAGGAAATGAAGATCAATAGAGAAGGAAATGAGGAGAGAGAAGGGATTCAGGACAGTACAGAAGGAGTAGAGGAAAAGAGAGAAAACATTCAGTACAGTACAAAAGTAAATGAAGAGAGAAAATACATTCATGATAATGAAGTGAGAAATAAGGAAGAGAGAGATGGCATTCAGGATACTGAAGGGGAAATGGCAAAGAAATAAGGATTGTGACCTAAAAAGAAAAAAAGAGAAAAAAATGAACAGTGTGAGTACATAAAAAAGGAAACAAGAACTTTACCTTACAAACAAGGCAGCACAGTATCATGACTTTTCGTGAAATAGACACGATTTTTGTACCCAAAATTTGTGACATCCACACGTAAAGGTATTTTTTTTCATGTCCTGGACATGATTTTCTTGAGGTGTGTTGTGGATTATTCTACATGTCAGCTGTGAAGTTCAGAAAATAGTGTAGATAAACATGTGATAGAAGATGTATATTAGTGAGGCCTGGGGAGGAACAGGGATGACATCTGTATGTCTTAGAGGGGCCCAATGCTAGAAATAGATGTCTTGATTCAAAGCAACTGTATGGTTTTACATGTATTTCACCATAAAAGGATATGTATACTGTATGTACAATTTTCCATACCTTTTACATCTGTTTTCTCTGCTGTGATGTCATTCTCCTGGGCCCAACTTAGCTTCTCCATATGATTCCTAACCTTTTAAGGTTTACCCCATGTATGCTTTCCTGCTCTATGGCCTATATAAACTGAGTGTATTGGATGCCTTGGTCGGGAATAACCTGCCACCGCATTGTTACCGTGAGTGTGTGTGTGTTAAGGTTTTCCTCATCTATCAATTAAACTGTTAGAGTTAACTTGAGAGATACTCTTGTCTGTTCTTATTTCGAGTCTGAGTTCAGTGTGTATTTGTAATGTTA
>CM055739.1:18609430-18634176 GCA_029465975.1 Dallia pectoralis
CTGGAAGGGGCGGGGGAGGAGGCAGCGCGCTCTGATATCGATGAGAACAGCTGGTCCTCCTGACAAAGGCATGGCTGCCAGGCAACAGCCACATACACAGCCACAGACACTGCAATCAACAGCCACAGACATATCCTGCAGCATGAATGAATGGGTAAGTTCTTTCTCTGGGTCTCTGTTTACACGTTAGCATGTTAGCTAGCGTTAGCATGTTAGCTAGCGTTAGCGCGCTAGCTAACGTTAGCATGTTAGCTAGCGTTAGCGCGCTAGCTAACGTTAGCATGTTAGCTAACGTTAGCATGTTAGCTAACGTTAGCATGTTACCTAGCGTTAGCGCGCTAGCTAGCGTTAGCGGTTTATAATGCTGTTTCATATGCTACTATGGTGCATGCAGCAGTAGTGTGTATTCATGAGTAATGACTGATAGGTTTAACACATTGTATACTATGGTGCATGTAGCAGCAGTGTGTATTCATGAGTAATGACTGATAGGTTTAACACATTTGTATACTATGGTGGTTTAACACATTGTATACTATGGTGCTTGCAGCAGCAGTGTGTATTTATGAGTAATGACTGATAGGTTTAACACATTGTATACTATGGTGCACATAGCAGCAGTGTGTATTCATGAGTAATGACTGATAGGTTTAACACATTGTATACTATGGTCCTTGCAGCAGCAGTGTGTATTCATGAATAATGACTGATAGGTTTAACACATTGTATACTATGGTGCATGTAGCAGCAGTGTCACCTCAGTTTGGCAGTTGACATCAGTAAACAGTCGACTACGGGTGGCCACAAGCACACATCATCACAATTTCAGCAGAAATTGTACGCTATCTAGTTATGTGTGCTTGACTATGGTCAAGGACACATATTGTAATCTCACATATATATTATTATTATTATATCACTTTTGTCCCCGCCTACTCCTCCCACAGTTTTTGCACTAGATGGACAAAAAAGGTGTCAAAATGTGCGTCCCGAACTCTATTTAGTTGGCATTGTTTTGTAGAAGGTTTCGTTATGTAGTTTACGAAATATTAACGATAATGTCGCTAATTAATCCCCATTGAAATACATTGACGGAATCTTCAAAACTAGAGTGTGAGAGCCCATTCAGCAGAAAATGTAGAGAACATTTGTAAACTGCTACTGCTGCCTGAGTTTCAACCCTTTACACACAAATGGCATATCAAAACGTTCATCTATTTGTGCTGTCACTCAAAATGTTCAAATATAAGCTGTAACATATATATTTATTTCGTTATGTCCTTTTGTTTCCAACTTGCGCCTCCCCATAGACATCCATAGAAACTGTGATTTTCTCCACTCTAATTTGAAAGCGATTTTTGGTGTTTTTTTGTTCGTTTGTAAATTGTGATAGCGCCTACATTTCCGGGGTTACAGATACATGTTATACATCAAAATGTCCGCCTGGTTCTTAGGATTCTCATGATGTAATTGTTTAAACTGTGTGAGTAAAACTCTGGTTAGTAGAGCTAAAAGTATACGACCATGTCTGATTCCTATTCATTTTGACACACACTAATTACTAGGAACATTCTGGAAGGGGCGGGGGGAGGAGGCAGCGCGCTCTGATATCGATGAGGACAGGTGTTCCTCCTGACAAAGGCATAGTTGCCTGGCTACAGACAAAGACACTGCCTGCAGCAATTAATGAACGAATGAATTGGTAAGTTCTTTCTCTGGGTCTCTGTTTACATGTTAGCATGTTAGCTAGCGTTAGCGCGCTAGCTAGCGTTAGCGCGCTAGCTAACGTTAGCATGTTAGCTAGCGTTAGCGCGCTAGCTAGCGTTAGCTACTACTTTAAGTGTATGCATACATCCAGACAGCCTGCAGCAATGAATGGATAGGTAAGTTATTTCTCTGGGTCTCTGTTTACACGTTAGCATGTTAGCTAGCGTTAGCGCGCTAGCTAGCGTTAGCATGTTAGCTAGCGTTAGCGCGCTAGCTAGCGTTAGCTACTACTGTAGTAATGAGTAATGACTGATAGGTTTAACACATTGTATACTATGGTGCTTGCAGCAGCAGTGTGTATTTATGAGTAATGACTGATAGGTTTAACACATTGTATACTATGGTGCATATAGCAGCAGTGTGTATTCATGAGTAATGACTGATAGGTTTAACACATTGTATACTATGGTCCTTGCAGCATCAGTGTGTATTCATGAGTAATGACTGATAGGTTTAACACATTGTATACTATGGTGCATGCAGCAGCAGTGTCACCTCAGTTTGGCAGTTGATATCAGTACACAGTCGACTACGGGTGGCCGCAAGCACACATCATCACAATTTCAGCAGAAATTGTACGCTATCTAGTTATGTGTGCTTGACTATGGTCAAGGACACATATTGTAATCTCACATATATATTATTATTATTATTATATCAATTTTGTCCCCGCCTACTCCTCCCACAGTTTTTGCACTAGATGGACAAAAAAGGTGTCAAAATGTGCGTCCCGAACTCTATTTAGTTGGCATTGTTTTGTAGAAGGTTTCGTTATGTAGTTTACGAAATATTAACGATAATGTCGCTAATTAATCCCCATTGAAATACATTGACGGAATCTTCAAAACTAGAGTGTGAGAGCCCATTCAGCAGAAAATGTAGAGAACATTTGTAAACTGCTACTGCTGCCTGAGTTTCAACTCTTTACACACAAATGGCATATCAAAACGTTCATCTATTTGTGCTGTCACTCAAAATGTTCAAATATAAGCTGTAACATATATATTTATTTCGTTATGTCCTTTTGTTTCCAACTTGCGCCTCCCCATAGACATCCATAGAAACGGTGATTTTCTCCACTCTAATTTGAAAGCGATTTCTTGTGTTTTTTTGTTCGTTTGTAAATTGTGATAGCGCCTACATTTCTGGGGTTACAGATACATGTTATACATCAAAATGTCCGCCTGGTTCTTATGATTCTCATGATGTAATTGTTTAAACTGTGTGAGTAAAACTCTGGTTAGTAGAGCTAAAAGTATACGACCATGTCTGAATCTTTTGAAATGATAGACAGTGAAGCAGCATTTTCTGGTTGTTGATTGGCTAAATAGTAGGAACATTCTGGAAGGGGTGGGGGGAGGAGGCAGCGCGCTCTGATATTGATGAGAACAGCTGGTCCTCCTGACAAAGGCATGGCTGCCAGGCAACAGCCACAGACACTGCAATCAACAGCCACAGACATATCCTGCAGCAAAGAAAGAATGAATTAATGAATGAATTGGTAAGTTCTTTCTCTGGGTCTCTTATTACACGTTAGCATGTTAGCTAGCGTTAGCAGCTATCGTTAGCAGCGTTAGCTAGCGTTAGCGTTAGCGTTAGCTACTACTGTAAGTTTATGCATACATTCAGACAGCATGCAGCAATGAATGGATGGGTAACGGGTCTCTGTTTACACGTTAGCATGTTAGCTAGCGTTAGCGCGCTTATCGTTAGCATGTTAGCTAGCGTTAGCTCGCTAGCTAGCGTTAGCTACTACTGTAAGTTTATGCATACATTCAGACAGCCTGCAGCAATGAATGGATGGGTAACTTCTTTCTCTGGGTCTCTGTTTACACGTTAGCATGTTAGCTAGCGTTAGCGCTAGCTATCGTTAGCATGTTAGCTAGCTTAGCTAGCGTTAGCTACTACTGTAAGTTTATGCATACATTCAGACAGCCTGCAGCAATGAATGGATGGGTAACTTCTTTCTCTGGGTCTCTGTTTACACGTTAGCATGTTAGCTAGCGTTAGCGCGCTAGCTATCGTTAGCATGTTAGCTCGCTAGCTAGCGTTAGCTACTACTGTAAGTTTATGCATACATTCAGACAGCCTGCAGCAATGAATGGATGGGTAACTTCTTTCTCTGGGTCTCTGTTTACACGTTAGCATGTTAGCTAGCGTTAGCGCGCTAGCTATCGTTAGCATGTTAGCTAGCGTTAGCTGACTGCTACTACTGTAAGTTTATGCATTTCAGACAGCCTGCAGCAATGAATGGATGGGTAACTTCTTTCTCTGGGTCTCTGTTTACAGTTAGCATGTTAGCTAGCGTTAGTAGCTAGTTAGCATGTTAGCAAGCTGACTAGCTACTACTGTAAGTTTATGCATACATTCAGACAGCCTGCAGCAATGAATGGATGGGTAACTTCTTTCTCTGGGTCTCTGTTTACACGTTAGCATGTTAGCTAGCGTTAGCGCGCTAGCTATCGTTAGCATGTTAGCTAGCGTTAGCTCGCTAGCTAGCGTTAGCTACTACTGTAAGTTTATGCATACATTCAGACAGCCTGCAGCAATGAATGGATGGGTAACTTCTTTCTCTGGTTCTGTTTACACGTTAGCAAGTTAGCTATGGCGCATGCTAGCGTTAGCGTGTAGTATTAGCATGTTAGCTGATAGCGTTTAACACATTTGTTAGCTACTACTGTAGTAATGAGTAATGACTGATAGGTTTAACACATTGTATACTATGGTGCATGTAGCAGCAGTGTGTATTCATGGGTAATGACTGATAGGTTTAACACATTGCATACTATGGTGCATGCAGCAGTAGTGTTATTCATGAGTAATGACTGATAGGTTTAACACATTGCATACTATGGTGCATGTAGCAGCAGTGTGTATTGATGAGTAATGACTGATAGGTTTAACACATTGCATACTATCTTGCATGCAGCAGCAGTGTGTATTCATGAGTATTGACTGATAGGTTTAACACATTGCATACTATGGTGCATGCAGCAGCAGTGTGTATTCATGAGTAATGACTGATAGGTTTAACACATTGTATACTATGGTGCATGTAGCAGCAGTGTCACCTCAGTTTGGCAGTTGACATCAGTAAACAGTCGACTACGGGTGGCCGCAAGCACACATCATCACAATTTCTGCAGAAATTGTACGCTATCTAGTTATTATTATTATTATATCAATTTTGTCCCCGCCTACTCCTCCCACAGTTTTTGCACTAGATGGACAAAAAAGGTGTCAAAATGTGCGTCCCGAACTCTATTTAGTTGGCATTGTTTTGTAGAAGGTTTCGTTATGTAGTTTACGAAATATTAACGATAATGTCGCTAATTAATCCCCATTGAAATACATTGACGGAATCTTCAAAACTAGAGTGTGAGAGCCCATTCAGCAGAAAATGTAGAGAACATTTGTAAACTGCTACTGCTGCCTGAGTTTCAACCCTTTACACACAAATGGCATATCAAAACGTTCATCTATTTGTGCTGTCACTCAAAATGTTCAAATATAAGCTGTAACATATATATTTATTTCGTTATGTCCTTTTGTTTCCAACTTGCGCCTCCCCATAGACATCCATAGAAACTGTGATTTTCTCCACTCTAATTTGAAAGCGATTTTTGGTGTTTTTTTGTTCGTTTGTAAATTGTGATAGCGCCTACATTTCCGGGGTTACAGATACATGTTATACATCAAAATGTCCGCCTGGTTCTTAGGATTCTCATGATGTAATTGTTTAAACTGTGTGAGTAAAACTATGGTTAGTAGAGCTAAAAGTATACGACCATGTCTGAAACTTTTGAAATGATAGACAGTGAAGCAGCATTTTCTGGTTGTTGATTGGCTAAATAGTAGGAACATTCTGGAAGGGGGGGGGGGGAGGAGGCAGCGCGCTCTGATATCGATGAGAACAGCTGGTCCTCCTGACAAAGGCATGGCTGGCAGGCAACAGCCACAGCCACAGACACTGCAATCAACAGCCACAGACATATCCTGCAGCAAAGAAAGAATGAATGAATGGGTAAGTTCTTTCTCTGGGTCCCTGTTTACACGTTAGCATGTTAGCTAGCGTTAGCGCGCTAGCTATCGTTAGCATGTTAGCTAGCGTTAGCTCGCTAGCTAGCGTTAGCTACTACTGTAAGTTTATGCATACATTCAGACAGCCTGCAGCAATGAATGGATGGGTAACTTCTTTCTCTGGGTCTCTGTTTACACGTTAGCATGTTAGCTAGCGTTAGCGCGCTAGCTATCGTTAGCATGTTAGCTAGCGTTATCGTTAGCATGTTAGCTAGCTATCGTTAGCATGTTAGCTAGCGTTAGCTACTACTGTAAGTTTATGCATACATTCAGACAGCCTGCAGCAATGAATGGATGGGTAACTTCTTTCTCTGGGTCTCTGTTTACACGTTAGCATGTTAGCTAGCGTTAGCGCGCTAGCTATCGTTAGCATCTTAGCTAGCGTTAGCTAGCGTTAGCTACTACTGTAAGTTTATGCATACATTCAGACAGCCTGCAGCAATGAATGGATGGGTAACTTCTTTATCTGGGTCTCTGTTTACACGTTAGCATGTTAGCTAGCGTTAGCGCGCTAGCTAGCGTTAGCTACTACTGTAGTGATGAGTAATGACTGATAGGTTTAACACATTGTATACTATGGTGCTTGCAGCAGTAGTGTGTAGTCATGAGCAATGACTGATAGGTTTAACACATTGGATACTATTGTGCATGCAGCAGCAGTGTGTATTCATGTGTAATGACTGATATGTTTAACACATTGTATACTATGGTGCTTACAGCAGTGTGTATTCATGAGTAATGACTGATAGGTTTAACACATTGTATACTATTGTGCATGCAGCAGCAGTGTGTATTCATGAGTAATGACTGATAGGTTTAACACATTGTATACTATTGTGCATGCAGCAGCAGTGTGTATTCATGAGTATTGACTGATAGGTTTAACACATCACATAATATGGTGCTTGCAGCAGTAGTGTGTATTCATGAGTAATGACTGATAGGTTTAACACATTGTATACTATGGTGCAGCAGCAGCAGTGTCACCTCAGTTTGGCAGTTGATATCAGTACACAGTCGACTACGGGTGGCCGCAAGCACACATCATCACAATTTTTGCAGAAATTGTACGCTATCTAGTTAATAACTGCAACGCCAGCGGGCGCGGGCAGTTTGTTGGCTCTCCTATAGTGCTGCTAGACGATGTTTATAAATCTAAACTAATTCAGCAAGTTTAGAAACGTCGGTAGAAACTTTAGGCTTCATTCACATGCAAATCCCCTCCATTTACAATGCAATCCGTTTGCCCCACACCCCCCAGCTGCCTGGTACTAACTTCAGGCTATTTTATGTGGGGGCAGTGTCTTTATTATGTGAATGCGCGATAGAGGGAAACAATGGAACTGGCCAGTGACCTGAATTTTCTTCAAGAAAGGGAGATGATAAATACATTTAGATCATGTATGTTGTTAGAACGCTGTATAACACAACTGCATTGTGTCGTTTTCTGTTATATTTCCACGTATTGTGTACATAACATACATTTCTCACCATGTATGCGTCACATTAATAAAATACAGTGAAAACGCTCACAGACTTGATTATGTGGGATAATGGCTTCATATGATATAGTTAGTGTTATCTCGGCCAAAATGAGAGAGTTACATGAATGCGGCTCTTAGGATTATATGTTCCCAACCATGCATGTTGTTTTCAGGCTGAGCTTCCCGTCAAATACCGACAATTCGCGAGTCTGTATATTACGGTGGCCCTGAAGTGCAAATCACAACGGCAAATAGGAAAACACAACGGCAAATAGGAAAACACAACGGCAAATATAAAAACACAACGGCAAATAGGAAAACACAACGGCAAATAGGAAAACACAACACAACGGCAAATAGGAAAACACATCGGCAAATAGGAAAACACAACGACATTAACTTCAACCGGAAAAGGTAGGGCTTATCTAGCAGAGAACGGACCCTTGTGATTGGTTGACAACATATCAACTATTACGTCGTATGTATGCCCTGCATCAAAATAATTCCTAACAGTGCCGTAACCAGGATTTTTCAAATACCGAGGTCAAAAATACCTCCCCCCTTTTTTTAATCAAAAGAAAATAAAAGTTTGAGTTTGAATGTTTGCGAAATGCTGCTAACCTACCTGTAATATAGGTAGTATCAGGGGCGTACTGGCCACTCCATGGTACTCTGGTACTCCATTGCACACAGTTATCACTTGTAATTTCCCCACTAATCTGTTGGAGTTTTGGTTAGTGCGCTCGGCTGTGGATCAAGGCGACGCTGGTTCGATTCCCCCTACCAAATGCCATATTATGTCTTTAGATTTTATTTTCTGAATTCTAATGTTGACCATGTGTATGATGTATTTAAAACAGCTAGACTTCAACATTTTAGCTCTAAAGTTCCACATGCAGTAGCTAATATTAAGAAATATGTTGTGCTTTTACTTTTTTAGTCCCAGCCCGTCCCTGGGTAGTATCAGCTGGCTTTTTTAAAGTCCCATTCATTAAAGCTGTATAGTATTGCAATCGAAGTTCGCACTAATTCTACAATTTGAAATTCTTGTGAAATGCACCTAGGCGTTATCTAAGGGATTATGTTCAACAAATACTGAATATCATCCATGGGCCATGTCTGTCTCATTCCGGGCTCACAAGAGTACAAAGGTATAGGGAAAACATGACATGGATTTCAGGAGAAATAACTTTTGTTAATGTGTAAGGCAAGTCAAATGGATTTGTGAAATAGACCGACCGGGATTTTATATTATCGGTGCTGAAAAGAAAGACGTTATGTTTTAGCAGTCACATCGATATTGCCCGCATAATCATACAGTAGCCTATGATCAATATGGGGTGGACCAATTGTCCTTCTTTGAATATTGGGGGGACGTGTCCCCCTGCACCCCCCCCCCCCATAGGATTACGCCTATGTGTAAAAATATATATCAGACGAGTTAAGTCCTAAAGACAACGACTACAGCCAACTATTTCTGTTTTGACTGACAAGACAAGTAGGCTACGTGTCCGTGACGACGATCCGTAGACTTCTCGACTCGTCGGCTATTTTCCATTCACAATGAAATTACTCAAATAATATATATCACAGAAAATAATACCGAGGATATGACCTCGGTGTCCTCAATGGTAGTTACGGCACTGCTTCCTAACAATATAAAGTATCTTCGGTACTCATGTTTTAAAAATATGCGCTTTTTATGTTTTTCACCTCTCCTTCCTGTTAAAAGACAGACCTGTCCAATTACAAGGGTCCGTTCTCTGCTAGATAGGCACAACCTTTTCCGGTTGAAGTTAATGTCGTTGTGTTTTCCTATTTGCCGTTGTGTTTTCCTATTTGCCGTTGTGTTTTCCTATTTGCCGTTGTGTTTTTCTATTTGCCGTTGTGTTTTCCTACTTGCCGTTGTGTTTTCCTATTTGCCGTTGTGTTTTCCTATTTGCCGTTGTGTTTTTCTATTTGCCGTTGTGTTTTTCTATTTGCCGTTGTGTTTTCCTATTTGCCGTTGTGTTTTCTTATTTGCTGTTGTGATTTGCACTTCAGGGCCACCGTAGTATATTCATGTTAGGCCTATATTATAATTAATTGTATCATCATAAATTGCTAAACTAAAGTTATGTATTATTACAACAAGGTATTTGTATTTTGAATGCGAGATGTACATTTTGCTCATTATTAATTTGAACGGGCATTACTTTTAGGTTGTGTCTTTGTGTGGGTAAACCATACATTTCTCATGTGTGCGTCACATGAATTAAATACTTCATATCATTCATGTTAACTCTATCATATCTACAATATAGGCCTACGTCAAGTTAATTTTCGTTAATTTAAAATTATTTGTGTGGTATTATGGCACCATAAAGACCTAAATATATGTGCTTGTCGTTTTGGGGCTGTTTGCCCGTGATGGGACAAAAAATAATTTAGTGTGGCAACTCTAATTTCCAATGTGGCCAATTTTTCTGAACGGTTGATGTTCTACAAATTAGTGCGTCGCACAGCGGCGTGGTTGGTATCATTGGAAATGTGAGTTTACACAGAATTTGGAAAGGAGTAATTCGGAAACTGCCCGCGGAAGAAACGGGTCCCAGAGTGTTATGGTAATGTTTTAATTTATGCTGTACAAAGACTGCGCACCCACGGAGTCATGTTGGTAAGGTTGGAATCACCCATGCTTTGAATTGCTACCCTGGAAACACGAACATGTCGAAGTTCCAGGGTTCCACGCCCCTCACAGCCGGGTGGGGGATCCCACAGAACTATACGCATACTTTGAATGGATAAAGTGTAATCGCAATTTACATATGAATAGGCTACGGGCATAGTTTTTTATTAGAGGAATTTAATAGATAAAAAAATATGTTTTTAAGTAACCTTAAATTTGTGTGCTGACACTGACGAACTGCGGGTGAATTTACTTTCCTTCCCCATGCGACGTGAACAAACTATTGATAGCTCAAACAGCTATTAGAATTCGATTGTGTAAGGAAAATTGTTTCCCACAAACACACACTAGTTACTTTAAATTAAACCACATTAATTGACTTATTTTATGGGCAACATAGGAATGAAATAATTTAGTCTGAATGCAATGAGCACAATAAATCAGACAGTTGGAGTTAACAGAGGCGCAATAAAAATCACTTGGAATGCTGGTCTTTTTGGTTACAATTACTTTTACAGTTTATTATAGAATCCATTACTTCAGTGTTTTTATAATGTATAAGTGTTATTTCTGTCAATATTTTAGATTTTTTTCGAGATTCATTTGGTTTAATTTAAAATAACTAGAGTGGTAATGCGGTACCATAAAAGCCTAAATCTATGTGCACTTATTAAATAATTGTGGACACTTTTAGGTAATCTATATTCATTGTAAATTTTGGTTTCACTTCATTCGCCACGGTGATTTTACAACAGCCAGCCCGGTCTGACGCAAAGATGAACAAGATGCGCCATCTGCTGGTCATTGTGTGTCAGCCACATTCTGAGCCTCCGCGCTTCTAGTGTTAAGCTAGCCATATTAGGAAGCGTGAACATTGCGACGCAGCTCGATGACGGCCACAGGATTGCGGTGAGGAAACACAATGAAGAGCTGGATAAAAACAGGCACATTTTATCCAAGATTATTGATTGTGTAAAGTTTTGTGGGGCTTTTGAGTTGGCTTTGCGTGGGCATGATGAGACTGACTCCTCGGGCAACCCCGGCATTTTCCAGAACGCAACCGACACCATCGCTACAGCGCTTCTGGAGAGGCTCAGCACCATACTCTCACATGGACTAAAGGCCAAACTTATTGCCCAGGCTTATGACGGAGCAAGTGTGATGCGGGGAGCCACCGGAGGAGTGCTGCGTAAAATAATGGATGTATACGAAAATGCGCACTACGTCCACTGCTATGCACATCAGTTGAACCTCATCATGCAGCAGGCTACTTCACGCATCCCCAGGATCGGTATGTTCTTTTCCGACCTTGCAGGATTTTCTGCTTTCTTCTCCAGGTCTCCCAAACGAACCACGGTGCTTGACCAAATGGTTGCGCATAGACTTCCCAGAGCCTCTACAACACGATGGAACTTCCACAGTCGCGCTGTAAACACTGTGTACGAGCACAAGGATGACCTCCTAATGTGTTTCCAGACCATCAGAGACTCTGGGAACTTTGACCCCCCGACTGTCAGAGAGGCTGGGGGCTTTGTGAGGATGCTCGAAGACGAAGCTTTCTGTTTTTTCCTGGCACTGTTCCACAAGATCATGCCAAATGTGGACATGCTTTTCAGCCAGCTGCAGAAGAGGAACATCGACCCTGTCTTCATTAAAGCACTTGTCCAGAGGTTCACAGACAGCAATTTTTATTTTCTATTTTACCTTTCTTTAACCAGGTAGGCCGATTGAGAACAAATTCTCATTTACAACGGCGACCTGGCCAAGATAAGGCTAGAAATGTGCAAGACAACATACAGTTACAGTACACATAAAACACGAGTGCAAAGATTACAAATTTAGACACGAGTGCAAAGATTACAAATTTAGACACAATAAGACACAAAAGGCAATACTGGTTCAAGTAAAACAGGATGAGGTATATATGGTTCTGTTGAGCAGCATAAATAAGGCACTAAGCAGATACATTTTAAAATATAAAAATACAGTGAGTATCATTCAACTGGATATTTAAAGAATAAAGTGAGTCTAGCAGATAGGTCATTTGCATGGTTTATATGCCCGCGAATAAGGGAAAGAGCATTTTAGCAATATCTGAGTAAATAACAGTAATACAAAAGTCACAGGAATGATAATAGTGCAGGAGAGAGATGTCCACTGTGCAAGGTGGGCACTGGGCATAGCATAAGGGAGAGATGTTGAAGACAGTTAGCAGGTGCATAGGTTGGACAGGTGTTCAGAAAGAAGTAGTTTTAAGGCAACTGGTGATATGAGTGTTTCAAGTTTTAGGGTTTTTTGTAGTTCGTTCTAGTCATTGGCGGCTGCAAACTGGAAGGATTGGCGGCCAAAGATGTGTAAGCCTTTAGTGTGGCTAAGGAAATGTACCTACTAGAGCGTAGACTGCGGGTGGGTAGGGCAATGGTAACTAGGGAGCTAAGGTACAATGGGACTTTGCCTAGCAGGGACTTATAAACAACAGAGAGTTTGAGGCTGTTCTGTAGATGACATCGCCAAAGTCAAACATTGGAATAATAGTCATTTTCACCAGGGCAAGTTTGGCTGCCTGAGTGAAGGAGGCTCTGTTGCGGAAGAGGAAGCCAATTCTGGACTTAATTTTGGACTTTAGTTTATTAATGTGCGGCTGAAAGGAGAGAGAGCTGTCTAACAAGGCACCTAGATATTTGTAAGTGTCAACAAATTCTAGTTCAGACCCATCTAGCGTGGCAATGCTGGGCAGACGGGCAGGTATGGGCAGAGATCGGTTGAACACCATACACTTAGTTTTACCAGCGTTTAGTAATAACTGAAGGTTTAGGAATGAAAGTTGTATGGCATTGAAACTCTCCTGGAGGTGTTTGAGCACAGTATCTA
Source organism: Dallia pectoralis (assembly GCA_029465975.1). Taxonomy (NCBI): domain Eukaryota; kingdom Metazoa; phylum Chordata; class Actinopteri; order Esociformes; family Umbridae; genus Dallia; species Dallia pectoralis. The sequence goes on from CM055739.1 coordinate 18,622,301, forward strand.
GTGACGGGCCTGACGTGTACAGGATGGTATCGTCTGCATAAAGATGGATCTGAGAGTCACCAGCAGCGAGAGCCACATCGTTGATGTAGAGGGAAAATAAAGTCGGCCCGAGAATCGAGCCCTGTGGCACCCCCATAGAGACAGGCATGGGTCTCGACAACAGGCCCTCCGATTTTACACGCTGGACCCTTTCTGAGAGATAGTTGGAGAACCAGGCGAGGCAGTTGCGGGAGAAGCCCAGGCTATTGAGTCGGCTGATCAGAACAAGGTGGTTTACAGAATCAAAAGCCTTGGACAGGTCGATGTAGACGGCTGCACAGTAGTGCTTTTTATCAATGGCGGCTATGATGTCGTTCAGGACCTTTAGGGTAGCCGTGGTGCAGCCATGACCAGCACGAAAACCAGACTGCATAGCGGAAAGAATGCGGTGGGATTCCAGATGGTTGACAATTTGTTTGTTAACCAGTTTTTCGAAAACTTTGGAAAGACAGGGTAGGATGGATATTGGTCTGTAGCAGTTGGGATCGAGGGAGTCTCCCCCTTTGAACAGGGGAATGACTGCGGCAGATTTCCAATCTCTCGGGATTTCAGAAGATAAGAGAGAGAGAGGTTAAATAGACTGGTGATGGGGGCAGCAATATTATTTGCAGATAATTTTAGAAAGGACGGGTCCAGATTATCCAGCCCAGCTGATTTGTATGGGTCCAGCTTTTGCAACTCTTAGTACATCGGCTGTCTGGATAGGGGTAAAGGAGAAGTGTGGGGAGGGGGCTGGGCACGAGGGTGTAGTGGTTGTAGGGCAGCTAGCTTGGGGGCGAGTCTTTAGCTGAAAGGCGTGGCCGGCTTCAGCGAAATGCTTTTTAAAGTTCTCTAATATTTTAACCTTATCAGTACTAACAGTATTACCTACTTTTAGGGCTGTGAGAAGTTGGGAGGAGGTGCCTTTGTTCTCTAAAGATTTAACAGTGTCCCAGAACTTTTTGGAGTTGGTGTGGCACGAGGCAAATTTCTGTTTAAAGAAGTGGGCCTTTGTTTCCCTAACTATCTGAGTGTATCGGTTTATGGCTTCTTTAAAAAGTTGCATATCGCGGGGCTTGTTTGATGCCAGTGCGACACGCCACAGAGCGTTTTTGTGTTGATTGAGGGAGGTCAGTTCTGTGGTGAACCATGGGCTGTATCTATCTTTTGTTCTGAATTTTTTAAAAGGGGCATGTTTTTTTAGGACAGAGAGAAATTCACTTTTGTGGTACAGCCAAGCGTCCTCTACTGATGGAATGAGATTAATGTTTGACCAAGAAATAGCGTTCAGGTCGTTTAGAAAGGCCTGTTCACTGAAGTGTTTTAGACAGCGTTTGACGGAGATGAGAGGTGGTCGTTTGACCCCGGTCCCATTACGGACACAGGCAATAAGGCAGTGATCGCTGAGATCCTGGTTGTACACAGCAGAGGTATATTTACATGGCAAGTTGGTTAAGGCAACGTCTATGAGGGTTCCCTTCGTCGCTGATTTGAGGTTGAACCTGGTAGGTTCATTTATAATCTGTGTGAGGTTGAGTGCATTGAGCTTTGAAAGTAAAGTGACTGGGGGGTTAAGCATATCCCAGTTTAAGTCACCAAGCAATAGAAACTCAGAAGATAGGTGTGGGGCGATGAGTTCACATATGGAGTCCAGGGCACTGCATGGGGCTGAGGGGGGTCTGTAGCAGGCAGCAACAGTAATAGCCATGTTTTGTGAGAGCTGGATTTTTTAAAGTAAAAGCTCAAACTGTTTGGGTACAGACCTGGACAATATGACTGAGCTCTGCAGCTTATCCCTGCAGTAGATTGCTACTCCACCACCTTTCGTAGCTCGATCCTGCCGAAAGATATTATAGTTTGGGATTGCTATTTCAGTGGTATTAACAGACTTCCTAAGCCAGGATTCGGATACTGCTAGGATGTCAGGATTGGCTGAATGTGCAAGAGCTGTAAGTAAGTCTAGCTTTGGGAGTAGACTTCTAATGTTGATGTGCATAAACCCAAGGCTTTTACGATCACAGAAGTCAGTGAAAGAGATCGCCTGGGGCTCGGGGATGGTACTAGGGGTTTCAGAGCCAGGGTTGAGCTCTACGTCTCCAGATGAACAAAGGAGAAGTAGAATGAGGGTGTGGCACATGGCTTTAAGGACTGGCCGTTTGGAACGGCGAGTAGTATTATACAAGGAAATGGGCATAATATCGTGATACATTATCTGGAGTGCAGTGTGGGAGGCCAGGGGTATAACAGTGTGGGTGTTCGGCAGAGGTAAACCTAAGTGTAAAGTAATAAAGAAAGAGGTTGCATCTCTGGACAGATAAGATATGCCAGAGGTGCCTAACTCAGTAGACAGTACAGTAGACGAGTAATCATAATTGAAGCAGAGTGGGTTAAGTAGTCTACATGAGAGTATGGCAGTAAAGGAGAGCAAAAAACAGCAGAAAACACGACATAGTTTGGTGTAAACAAAGCAGGGGAGACACTTGTTGTAATGACCAAGGCTGAGCAAGGACAATAAACGGTGTTGGGGCCTAGCTAACAGTCAAAAACAGTAACGTGATGTATGTTGTTATTGTCCTCCGGGCAGATGGTATGCTACCACGGCTAATCGGCTAGCCGGGGAGAGCTAGCTGTGAAGCTCCGGCTGTGAAGACAAATGTCCAGTGAGAGTCCGGTAAGAGTCCGGTGGGCCCGTAGAGTAGACTGGTAGCTAGTCGCTGTGTTGATGTTTAGCCAACGCAGGCGGATGTTTAGCCAACGATGGCCGGTGGAGAAGCTATGCGCCGGGCCCGGAACAATGGGAAGTGCCGCTGGCCGTAGCTCGGTGGCTCGTTAGCCGCTTGTCGGGTCCGTTCCGGGTGGCTGGCTGTGATGATCCGGGGTGCGCGGTAGCCAATGGCCAGTGAAAAGAATCCGGTTGTACGATGGAGAAGACCGATAGAATTGTAAAGTCCGATAGAGCAGTGGAAAGATTTGAGGCCACCGGGCTGGTGGTGTGCTGCGGCGGAGAAAGCTATCCGGCTGAGAAGCTATCCGGCTGGCTCAGACACTACGTGGAGGCCGCTAGCTGAAGCTAATTAGCTGTTGTCTAGCTGGCGCCGATCGGTGTTGTTAACAAAGTTTGCGTTGCACGCCGGAGAAAGTTGAAAAAAAACACGGAATCGTAGGAGAAGCAAAACAAGAACAAACGACGACTATATACAGGGACAGAGACAAAACACGTCTGCACAGTTACGCCATCTTGGATTGACAACAATCAGGTAAATAACTATATTTACTATTGGTTGATAAAGCTGTTGTTGTTAGAAAGATGAATAGCTCACTTCCAACAGTGTAAATGCCTAAATGTGTCTTGTCATCAAAGTTAGTGATTATCATAGAGCACATACCAATTATATATATTTTTTGTATTTTAAATGGAAAGAGAAGACGCAATCAGACTTGGATAATAATGCAGGAAAGTATTACACAGTTTGTAATAACAGACGTATTCCGGTGTTCACCACATCATTTTCTAGAAGAGTACTAGTTGTTATTGAAGATTAACTTTATTGTTATTCAGACTATTACAGCACAGATTAAACTTTATTTTTCGGACCCAGGGCCTCCATTCCCTCTTTGTGTGGGGACAGACAGCGCATCTGACGAGCAGCATAAAGCGACGGAGGATGCTGGGACCAGTAGAACAACTACTGGTTGGCTACAGAGGTACGTTGTGATGTAATTGTCAATGTTTTCCCTATAACTTTTTCAGGCCTGGTAGTATGTACCCAAAACCCTGAACAATAAGCACCTTAGTAATCATATACTTGACTTGGACATGTGTTCAGTCAGGATCACTTGCATCAAAGTAGCTTTATGCCATGTAGTAGCATGACATGATGCATGATGCAATAAATTCAATAAATTCTGATATTTTCTGTGACAAACATTAGTTATATTTTTAAAGTATTGTATTACCACATTATTAAACAATTGTAACTAAATTTACCATAAATTTCTGAATATTTAGATGGCCACACAGGTTGTTGGCAGCTTCCCCAACCTTCCAACTTATATCGGCATCAATATCGGCATCAAATCCTCAAAGAAGGAATTGTCCCTACAAAGAATGCAGTTCTCAGAGACCATTCTACAAGCATCAGGTGGCCAGTGGGTCCCATTAGGCAGCACATATTGGATCCATCCAATCCAGGGGTCATCAGCATTTGGGACACCTTGATATACAGTTACAGACAGTCAGATCGTTACAAACACTGGTTTAATCAGGATATGAATAAAACAATGTGAGCATTTCCTTGTACGTGTTGGCTAGAGATGACTTCCTGGTCAAGTGTGTTTAAAGTAATGGACTGGCTGTCTGAACAGTAGGGTTGGGTATCGAGTATCGATTGGAACCGGGACTAGCTTTGCGATTTACCCGGAATCGTTCAAAAGTTTACATTTCGAGTTTACATTTCGATTCCTAGTTTCGATTCACTTTTCTAACCAGAACAAAATCTTGGCAAAATTCAACATTTGCGACAAGATGAAGAGGGAAAACATATATAAGTCGCACCGGACTATAAGTCGCATTTATTTAGAAATGTATTTCACAAAATCCAAGACCAAAAAATACATTTATTCTGGAACATTTAATCACAGAACAACAGGCTGAATGGGTATCCGGTATGTTAACGTAACACTTAAAAAAGTTATTCAACTAGCATAAAGAACAACAGGCTGAATAGGCTAAATTAACATTACAAGTTCCCCGGTAAGAAGGTTCACCAAGCTCCCGATGTCATTCAACATCACTAAATCCATTGACTTCCGTCATCCTCGGTGTCGCTTCTGAACAACTCCGCCGTTGACAAGCCTCTCCCGGGCGGCAGCACGTTGTTCAAGAACCCATCTGTGGACTCGTTCCTCCAGCCCTGGCCATCTAGCTTTCAGCCCGCGATTAGCTTTCTTTGTTTTCTTCATCGCAGTTAAAGTAACCTCTGCTTTTCGCCTGTCCCTCACAAGTTTCTCACTCACTCCAAACTTTTTTTCTGCTGCTCGATTACCGTTTTCGGCTGCATACTTTACTACCTGCAGAATAGGATTTTCTTTTTGGGGGCATTTTCAGTGGTCTTTAAGTTAATGTTTATATATAAGTCGCACCTACTGAGTCGCAGGAGCAGCCAAACTATAAAAAAGTGCGACTTATAGTCCGGAACATACGGTACAATAGATAATGTCTTGCGCCAACATTGAGGCAGCTAACAAATTAGCCCACGTATTTTTTCATAGACAATTTACGAATTAATGAACGAATGAACAATTTAAGAATCGGAATCGAGAATCGTTAGGAACCGGAATCTAAACAAGGAATTGGTATCGGAATCGTTCAAATTCAAACGATACCCAACCCTACTGAACAGATCTCAAAAGAAGCCTATTGCAGACAACAACTGTTATAGGACTGTTGTAGCAGTGACTTGAGGTCGTAAAATGCAATTGAACATGACTAAATTGGAGAGAAAGGACCTTTACTTATTTATTTTTTAAACTATGTTAGTAATCATTTTGTCTAAATTTGTAAATAGTGCATTAATAGGTGGTCATTTTGATGTGTTTAATTTTTGTAGTATTTGATGCAAGTCAAGACTGCTCGATTTGTGCCAGCAATGATTCGAAAGCAGATTTCCAAAGATTCATAGAATGGGTTAGTGCTGTTTCTGTCATATTTTGTGTAATAAGGCTTTAAAAACCTCAAATATACTTTTTGCTTGGATATAGTTCCCTGAATGATACACTGATGGTAAAGACGTTTTTATAATTTCTGTGTTATGCCTGGAATACTGTAAATTCTAAAGAGATTAAATACTGGATCCATAATTATGTTTCACCTGGTTAAAACCTACACACCTATCACATGTTATTCGATGGTTGGTTGGTAGAATTGTGTCATGTCACATAATATTAATCCATTAAAGATAATGAAATGTACAGATCATACTGTATGTTCTGTCAGTTATATGGGTTTCTGTGATCCATTTTGCAGATACAATGTTCGAAATGCCAGGGATGGTACCACACATCTTGTCTGGGAATGAGCAAGAGAGAGTTCACCGCAGCAAAAAAAGATGAACAGTGGGGGCCACTGAATCTCACCTTAATCCAGCAGGCCGCAGCTTAAACGCACAATAATACTGTACATCCAAAATGCCACACTGTCCATTCTATATTGTAAACTACTTGTTAGCAGATAAAACATGTGGATGTTTTATCTGCTAACAAGTAGATAAAACATGTGGATGTATTAAAAGGTTGTAATAGTATGCCAGCTATTTATGGAATAAATTATGTGTGGTTTCATGTGTTTATGTAACTGTTGTTAGTGAATGCGTGATTACGGTCAGACAAATGCTTTTTTATTGAAATCTAGATACAACTTTGATTAAACACAAAGGTTGTAAAAGTATGCCAGCTATTTATAGAATAAATCAGATGTGGTTCGATGCGTTTATGACAACCACTGAATAAGTTATTGATTTTCCAAACTGTTAATGTCTGTTGAATGTCCGTTGAATGTGAATGTGCGAATATAAAACCAAGTTTACCTCGGTCACTAACTTTAGCTGGCTTCATAATTATTTTCCTCAAGGAGCCAAATGTTATACCGTACAGACTTTTTTGTGGTTTTATATTTGCTCTGGGTTTCTTCAAAAAATATTACTAGATAACTGACTTTTTACCGACATTAAAGGAATAGTTCACTTTGAAAAAAAGTTTTGATATGTTTTAGCTTAGATCAAGGGCATCCAATATATAGGTGACTTTGTTTCCGCAGTAGTTTCAATTTTGATATTTTTAGGTAAAACCGTTCGTCTGCCAGTCATATAATGCAGGTCTATGGTCACGACCTCAAAGAGCATGCACAGAGAAGTCAAAATTAAACATGATTTAATTACTCATCAATCTATGTACACATTGATGGCCTAAGACACGAAACGAGCGGTTTGTGTGAGAAAACGAACAGTATTTATATCGTTTTTACCTCTTGTAATCACATCCGTGTCCAAGTGATTTGAGGACGTGACCATAGACCTGCATTATATGACTGGCAGACAAGAACGGTTTTACCTAAAAATATAAAAATTGAAACTACTGCGGAAAACAAAGACACCTACATCTTGGAATCCCTTGAGGTAAGCTAAAACATATCAAAACTTTTTTTCAAAGAGAACTATTCCTTTAACTCAGTAACATTTATGTTAAGCTAGTTAGCTAGTTAAGTTAAGCAGCTAACATAAGCTGACACGACTTTTTGGAGTGCAAGCTTTAAAGATAAAAAAAACAAAACAAACTATGCTGAATCACGTATTTGCTTGTGTTATTTTCTTTTTAAACTAAAGTGACTGTATTCTAACAGACTTTTTTGTAGTTTTATATTTGCTCTGGGTTTCTTCTAAATATATAACTTTAGCTAGATAACGTACTTTTTGTGCAAACGAAGAGAATGTTATAATATTTACTCTGCATTGATTTTCAAACAGTTTCATTGTCAACTTTGTGGCTTCATATTTGACCCATTTCCCATCTAAATCTCACTTTAGTCATAAAACTTTTCTTTTTTTAACTAAGATTTTAAAAATGTTACATGGTCAACTCTGTGGTCATGACTGTAACACAAAATATGCATTTGTTAGGCATATGAAAATTCACAGGAATGTCCCTAACATACCCTTTAGATGTGCCATACCTAATTAATATTACAGTCAATAGTACAGAGCATTTACAAAAATATGTTAATCATTTAAGTTTTATTTAGATAGCCACATCAATAAAAAACACTGTTTTCTGCAGTGCATTATAATTAAGGCTGTCATGAGGTAATAAACCATGCATGGGCTATTGGGAAAAATACACTGACGGAAAGTCATCAGGCTTTGTATTTGTTGTATAAAACCACAATGCCATAGTATTGTAATAAACCTTTTTAGAACCTCCACGAGGTGAGACTGTCACTGGATTTGATCTACGGGTAATGTTAACACTGCCACCACCTTTGTTTAACCGGAGGGTCCGGTAGTCGGAAGCTGAGACCCAGCGAGGCGCACACCTTACATACAATAACAAAATCTTTATTATTACAAATTCATAAGCGAGCAGGAAGGACTCTTATATGGCACTCAGGACAGGACAATAGAAAAGGCCAAGGCTATTTCACTACAAATTGGATAGATGCGGTTAGAACAGCCCAGTACACCCCTGGGACACTGCACAACACACAGTGAGGAATTTACACAGCACACAGTAAAACCACTCTAAAAGCACACACCACACGATAAAAAATAATTATCCTATTCATTTGCTAGCAGTAATAAATAAGACAATAATTACACACTCTGCTGAACACTTATAAAACAATAGGAGGGGTCACTAGACCTGTGCAAAATAGCTTATGGCAATATTGGTACACACACACATTCAATACCCCGCGCACTTCCCCAAGCGGCAGCCTGCCCTTGCTAGTTTCCCCTGGCTACTATATGTCAGAGAAGACTATCTATCCACTCAAAAACATAGAACTAGGACAAAACACAACAAACAATAAATGTGCGAGTTTAAAAGTACTTAGCTCCCTGAGTTGTTGAGACCCCATCCCAGGGTCTGAGTTTATGCACCGTCGTATAGCACCGGCCGGGGTAGCTGATTCCGGTCCGGCTGTGGACACGCGTCCACAGTGCACAGTGGCGTAAAGAAGCCGTGGACTTAAAGTGAGGGGACGTGCCCCTAGAAACCCCCTAAATTTCCCTATCGCCCAGCCTGCCTCTGGCTACTATCTTAGCCACCGGCTGCCCTAGACAGCAGTAAATGGCTCCCTCCCTTAACCAATTACCGCAGTCACAAAATAGCTCCGTCCAACAAGGATTTCGTTCTCTGCCAACCTCGCAACCTACTGCCTTCTTCCCTTTTATTGTCTACCCGATTCCTCCCAATCACCCAAAACCCTTTCCGGTCTCAGGTGCATCCACTTAATTTTAGGCCATAGAGATGAGTAGAGGCATCATCCTACAGGGAGTGCAGTATTTCCACCACATTATAATTCTACCATAGCCATACGTATGAAGACATCAAAATGCTGTGGATATGTAAATACATTCAGATCATATGAATTTATGTACAGTGAACTCATATTGCAGCCATTTCTTGCTATTAACTATTTACATTGTTTTAGGTCTAACTTCGGTGACTGATCAGCGGTGGTTTGTTAGCGTGGAGGGCCAGGTTGTCAGTGAGGGAGTGTCTTTTGTGCTGGGGCTTGCTGTTGTAATGTCAACTTACTACAACTTCAACCTGCAATACCATTGCTCATTGGAGTTCATTCAGAGGTAGGTGATTATTCACACATATGACACTACAAGCATATACGTTTACTAAACACAATAAAAATACTTGGGTGGTTTGACGTCATTTGCAACACCAAATCTAGATCGGACGAAACTAGACGTAAACCATAGGTCTGCTTGTGCGCAGCTTATTTGGTGTGCAATGTGCAGCACACAATAGGTTGCTGTACCGTAAGTACCTATTGTCACCTGTCACGCTGTAGCGGCAGCCCTGTAACTACCTACCGTCACCTGTCACGCTGTAGCGGCAGCCCTGTAACTACCTACCGTCACCTGTCACGCTGTAGCGGCAGCCCTGTAACTACCTACCGTCACCTGTCACGCTGTAGCGGCAGCCCTGTAACTACCTACCGTCACCTGTCACGCTGTAGCGGCAGCCCTGTAACTACCTACCGTCACCTGTCACGCTGTAGCGGCAGCCCCGTTCTCATCAATCGAGCGGCGTAGTGTGGTGAAAGCTATTTGCAAAGCCAGGTATCCGTTTTGAACAGGTTTATTATTACACACAAAGTAAAACAAACCGTAAACGGCGAAAAACACTAGTTGGCTAAATGAAATCAAAAGTGCGCATAGCGCGTCTTATAAGAAAACATTCAACAAAACCAACGACCATATGTTCACCAATACTCACCTCAAAATCAACGTGACATAGAACAATGCTAAGCACCATGCATAACTACCAAACACCTTTTATAGCCCCACTAATGACTGAATGAAAACAGCTGTGAATACAAACGTAAACAAAAAGGCGGTGCACCACTAATTAATGTCCGTGTGGAAACAGAACCTGCCCACTCGTGACAGTAACAGGAAACCGCGGGGCGGCGGCTTAGCCAGAGGCTGACTAATGTTTTTAGTCCGACCCGGAGGCGGCCCGGTACAGCGGGTCCAGCCCTTTTCGGGCCTCTTGGGCGGCGATGCGGCAGCCATCTTGGGTGGCGTAGAATCCGCCGCCTTGGTGAGGAGGGGACACTCCGGGAGCCCAGGCGGAGGAAGGAGGGGACACGCCGGGCACTCACGCTGAGGTGAGGGGCTAGTCCTGGCACTCTTGCTGAAGTGGGAGGGGCTGGTCCTGGCACTCACGCTGTGGTGGGAGGAGCCATTCAGGGCACTCCTGCTGAAGTGGGAGGGGCTGGACCTGGCACTCACGATGTGGTGGGATAGAATGAGACAGGGGGTCCAGTGAAGCTGTGGCCCTGAACAGGGTAAACCCCGAAACAGGGCCCAATAGGCCAGAGAACACCCACCCACTTTGCCGAGCATCAACCCAGGAACGCCAATCGGCCACAACCACTCGGGCAGGTCTAGTTTTTGCTCACAAAGCCACTCGAGTTGAGGGAACAAAAGAGAACTGTAGCGAGCCAGTGACATCCACCCCCCCAAGCAGCATATAGGAGGTTTAGTTTTTGCTCACAAGCAACTCGAAATGAGCGAAACAAAGGAGAACTATAGCGAGCCAGTGACTCAACCCCACAGTTAGCAACTGGGATGTTTAGTTTTTGCTCAAAAGTTACTCGAATTGAGCGAACAAAAGAGAACTATAGCGAGCCAGTGACTCCACCCCCCAAGCAGCAATTGGGAGGTTTCGTTTTTGCTCACAAAGCTACTCGAATTGAAGCAACAACAGAGAACTATGGCGAGCCAGTGACTCCACCCCCCAGGCAGCGAATTTGGAGAGAGGACGTCCCCGGGGAGATGTGAACCCGCAAGGCAAAGACAGCAGGGCGGAATGAGATCTGAGCCTTCCGTTCAACCTTCGTACCCTGGGCCATATTACACTCAACCATAGACCTTACTGAAAAAATATTTTTTTGATTTAAAAGTTTGAACAGAGTCTACATTTCTAACCCAGATTGGAAACTCATTCCATAACAGAGGAGCTCTATAGGAGAAAGCTCTACCTCCAACTGTTTGTTTATAAATTTTAGGTACAATTAGGAGACCAGCATCTTTTGATCTTAGGTTACGCGTGGGTATGTATGGCTGGACTAATTCAGCGAGGTAGGTGGGAGAAAGTCCATGTAAAGCTTTAAAGGTTAACAGTAGTACTTTAAAGTCAGCCCTAGCCTTAACAGGCAGCCAATGTAAAGAGGCTAAGACTGGGGTAATATGGCCACATTTCTTAGTTTTAGTTAAGATTCTAGCAGCTGCATTAAGTACTAGTTGAACATTGCAGTAATCTAATCTTGAGGTAACAAAAGCATGGATTCGTTTTTCTGCATCAGTTTTTGATAAATAGTTTCTGATCTTTGCAATGTTCCGAAGATGGAAAAATGCTGTCCTTGAAATATATTTTATATGATCGTCAAACGAGAGATCCGGGTCAAGGGTCACTCCAAGGTTTTTCACAGTTTTTTGTGAAATGACTATACATCCGTTTAGGTTCAACGTAAGGTCTGTCAATAAATCTCTCTGTTTCTTAGGTCCTAAAACTAGCATTTCAGTTTTATCTGAATTTAGGAGCAGAAAATTCTCTGTCAT
>CM055739.1:18634676-18644676 GCA_029465975.1 Dallia pectoralis
CTAAGGTGGTGGACATCTTGAAAAATGGCCGCCATCTTGACATTTCAAGTAGCTGTGGGTGGCTTATTGTCTAGTGACCATCAGAGACTGCTCATGCCAATTTCCATGCCTGTATCACCAAATAAACCACTATATCACTTAACTGCACCACTACGGTGTCGGCCATCTTGAAAAATGGCCACCATCTTGAAATTGTAAGTGGCTTTGACAATTTTCTTGTAAAGTGACCCATGGAGACTGCTCATGTCAATTTTCACGCTTGTATCATAAACTGAACGATTATATCACTTAGCCGCTCCACTATATTGCACTCAATAATTAATAACGAATGAATCTCAGTGTATTCATATAGCCTACAAGAGACTTCATATAGCCTACAAAATATCGTTTTGTATCGAAATTAAACGAATATAAACTATCATTATCAATAGGCTTACTACAAATGGGCGATAAATTAAATTACTCATGCAAGAACGTGGGACATACATAAGTCTGGGGCACATATGGCAGAAAGAGCATAAAACTGGACTGGTTTTGGTTCGATCTATATGAAACTGGACCCGTTTTGGTACGATCTATATGAAACTGGCCGGTTACACAGTGTGGATGGCTGGTGAAGCTGCGGATGAGAATGTAGGTGCTAATTGGGATGATTCCTATGTTAATGAGGCTGGCGGGCGTGGGCGCTCTGGCGATAAAAGTGGTGAAAATAGCTCTGGCACTCCTAGTGTTAACAACCCAAGTAGCAATGATGTGTTGGCCCAACGTTGGGCTTCTGTCATGTGATCTGTTGGCATGACGTTGGCAAACATCATTGGGCCAATTGAGTTTTGTCCAGCGGCCCAATGTTGGCGTTACGTCAGCGTTGGCATAGCGCTGTCATGTTGCGCTTTTACCGACCAATTCATAGTTGGTTATACGTTGGCTAATAGAAACTGCCAACGTTGTTGTTGTCATGGTGCCCTTTTCCGGACCAATTCATTGGCTAATATAAATCCCAAAAATTACACAATGAAATCCAAGTCAAATGTACTTATTTTGAATGTATTTATTATTGAACATGCACGTTTAATATTAGCTTCTGTGGCCATCTTCTAATCTGTAAAAGAAACAAACGATTACATGTTTTCTCAAAATACTAAGAATACCTTTATTGTACAGTTAGATACTGCAGCTATATGCTATAACATATTCACATCATATAATTAATTAATTTTCCAAACTGTCAAATGTCTGTTGAATGTCTGTTGAATGTGAATGAGCGAATAGAAAACCAAGTATCGGTATTGCTTGACTTTTAAACTTGATCAAAACTAGACTGCTCAAGGTTTATTCTTGATAAACATTTCACTGTTTGGCAAGTCATTATCAATAAAGTTGGAAATACTTTAAGTTATATACTAGGTGTATTGCTAAATATTTATTTAATGTATACGACTCGAGACGAGTGTAGCATCTATGACTTACCTAGCAACAATTTAACTTTAGTCATATATAATTACGTTCGCGATTATGGACATTTCTAATACAAACTTAACCCCAAATAACATTAACACAATAACATTCGTTTACTTCATATCGCTCACGCGACAACGCGTTATACCAGCTGAGAATATTAAAGTGACAGCAACACCAATATTTGAGGCAAATAAACGTCAAACTTTTTAACATCTTATTTATAACAAAAATAATGTACATTATAGCAAAATAGTATAGGCCAGGAAACGTATTATAATTTCATGTGATACAGCACGTTGCTGCATGGTTGGCGTTGTGGACACGTCTAAAGTTCCAACCAATCAGCACAAATGCCGACTGAAGCTTAGTCGGGCCAACGATGGCAAACAAGCTGATTTCCAACCTCGACTAATACAACCAATGCCAACTTACAGCCAACGTTGGGCCAACACATCATTGCTACTTGGGAAAGTTTATTATAATATGTAAAATAGAACAAACCGTAAATGGCGAAAACGCGAACTGTTGCCATGAAATTAAAATGTGCACTTAGCAACTTAAAACATTCATATACACAACAACTAATCCTCCACATTACAACACACTCACCCCTATATTACTGTGACATAGAATCAATGCTAAGCAAGGAGTGACTTGCTAGCAACCCCTTTATACCCCAACTAATGACAGATAGAACACAGCTGTGACAACAAACGTAAACAAGAGCTGTGCATCCCCGAAATTGGTCCGTGTAGCAACGCCACCTCACCACTTCTACAAAAAGTAGGTTTAAAAGTGAGTAATTGTGTTTTTGGACAAAAAGCTTTGATCCATGTGTAGGGCACTTAGCTGATTTGACTGGTAGTGTTTTGACATGTGTCGGTCAAACGGTCAAGCCGCATAATAGATTTTTCGAATGTGTCGAATATCAAATGTCCAATATAAAACCAACTTTACCACGGTAGGATCTTGTAACGAAAGGACATGTCATGTTCAAGAAAAAACCTTTAGTCTAAAACGTTACCTAACTGAGTTAATAAAACAATCCTATTTTATTAATGCAGATGACAACACTGCGCTAAAATGCGCCTGATTCAGACTGAATTAATTAATGATGAAATTAAAGAGCGCTGTGTCAGAGGGAGGAGACTGAGAGAAACTCCAGGTTTATTGAAGAAAACCTGCTCCCGACCAGGTTAGGTTCCCAGACTCAGTTACCATAGTAACTGACTCTGAGGTTAAGTTACCTCCCTTTCTGAAACGGGCTGGAGTTACCCCTGTCTTTCAGGTTTGATTAACCTCTCTTTTTGAAACAGAAAACTCTGAGTTTCCCTCATCTCATGGTAAACAAACTCAGAGTTTTCACTAAACCTCCTTTCTGAAACGGGCCCCTGTAGGTAAACCATTGTTATATACACTAGGTTAGAAGCCAGTGGCTGTTCCCAGGTGTTTTTTTGCAGTGAGGTAAGAAATGCTTAAAACTGGTCGATAGCGGATTAGGGTCCTGTATGTATTATTTTTTTGGGTTGACAGACTGCTGGCACTGCCCTACTCCCACATTCCCTTTTCCTCCCTTGCTTTTGGAAAAGTGTTGTGTGTTTTGTTTAAATTGTAGATAATAAATCTGTTTGGTTACCGACGTTTTCAGTGGTGGCTTACTTAAATGTGTGTACTCATCACTCCCGCTCCCCCTCCCTGTGTTTGGCCTTGGGCCGTTGTCCTGCTCCTCCCCACAAGCTAATACCTTCTAGTTATACCCTGTTCATTTTTTTTTTTGGTTTATCTTTAGAAATTACAAAAGTAATGGTATCGGTTCAGATGTGAATGGTACTCAACCCTAATCAAACAGCATTTGATATGGTAGGTCTACTTGACAGTTTGTCATGTAGAGGTTCAAGGAGAGAGCAGAGCCCCCAAAGAAACCGTTCAGGTTGAAGAGACCACACCTGACTAATGCAAGTGGCACTGTGTCATCAGTGTTGCCAACTTAAAGTTGCTAGATGACATTAATTTGCAAAATTCCATTTGCATTCAATTGGGATGGACACTGAATGAGAATAACATTGTGTAGTGGTGGTTGTTTACATTCTTTTCAAGGACACAAAGCTTGATTCAGTTGATCAGTGATTCAGCAAATGATGTCCAGCAAGTGTCAAGTTCATGAACGATTTCTTTTAGCAGTGGATCACACCCTCAAATTCAGTTATGGTTTGTGTAAAGGCCAAAACGACAATTGGCCATTGAAAGGCATGTAGTTGGTACCTGACTATGTACAGCACGTCATGAGTGTTAAACTCATGCATTCTAAAAATCCCATGGTATAACTATTTCAAACTAGATATTTTTTGTCTTCATACATAAACAGTCTTTAAATTGGGAATGTTTTAATTGGTTTAAATAAAGAAGATATGACAACAAATATGCCCTTATATACATATTACAGTAAAATAAAAAATAAAAAAAAATCACAAAAATAAAGAAATAAGCACATTTGTATAGGTAAAAAGTTTCAACAATTCAGTCGCAAACTACTTTTTCAGGTTACTCATTTCACTAGAGAACAGGAAAACGTTCTGAACCTCTTCCGTCAGTTCACAAATTAATTATTTGGATCTATTTTTCACAGTTTGTTCATCAACTGCTTTCAGCAAATGCTGGAGTGTGAGAAGAGACTCAAACCTTTGTCAGGTTTTTAGTTAATAACGTTCACTTAATATTTTTTTTTAAAAGAATGAATCTTCTGCGAATGACCCATTACTAAAGTTTTGGAAGAGAGAAAAGTGTCTGTTTAATGAACAAGCATTTCTATATGATTTACAATTGAGTGATATTGAATGTCACATCTATAGGTAATCCTGAACTGGCCCTGCATACGTTTTGTAGCATCTTCAATGCCATTGTGGATAAGCATGCTCCCTTAAAACCCCTGAAAGTTCAAAGTAAATCTAACCCCAGGTTTAGACCAGAGCTTACTGAAGCTCTACATAATAGGTAATAACACAGATATGCAATAATTCCAGACGCATAGGAATAGAAATGAAATCTAATTTGTCAACACCTTATCTGTTCAGGAAATCAGGTAGTTATGGAACACTTGTAAGTCTCTTAAGGTTTCACAAATTTGTGATGGGGTGGAGGAACCAGGCACAGGCATATTGGAAGGGGACCAATCCTCTGCTGGCTCTGGCAGAGGGGACGGAGGCCAGTCTGCTGATGGCTCTGGCGGCGGATGTAGAGGCCATTCCTCGACAGGCCCTGGTGGCGAAGGTAGGTGGGTGTTAATACAAACACGACAAACAGAAAATACATATACAACTTTGAAATTAAAGAATTACGTAGAGACTAGTGAAGTACTACACAACCACTGTATACAAACCACTCACCAACTTGACGAACTGACATACAACAATGAAGCACAAAGACATTGGGAACTGAGGGAACAGATATACACTAATTGAAATAATGGTTACCTGGTGTGAATGATTAGAACAAGACTGTCCGGGTTGTGTTCATGGTAGAAATTATACTAGTGTTAAACACTTCCCAATCAAATTAATTCACTCTCTGGCATTTAATTCAGTAGCTAGATCATGAAAATGTAATTGTGATCTGGATTTTGTTCGAGGTAATCTGTTGGCTGATACTAAGAATGTGAGCTTTGTGAGAATTTGGTGCTATACATAGATGCCAAACAGTGAAAAACAATCTAAAACTAACATGTATTACATAAGCATATTTTTCTAGATTGTATATATGTTTTGCTGTTCCACAAATATGTTGGAAAAGATGCTGTTTCAAACAACAACAACAAGCAAGTGTAACGAATGTGCTCTCGGCAGGTCGCAGATGTAGGACACAAGCGCAGAGGTTTCCTTAAACACGATAACGTATTTATTTAGAGACAAACGATAACTTAGACAAACAGTCGGGCCTGCACACATCGCGTATACATTTAACAATGCTCCAACACAGACTGACAGACAAGGACTGAACTAAATACTAGACTATTGACAGAAACTCAAAACCGGTGCGGAGACAGACACAGGTGACATCAATCGACCTGATTAGACTTTCTCTCCGCTGACAGAGGGAGTGTCAACTCCCGCAAAGAGGGACCGAAAGGTCCGATTGTTACAGTATCCCCCCCCTTTCAAGCGCGGCTCCCGAAGCGCTAAAACCCTCACAGGCAGGAAGGGGGTTATCGGTGCCCAATCAGGAGGTCGACCCGGTGGATGCAGGTCAGGGAACAGATCAGGGGGTCGCCCAGGCGGAGACAGGTCCGGCAGAGATTGGTCAGGAGGCCGGACAGGCTTAAGTGGAGCAGAGCCCGGACAGGCGGACGTGGGTCCAGAGGCCTGACAAGGAAAGGCAGAGTAGATGACCGGGCAGGTGGAGACAGATCCTGGCGGAAGCGGGTAAGGTGGCCGGACAGGCCGATGCGGGTCAGTTGGCCGTGCCGGAGGGCGCGGGTCAGTTGGCCGTGCCGGAGGGCACGGGTCAGGCGGCCATGCCGGGGGACACGGGTCAGGCGGCCATGCCGGGGGACACGGTTCAGGCGGCCGTGCCGGGGGACACGGTTCAGGCGGCCGTGCCGGTGGACACGGTTCAGGCGGGCGTGCCGGGGGACACGGTTCAGGCGAGCGTGCCGAGGGACACGGTTCAGGCGGGCGTGCCGGGGGTCACGGTCCAGGTGGGCGTGCCAGAGGACACGGGTCAGGTGGCCGTGCCGGGGGACAGGCAACAGTCCTAGCCCCGGGAACTGACTTAGGCCCGGCAACAGTCTTTGGCCCGGCAACAGTCTCGTGCAGGGCAACGGGTCCAGGCAGGGCAACGGGCCCAGGCAGGGCAAGGGGCTTGAGGACTGGACAGGGCTCGAGCACAGGTGTGAGCTCGAGGACTGGTGTGGGCTGGGGAACAGGGCTGGACTGGGGAACTGGACCTGACTCAGACACGAGGACGGACTCAGACATGCGGACGGACTCAGACATGACCGTGGGGCTGGACATAGGGGCACAAACAGGAACGGGCACAGAGACACGGACGGGAACAGACGAAGAGACACGGACAGGAACAGGATCAGAGACAAGGAAAGGACCGGGATGAGAGACACGGACGGGACCGGGATGAGAGACACGGACGGGACCAGGAACAGAGATACGGACGGGGACGGGTGAAGGGACGAATGCGGTGGCGGAGCCAAGGGCGGAGGTCGAGCGAGGGACGGAGGAAGAGACGGGGACTAGAACGGGATAGAAGAGGGGGACATGGACGGGATCAGAGACAGTGAGTGGGACGGGAACGAAGACAGTGAGTGGGACGGGATCGGAGACAGTGACTAGGATGGGATCAGGGACAGGAACACAGGTGGGTATGGAGACAGGAACTAACACAGAGGCGGGGGCTGACACTGGGGCTGGGACTGACACTGGGGCGGGGACTGACACAGAAACAACAGGGACAGGTTCAGAAACAATAAGGACAGGTTCGGGGACCATGGGGACAGGCTCCAAGACAATGCGGACAGTCTCAGGAACAACGGGAGACCCAGACTCGGCCAGACTTGTAACACTGATCTCGGGCAGGACAGGACATCTGGTCTCAGACAGGACAGACAAACTGGTCTCAGGCAGGACCGGTAGACCAGTTTCAGATATGAACCCCCCCTCAAAAAAAATCCCGGGCAATGTCCTCAAAAGACAATTGTTCTACCTTCGGGCAGGGGGTGGGTGGGGGCTGCGGATTAACAACCACCAAAGGCTGCGGAGTAACAACCTCCATAGGCTGCTGAGTGACAGCTCTCCTGGGCTATGGAGGAGACTCGAGTAGACTTGAGTATTTCTGAGAAAGTTTCTGCCAAATGATGTATACAATGTGTGATATAAATCAACAAGAAAAAAGCAGTATTCAAATAAAGGAAAATTGAGAATGAAATAATGTTCAAAACCACAGTCAACAGTTACTTTTTGTTTATTGTCTTCTTCGTGGTTGGAAGCATCAAAGAACGCTTTCTGTTTTTAAGGGTGGCAAATCGTTCTATCACTCTGTTGTGACTTAGGTGCTTAAGTATGTCACTTTCAATCGAACAACCCAAAGTTGTCTCCAACACAAAATCCTCAATTTTCTTCAGTTTTTTTATTTTATTTAACCTTTATTTAACCAGGTAGGCCGATTGAGAATACATTCTCATTTGCCACGGGCGTCCTGGCCAAGATAAAGCGATATGCCTTTTCTTAGCATGTGGTTCTGGTGTACTGTGTGTGGCGCAAGGCCTGGGTTCACTCATACAGGTCTGTGTCAAATGCATCTGTGTGTTTGCCCCTCAGTGTGTCAGACAAATTCTTTGCCAATAAAAGCTTCTGCCAGGTCGAAAGTCTCCTTCTGTAGAAGCTTGTGGAGTCCTTGAGTTACGGACAGAAGTGCCTGAAACATCAGTAGTGCATAGACTGTTGAGAACTTGTAGAGCTTTGCTCTAAGACAAACAGCAATGGGGGATCCAATGACAGAGAAACACAAAAAAATGGCAGGTAATGCCTCAAGAACGGCATTAAAATGGATCGCAGCTAGCATGCCCAGCGAGTGTTTGAAAGTTGTACGAGCTCAACTGCTGTCAATCCAAGCATGGACTGAGCCTCTAAGAACTTATGATGATTTACTAGAGAGGTGCTGAAAAAAGAATACACACTCTCCAACAAGCTGAAAAGCGCCACAGTCTCTGAAACAGCCCTGCAAGTATGGCACAAAACTAGGTTTATCTCATGAGCATAACAATGCCAATAGATAGCCTCAGGATAGATCCTTCTAAAATATGCTTGCACACCTCCAGTGGACCCATTCATAACAGCTGCGCCATCATATGTTTGTGCCATCTTATGCAACAACACGTATGTGTGTGGGTCATCTCATGCAACAACTCCCTGGATCAGTTTGGTCTCCCTCTCTATTTAAATTTGCTCAAGTCTCTGGACGCGCTTGCTCTCTTTCCTGTTGACCGTTTTCCTCCTCAGCCTCTCCTTCTGTCTGATCCTTTAAGATAAAGCTAAACCCTAATGCTAATTTCATGATGTGTAACGTGTGGTGATTGTTGGGTACTGCACCGTCTGGTTTCGGGTGTTCCACTTCCTGGTTTCTAGTTCACAGCTGGGTGTAATGTTGTCATTAGTTCGGGCTATAAAGGTTTTCTAGGAAGTCACCTCGGTGCTTATTATTGTTTGTTCTACGTCACGTTGGTTTAGAGGTGAGTGTGAGGTTACACGGTTATACTGTTTTAGTTGTGATTGAGAGGGTTTTGTTTAAAGTCGCTATATGCGCACCTTTCTTTTATACAGTATTGTGTGTTTTCGCCGTTACGGTTTGTTTTGTGTTTGGATTGCGCAATAAACCTGATTTGAACGGTTCCCACGACTCTGCAATGGCTTTCACCGCACTAAGCCGCTGCATTCGTGACAGAATGATAAGCCACCCAAGAAGCCCGCAGAGCCGGACGGTGAGTGGATTCCTCGGAGGGGCAAGCTATAGCGCTCCGAGGTATGAAGCTCACCGTCAACCCATGGAGCAGCAGGAGCAGCGCTATACCTGGCAGGGTGATTGGGGGTCCGACTCCCTCTCCTCGGATGATGAGGAGGCGGTCTACGAGCGAGTGGAGGAGGACTCCCTGGAAGACGCCCTGCTATGGGATCCTGTCCTCAATCGACTAGTCCCCGCAACATCGGACGTCGGCTGGGGCGGGCAGAAGACGCCGCCCACAGTTCCGGGGCTGCAGCCAGGGCCAGCAACAGCCCTGGAGCTACAGCCAACATCCCAGCTCCAGCTGGATGAGGACCCATTTCGGCCACCTACCTCTGGGACAGAGAAATCCCCGGAGGGTTTACATCAGCGAGATGGCCTCAGCTACGCCTGCGCCCGAGATGGCCTCAGCTACGCCTGCGCCCGAGATGGCCTCAGCTACGCCTGCGCCCGTGATGGCCTCAGCTACGCCCGAGATGGCCTCAGCTACGCCCGAGATGGCCTCAGCTACGCCCGAGATGGCCTCAGCTACGCCCGAGATGGCTTCAGCGACGCCCGAGATGGCCTCAGCTACGCCTGCGCCCGAGATGGCCTCAGCTACGCCTGCGCCCGAGATGGCCTCAGCTACGCCTGCGCCCGTGATGGCCTCAGCTACGCCTGCGCCCGTGATGGCCTCAGCTACGCCCGAGATGGCCTCAGCTACGCCCGAGATGGCCTCAGCTACGCCCGAGATGGCTTCAGCGACGCCCGAGATGGTCGCTTTATCATGTACCCACTGCGCAATGTGACGTCGGAGTGACGTTTTTTCTATGTTATTTTTGGACATCCTATTTTGGTCCACTGAAGGGGTTGTTTTGTAAGGCCAGGCGTCCAATGTTGACCTCCTTGTAAGGTCTATTTATAGTCTGAATTTGGTCGCTGTGGATGTCTTTTTAACGTCATAAATAGACTAATTGTAGACTCTGTTTTTATTCTACTTCTATACTTGTCCCATGTTTCAAGAAGGTGGAGGATGTTTTCTGTACCATGTGTTAATTTT
>CM055739.1:18652176-18673756 GCA_029465975.1 Dallia pectoralis
TTTCATAGACAAAAAAACCCACTTACTTGCATTGCCATTCGTAATTTTGAAATGGCCTTCCTTTTTTCGCGATTGCGTGGGCGTTCCTAAACAGTATTTTCATTTTATCCAACTGGGCCGTCTTCAGGCTGGTAAGTGCCTTCATTGCAGCCGTATCCTCCGGCGCTGCTTTTCCCTGTGCTCTCTTTTTTACTTGGATGTGGCATTTGGACGATTCGTGGTCTTTTATTGCTTCCAGTTTTAGGTTTTTAGTCCCAACAATGAAACTATTACTTTTGGCATCTTCTGAAGCGTGTTGACGACATAGAGAGCAGTACATTATCAGATTGCCTCTTCGTATACTAACCAATCGCGGGACTCCCCATTGTCTGCTTTTCTCCATCTTCTTTAAAAACACTTTTTTTGACTTTCGCCTATTTGTCCACTGGCTCCTCCTGAGATGTTTTCTCAGCGGACCTCTTAACGCCTGCAATGTAACGCCACATTTTTTTTATGTGTGCCGCCTCTAAAGTGTCCGGGTGAAACAGTATGCTTTTTAGGTAGGTGAAGCGAGTTTACCCCCCACAACACAAAATCACCCGCATTTGGCTGGTGGCGGGTGCTAATTTCCATCCCTGGTGTGTATGTATATATATATGTGTGTGTGTGTGTGTGTGTGTGTGTGTGTGTATATAGAAATATATATATATATATATATATATATATATATATATATATATATATACAGTGAGTAATATAAGTATTTGTACACCCTGCTGTTTTGCAAGTTCTCCTCATGGAGGGGTCGGAAATTGTCATCTTAGGTGCATGTCCAATGTATGATTTTTTAACTAGGTTTAGGTCTGGAGACTGGCTAGGCCACGCCAGCACCTTGATATGCTTCTTACAGAGCCACTCCTTGGTTATCCTGGCTGTGTGCTTCGGGTCATTGTCATGTTGGAAGTCCCAGCCTCGACTCATCTATAATGCTCTAACTGAGGGAAGGAGGTTGTTCCCCAAAATCTCGCAATACATGGCCCGGTCATCCTCTCCTTAATACAGTGCAATCGCCCTGTCCCATGTGCAGGAAAACACCCCCAAAGCATGATGCTACCACCCCCATGCTTCACAGTAGGGACGATGTTCTTGGGATGGTACTCATCATTCTTCTTCCTCCAAACACGGTTAGTGGAATTATGACCAAAAAGTTCTATTTTGGTCTCATCTGACCACATGACTTTCTCCCATGACTCCTCTGGATCATCCAAATGGTCATTGGCAAACTTAATATGCATGTGCTGGTTTAAGCAGAGGAACCTTCCGTGCCATGCATGATTTCAAACCATGACGTCTTAGCGTATTACCAACAGTAACCTTGGAAACGGTGGTCCCAGCTCTTTTCAGGTCATTGACCAGCTCCTCCCGTGAAAGTTCTGGGCTGATTTCTCACCTTTCTAAGGATCATTGAGGCCCCACGAGGTGAGATCTTCCATGGAGCCCCAGTCCGAGGGAGATTGACATCATGTTTAGCTTCTTCCATTTTCTAATGATTGCTCTAACAGTGGACCTTTTTTCACCAAGCTGCTTGGCAATTTCCCCGTAGCCCTTTCCAGCCTTGTGGAGGTGTACAATTTTGTCTCTAGTGTCTTTGGACAGCTCTTTGGTCTTGGCCATGTTAGTAGTTGGATTCTTACTGATTGCATGGGGTGGACAGGTGTCTTTATGCAGCTAACGACCTCAAACAGGTGCATCTAATTTAGGATAATAAATGGAGTGGAGGTGGACATTTTAAAGGCAGACTAACAGGTCTTTGAGGGTCAGAATTCTAGCTGATAGCCGGGTGTTCAAATACTTATTTGCAGCTGTATCATACAAATAAATAGTTAAATAATCATATATTGTGATTTCTGGATTTTTACTCCATGATTTCCAAGTGGGAGAACTTGCAAAATAGCAGGGTGTCAAATACTTATTTTCCTCACTGTGAGAACATCTGTGCAAGTATGGAGGACCAAGTCTGCCAGAATTAATGAATAAATAAATAAATGCATCAGTACAAGTATTTTACATCAAAATATACGTAAAAAAAATTAATTATAGATTTTTTTTTTTCATCTGTTGTTTATTTCCACAATCATTTATTTCTGTAATTATTTATTTCAGTAAGTATTTATTTCAGTAAGTATTTATTTCCGTTGACATTTATTTCCGTTTACATTTATTTCCGTATATATTTATTTCTGTATTTCCACAACCGTAGGCAAATGAGGAGGTTTGTCAACCATAGTACGTCGCAGTGGTATCAGTATTCCTATTGGTTAATCGGTGTAGGAGTTCCAAGATCGACTTTATAAGTCTAGACTGCTATAACTACGGAAGTAATGCACAGGCTATGGCGTTTAAATTTAAAAAAATAGAATAAATGAAAATCCATCAAACTGTATGTCCTATTTTGATGTATTGCTAAAACATTTTAGATCACATGCGACGTGCACAATCAAATGATTTGCTCATGATTGGCCGATAAGCGAATCTATTTATATGTATCTCTCCGTCCACAGTCGGCTCACAGCTTCAGTTGTTGTGTCTTGAGCAGGACACGCAAAGTAAACCGGTTACACTGCGCAGTGCGCACAGTGTTCATATCGGACCAAAACGTGTCCAGTTTCATAGAGATTGACCAAAACCACGTATTTAGGAAAAGTCATGGAAGGACAAGTCTGTAGCTTTCAACATTACATATTTATTTGAATTACTAACTGCAACGCCTGCGGGCGCAGGCTGTTGGCTCTCCTAGTTTAACCGCAGTTGGTATCACTATCAACTTTCGCAGTGCATTGCCGCCCCCTGCTGTCCTGAACATTACATGTGTTTATCGCTCTCTGCGCTTGATTGCTTTGGTTATGTCCCGCCCCCTCATTTGCCTAGGGTTGTGGAAATACAGAAATAAATGTCAACGGAAATAAATGTCAACGGAAATAAATGTCAACGGAAATAAATGTCAACGGAAATAAATGTCAACGGAAATAAATGTCAACGGAAATAAATGTCAACGGAAATAAATGTCAACGGAAATAAATGTCAACGGAAATAAATGTCAACGGAAATAAATGTCAACGGAAATAAATGTCAACGGAAATAAATGTCAACGGAAATAAATGTCAACGGAAATAAATGTCTACGGAAATAAATGTCTACGGAAATAAATGTCAACGGAAATAAATGTCAACGGAAATAAATGTCTACGGAAATAAATGTCTACGGAAATAAATAAATAGGAGAAAACGTCAGATTAAAAAAAATTCTATAATAAAAAATGTTAACGTATATTTTGATGTAAAATACTTGTACTGATGCATTTATTTATTTATTCATTTATTTTTTAATTCTGGCAGACTTGGTCCTCCATATGCAAGTGGGAAATAAATAGTACAAACAGTAAGCATTGTGCAAATTGCAAATATAATAAATATCCTAGCAGTGTGTAAGAAAGGGTTTCAGAGGTCAGCGGGTTAACAGCAGTTGAGAAGATATTGTAACGTGCAAACAGCGCTGACCAGAGCTGTGGTGTTAAGGGACCAGGATAGGTTGTTGGAAATGTAGACAGTAGACGCCCAGTTATTTGTAGCTGGTCACACGTTCTACCGTGGTCTCATCAATGAGAACTGGGGCATGTATACAGCTTGTCTGTCTTCTTGTTTGTCTTCCTGTAATCCACAATCAGTTCTTGGGTTTTCTTGGCGTTAATGGCCAGGTTGTTATCTGTGCACCAAGCAATTATGTGCTTGACCTTTTCTCTGTTGGCTGCCTCGTCGTTGTCCCTGATCAGACCAACTACTGTGATGTCATCTGCGGACTTGACGATGGTATTGGAGCTGTGTACAAGGGATACAGTCATGGGTAAAAGGGAGTAGCGGGCAAAGCACACAGCCCAGTGGGATAACAGTTTTCAGGGTCAGTTGTGTTTTAACAAATTGCAAAAGCTGAAGTAGGGCTGAACTATTTATATTTAAGCCCTTCAGACACTACGTTCGTTTTGTGGCAGTTTTTGTTAACATTAAAAAAAGAATAGTATAATATTGCTGTGCAGCTATTGCCTTATTATTATGGACTTTGAGAGTTATGTTACTGACTGGAGATATGTCAGAATCTTTATTTATATAAATATATCTTACTGTCTAGAATGTTTAAAAAGTGCAATCCACATGTTTCCATATGAAATGTTTATTACAGTGACTTTGAATTATCGAAATACTGAGTGTGGTAAAGCCACAGATTTTTTACTTTTTAATATTTCTGCCATCTGCACTTAAGTTTGTGTGATTTGTTACTAACATTTATATGTTATGTTTTTATGTTCACATCAGGCTTATTTTTCAGTGTTTTATTTTGTAATGATCATTATTAAATGTTTGCAAGGCTGGAAGTTCAACAAATCAGTCAATATACTACTGTGATTGAAGTAGTCAATTAAAATATCACATTTATATCAATTGATTGCATTAGCTAATTTCATCATAAAATAATGGCCTGGCCTACAGTAAAGAACAGTTTGTTTAATCTATCTAATCTTGTGTTGGTCATATTTAGGGATTTTAACCTGTGACCGTTTGACCGGTGGTTGACCGTTTCGACGTTAACCGGTCAAAGTTATTGTTAGTCAGGTAAAAAAAAAGTGATCTCTAAATTAGGCAATTATAAATATTGGAATAAACGCTACTACAGTTAGCCATCTCATTCCAATATGTTTTTTCTGTAAAGTGAAATAATCCCTCACGCAACCTTTTTCATAATCGCCTGTTTTGTAAACCAATAAAAAAACATTTTGCGCGCCGTCACACCGTTTGGGTTGCGTCTCTTCGGGGATGTCATTTTCTCAAATGAGCCGCGGCAATGTTTCTAATGAGCTTCTAACGCTAGACAAACAATTTTATTTTAAACGCGATCACCTGGCCTGCCTTGTACCCAAACTATTTCAAAACTCAGGAGCCATGTGTCCTCCGATTACATACAAGCTCCTCTGCGCCGCATTTGCGGGACTTGTTTCGCGCTGTAGGGGATTTAAAAAACGTGACGTGAGTGGAAGGGCGGTGCCGGGGCAGTGTGTGTGTGTGTGCGTGCGTGCGTGCGTGCGCAGAGAGATGAGACAGAGTTGAGAAATTGCAGGCGCGGCTCGAAATGGCTGTTATTTCAAATAGCATAGCATATTTTAAACTAAACGGTTAACCGGTTTCAACCGGTTAATGAGGCTCGGTGACCGGTCAAGAAATGTTTTAGTTTTCGCCATCCCTAGTCATATTATACAAATATGTATTGCTTGTCTTTTTTTAATAATACTGAAAATAAAGGGCTTCAAAAAAGAATCCCCTTAAATCTGAATAATGGTATACATTAAATCGCAACTCAATGTTTGGTGATGTCCATGCATTTCTGACTTTAGGCAGTTATTGTCTGCAAAGGATTCTTGACCAAATTATAAAAATAAAAATGTTATTTATGATTTAGTTTGTCCAATATGAGGCCCTGAAATAAGGGGGCCGTGTATAAAAATGGTTGCAATTCCTAAACATTTCATAATACATTTTTGTTCAACCCCATGAATTAAAGCTCTGAAGCTCTTCATTTTTCATCTCAGAGTTTGCATCAAGCTCTGTGGCTGGGCGGCCCTCATCTGCCGTTGTGCGAGGTCAGCGCAGTGCTGTGTTCTCCAGGGAGCAGGCTCGCCAGCGTGCCCTGTATCCACGTACAGAGAAGATTGAGGTGTCGCTGGATGGGCCCGGTCTGCATGGCTCACTGCTCATCATGAACAAAGGAGTGTCTACACCATACAGTTGTGCACGCCGTGAGTACCGGGGAAATATCTGGGTGGGCTGTATAGCTTAGTAAAGTTCTGGTTTTAAGAGGACTGCAGTTACATGTCTATGCGCTTTCTTTGTGATGGTAATCTCAATTAGTTCAACAGATTTTTCCCTGGGCCAAAGCTCGATTTACAGACTTTTGCTCTGATTGGCTATTATTTAATTATTATTATTATTTAAAATCCTCCTGCTCACTTTTAAATCTCTACAGAGTTTAGCTCCCCCCTATCTTAGCAACCTGATCCATCCCTACAAACCGACACGCTCACTAAGATCCTCTGACTCTAGCCTTCTTGTTGTCCCTAAGCACCGGCTAGCTTCCATGGGGGCTAGATCTTTCAGTGTTGTTGCACCAAAACTGTGGAACTCTCCCTCAATCACTCCGCTATGTCTGTACTCTATCTGAATTCAAAACCTTACTCAAAACCCACTTATTCTCTGAGTGTTATTTGTAAGTTTTTATTTAACTGTTGTTGTCCTTCTGTGTACTTTTGGTGGTAATGTTTGTTATTATTGCTTACTCTTGTATGTCCTGCATTGTAAAGCGTCCTTGAGCCCTGGAAAGGCGCTATATAAATAAAACGTATTATTATTTTATTTTGTATGATAAGAAATTGTTGAAAAGTTGTTAGAAAAAGGAAATCTTGTTATTTTGTTAAAACCTTATCCTATTGTTCAGTAAACCCAGCTAAGTTTTGGAAAACTATTATATTTCTAAAGGGTTGTAACTCTTATTTACTGTCATATCAAATTATTTCAGTCTCTGGCATTATCAATGATAAAATGAGATGATAAATTATCTGTTGGTTGGTACTGAGAATGTGGGGTCACACAATTCTATAGTAAGGAAGTCCTTGATGCCCTATTAGACCAGGGGAGGGCAAATATTTCAGCTCAGGGGCCACATCAGCACGTTGAAATTATATGAAGGGCCACATTTGTAATGTAATTTGTTCATTCTAAAAGATTTGTGGGCCGGAAAAGGGCAATAATTAAAATGTATACACATAACATATACACTGGAGGTGTGTTATATCTAAATAATTTTAATTCAGATTCAGAAACATTACAATTGGACTGCAAAGTTATTTTGTAATTCCTCTCAACTGTTTTAATATCTTCCGTGGGCCTGATGGAATTGCCTCAAGGGCCGGATTCGGCCCGCAGGCCTTAGTTTGCCCACCCCTTCTTTAGACTGTAAGAAATCTATAGTGGCAGATGACTTGGAACCTGGTCTTAAAATGTGTAGCATCCTTTATTTCTGGCACAGTAAACCAGTTTTACCTTGACATTATCCTTAGGACTTATTACTAACTCTTCATAAAGGGGGTGATTGTGGTGATCTCCACAATTATACTGAGTTTAGTCAGATAGTCTTGGCATAAACAGAGGTGTTCATCAGAGATCCATCCTAGTACCTGCTCTTTTTAAGATCCACATGAATACATTTATGTTTTTTTTGCACCATTTCTTTCTCCCTGTGTGCAACTAATTAAGACAACAAATCAGACAGTTTGGGTTGACAGTGGCGCAACAGAAATCCATTGAAATTCAGTTTTTTTTTCTCAAATAATTTTAACAGCTAGCTAACTAGTTACGGCTACGGCTTCCACCTTTTTTCCTGAGCCAGATGGATAGCCTTCTCGCTGAATTTCGCTTGCTAGTCCACGCAGCACTCCCCCAGACTACTCTACGGGTCCACCTGACTTTCACTGGACATTTGACCCGTATACACCAACGGAGTTCCACAGCTAGCTTGCTGCTACGTGATAGCGGCTAGCTACCATTGCCGTGCAGTTTGGAGTATGGCATTTACCCAGCTAGCTGTTGTAGCATGCTATCTGCCTGAGGACAAAACTTTCACAGTGTGTATGTTTGTCAGCTAGGCCCCAATGTCGGATTCCATGCTCTCCTTACACTACATTATGTATTGTCTTCTGTGTTTTTGCTTCGTCTCATCACCCTACTGCCCTGTATTCCTTAACAGAACCGGGTACCTCTGGCATATCTTATGTGACCAGAGATGCAATCTCTTTCTTTATTACCTTATACTTAGGTTTACTCCGTTGGAACACCCATACTGTTATATCACTGGCTGCCCATGCGGCCCTGCATTTAGTTTATTATGATCAGATGCCCATTCCTTTATACAACGCTACTCACTGCTCCAAACGACCAGTTCTTAAATCCATTTGTAACACTTTCTACTGCTTTTCTGTTCATCAGAAGATATAGAGCTCAACCCTTGCCCTGAAATCCATAGTGCCATCAAAAAAGCCCCATGTGATCTCTTTCACTGGCTTCTGCAATCGTTAAAGTCTTGGGTTTATGCACATTAATATTAGAAGTATACTGTCTAAACTCGATTTACTTACTACTCTTGTACACTCAGCCAACCCTGACATGCTAGCCGTGTCTGAATCCTGGCTTAGTAAGTCTATCAATAACTCTAAAATGGCGATCCCCAACTATAATATCTTCAGCCAAGATGGAGCTACCAAGGATAGTGGAGTACCAAGCTACTGCAGAGATATGCTGCAGAGATAAGCTCCAGAGCTCAGTCATCCTGTCCAGGGGAGTCATGTATAAACGCTGTGTACGCACAAAAGAACACGTACGCCGCTCTCTACGCAATAGTTCGGATATATAAAAAGCAAACTTGCCGGTCCTTCACGCAAATTCTGACCCATGTGTGCACACAGAAACGGGTAAAATGAGAAATGGCGACATCGTCAGCAGATGGATGAAATACATGAAACTGTGTGAAAATGCCGACCATTGTGTAAAATAAATCGAAATATTTCCTGTCATTAATAATATATGAAGAATTTACGAAGCAATTCTTACAATTAACAGCCTACACAAACAACTGTTTGATCATCTGCAAAAACAAACAAATCAAATATATAAAACAAGGTATGTATAAAACAAGATATAACGTCAATTAAAATGAATATATATTTCCAAAAAATAACTCAAATGTTCTGTAATTATATTGTCATGTTCATAAAGAATACGGTGAACAGAACAAAATTGTGTATAAAACTGATATTCTTGTTGATGTCTCCGTCTGACGGAGCGGGTAGATGGGTAGATGGAGATCATTGTCCACTGGGGAAAGTGTATTTCATAGTATAAATGTTGTTATCAGAATCATAGTGTTCATGTATATGCCTTAAGTTGCATGGTTCTATTTTAAATCTGTTTCATCGTGAAGCATGTCTTAACTAGGCCTGTCGCGATAGTCAAGATATTGACTTATTGCGCGATATATGGAAATGAGCGTGATCATTTTCGGTGCTGCGATATATTACATTAATTTTTTTAAATGAAAGTTTACAACATTTTAGTCGATCGAGCTGCCTGTTATCTGGTCTCCTGTGTCGAAAGAGGAGGTGGGGCTCAAGGCAGAGGCGGCAGGGCTCAGGCGGCGTGGCTCAAGGCAGAGTCTCGCGCGCACACACAGAGCGGAGCAGCGGACACCCACACGTGAACCCACTGTGTTATGAAGTGGACTGTTTCATAGTGACATACAGCCAGTTAGGAAGAATAAGTCCAAATGGAGTTGGTTTCGAAGCCGGTGTGGGAACATTTAGGCTTTAAGCCGAAAGAGAAAGGAGAGTCAATTAACGAGCCAGTATGTCGACTTGGTTTAAAAACAGTAGCAACGAAAAGAGGCAACACAACTAACCTCCAATCTCACCTAAAACACAACCATCCCAACTAGTTGTTGAACCTGGGAACAAGAACTGCAGCCGAATCTGTTTCAGTGTAAATATAAACGCAATAGATAAATGGCGCACACTCACAGATATGATGCATACCTTTGACAAACAGTACGAATTGCCAAAGTAAACGTACATCTCCCAAACTGCCATTCCCTCCATGTACATTAAAGTAAAAAAAAAATTGCAATAACATCGTTTATCGCAATTAATTTTGTTGCAATATATCGCACAACCAGAAATAGTTATCGTGACAGCCCTAGTCTTAACCCTTTTGAAAGGTGGAAAACATTTTATTTGCGCATCAAGAAGACTTGCTTGCAAACGAGGAAGAGTGGCTCATAAGTCGGTTCCGACTTCCTCGGGCTGTCTTGTTGGACCTCTGTGCTCTTTTGGGACGCGTTACAGCGGACCACCCGGAGAAACCACTCCGTGTCAGTCAACCTTTAGGCAGGTTATGTCAGACGTGTTAGTATGTATAATAGGTTTGTCTCATAATTACACAACTTTTCTGTACACTGCGGCTGAACAGGCAAACAAAAAAGTGCAATTTTTGTAGCAATGTCCGTTTTCCCAAATGTAATCTTTGCAGTGAGTGAGAATACAAATGATTTCATAAATTGATCAATGTCCAAATAATTTGTGTCACAGCATCAGCAACATTGTGCCAATAAATTGTCATTTTGGCATTACAGATGCCCACACTGTGCCCTACAAACAACAATTTCTCCTCTTTTCCACCTCTCCAACAGAATACTTCACATTGAGTAACGTTACTTTTCCGGGTTTCCTCCGAGTTTGTCATAACGTCTCAATCAGTTAATATTAATTTAGGGCGTTTTTCTGTCTATTTATGGGCGTGATATGAAGCCGCCAAAGCTGCGCCTCTTAGAGTTCATTGTGATTTATTAACCGAAAACGGGGTAGGACGTGCGTGCGAACGGTTTAATAAATCGGAATATTTTTGTCCATACGTACATCCTACGTTTCGTCCGTAGGCCACTTCTGACGCAAATCCTACGCAGAGTTTTATACATGAGGCCCCAGATCTGTACCCAAACAGTTTCTACTTTTAAAAATCCATCTCTAAAGATAAGGCTATAACTGTTGTTGCCTTCTACAGACCCCCCTCTGCCTTGTGCAGTGCCCTGGACTCCATATGTGAACTCAATGCCCCCCATCTATCCTCTGAGTTTACTACTTGTGACTTAAACTGGAATATTCTTAACCCCGCAGTCACTACTTTGTAAGCTTGAAGCACTCAACCTCAAATGAACCAACCAGGTTCAACCTTAAACAGTCCCTCCAGAAAAACTTATGATTTCATAATCCCTGCATTGTCGTCGCAAAAAAGTGACATATATCTTAGCAGAAAGTTGGAAAATGTTGCGTTTACTTCCCACAAGAGCAGCCATCCCCCCTGTTGCCATGGGAACGTTATGAAGTGACGTAATTATGCGACGTGAACATCATCGAAAAGCTGCAAACCCCGCGAATAAGCCATGATGAAGCCCGCAAATAAATCTCATTTGCCAACAAACATAAACGCAAAAGACCGTGCGAAGCAGTTGGGGGCAAATTATTTTGGAGGAGGGGATTGAGGATGAGGATGGCGAATGATTGGCCAGTGTTAGAGGATACGCAGTTATAGATTTCATTTTCACAGTGGACTGTTGTAGTTTTATTCAGGAGTTGATGCAACGTTACAGTTGTAAGATTGCACTTTTTTAGTATGTAAATTTGTTACAGTATAATGCACGTTGTGCATTGGAAGCACTTATTTTAACAGAAGATTTCTGTTTTATATAGCAACCTTTGTAAAACAAGCACCACACATTTATTTTTTTGTATTTTATTTATTTATTTTTACAGAAGTTGTAGCATATTCCTTTTGTAAAGCTACAGAACTTGTTTGACACATCAATGTTTAGTAAGTTTGCCATGTGTTTATTAAGGTCTGAAATAAAACAAGACTACACTTTCTGTGATGTAGTATCTTATCATAGGAAGTAATAAGAAATGACTCTTTACATTAAGATAGTAGCCTAGTGAGACCAGGGTGTTGGGGGAATCACAAACCGCAGTTTTTGCAAGTTCCTGCAATTTTATCGCATAAAATTGCATAAATATCCTGCATATTCCATCACATTTTTTAAGAAAATGTGCCACATAATCAAGGATTTTTTGCCTGCAACAATCACAAAAAAACTCAATTTTTTTCTGGAAGGACTGCTTAAATCAGCAACCATGGGGACCCTCATAGATGTTGGCCTGAATAACATGCCCTTTAAATATACCTCTGCTGTTTATGAACAGGATCTCAGCGATCACTACCTTATTGTCTGTGTCAATAATGGGACCGGGTTCAAACGACCATCACTTATCTCCATCAGATGATGTCTAAAATACTTCTGCGAACAAACCAACACAAAATGAAAAATCATGTAGGCAACTCTTTTGTGGAAAAGCACACTAATTATTTTAAATTCAACCAAACGTGTGCTATTTGTATAAGAATAACATAAATGTTGGGAATAATTCAAAGCACCGTATTTCAACAGTGGGTTGTTGCTTTCTATTGTCGACAATACATACAAGCTGTACACTCACTACTTTACATTGTAGCAAAGTGCCATTTCTTCCCCATTGGCAAAAAGGAGACGTGGCAAAACTTTGTGTGTAAGTATAACATGTGTACGTCACATTAGTGAAATCATTTTCCAAAGAAAACGCTTTAATAAGACAATAAATCAGGGCCCATATTCATAAAGAATCTTAATGGTAAAAGTAGCTCCTAGTTGCCAAATTCTAAGAAAATTCTTAGAATTGTGGGCGTTTACTCTTAAAATTTAAGAAAAATCCTAGTAAAGATAAAAGTAATTCATAAAGCATCTTAACCCTTAAAAGAGGTCTTAAGTTCAAAATTGTTAGGAGCACGGTGAGGACTTTTAAGAGGCTTAAGAGTTTCTTTAGCAGAGGAGAAAATGGCCGAAAGACGAAGAGGGAGAAGAAATGTGTTGCAGAAAATGGATGACATTGAGTAAATAAGACGCTATATATTAGATCATGCAGGGATCATGTTTGTCACTGATCTTATTAGAGACGTGCTAACATCTCAGACACAGCGCAGAAATGCCATAGCGCCAGAAATGAAAATAATCACTATGTAGAGTTTAGTTTAGCCTTAGTTTGACGCCCAACTATTCCCTTAATAAATCCACAGTACAATTCGATCAAGTTTTTTTTTTGTTTCGTAACAAATAATAATTGGCACAAAGTATCAACGTATCAAAACACTGAACAACATTGAAGTGAAAATACGACTTAATAGTAAACAAAAAAGAGATAGTTAGATGTCTATAAACTGTATGGCTCCATTCTTTTCCATGTCTAACTCCAACTAACACAAAAGAACCTTCTAATTATTCCCGCGAATATCAAACCCTAAAACCAATTAAAGGTGCGCACAGTTATTAGAAAACAACACTAATAGCCACCTCATCACAATTCTTACGTGGCATTCATATATATTTATATATATATTTGGATTAATCAATAAAACTGCATTTATGAATATAGCAGGCTTCCCTGGTGTTGTCGGAGTAATTGATGGAACCCACATCCGAATTATTGTGCCGTCGGAAGATGAGGACGTTTATCTTAATAAATGTAGGTACCACAGCATAAACAGTCAAGTTGGAAAGAGTAGAACTATTTTATCATTCTAAGCCAATCAAATATCGAATAGGAAGTAAAAAGCATTGTAAATATAAAAATGGATTTATATACACATATGTGTGTGTGTCTGTGTGTGTGTTTATGAGAACGGTCAAATAGGAAAAATCACGGATGTAATTTCAGAGTGAAGACGTAGAATAGACCCTATACTTAAAATCACAATTTTTTTCCTTCATGGACAACCAACCAATCACAGTTTTCAAAAGATTGTGACATACATAGCAATGGGGTCAGCCCGCCTCCTCACTAAGATAAAAGTTTTTGTCTTTTCCTTGCTCAGAGTTGCTCTAAGATCGGTCCCGAATCGCTCTTAAGCTAAGACTCTTACGTAAAAGTTTTTAAGATAAGATTTTTCTTAGAGGATTCTTAGATTCTTTATGAATACGGGCCCAGACAGTCGGGGTTGAGTGGCGCAACAAAAATTATTTTCAAATTATTTTAACCATTTATTATAAATCCATTTCTTTAGTGTCTTTATATTGGACAATTGTCTTTCCTGACAATATTTTTTATTTTAATTTATTTGGTTTAATTTCAAGTATTTTGTCTGTTAAAATGGTACCATGAAGGCCTATATCTATCTGCACTTATTAAATGATAGTGTACACTTTTAGGCAATCTATATTCATTTGCAAGGAGGCTTTAACATTTTGGTTACACATCATGCTGCCATTGTAATTTTACTACAGCCTGGTCCTTCTCATGCAAAGACAAACAAGATCTTCCAAGATCTTCTACTGGTCATTGTGTGTCAGCAACACACTCTCATTCAAAACATGCATTGGTCAAATGACACACCACAGCAAAAAAAGTAGGTGTCTATGCCTCATCGCTTCTAGTGCTAACAAGCTATATATTTCTCAACGGGAAGGAACTTCTTCAATGCAACACAAGTAAATGTCTTGGTAACAATGTCACCCACTGCTGGATGTTCAATGTAAACATTACATATTTCTGAAATTGAATAAATCACACAAGCGATTTTGTTATATTTTTTATGGACTGCAGTACTAGCTACCTCAAGCAAGGAACAATTAAGGAGATAAGAGCTTGTCTGGCAAGGACAGCAGGGGTAAATGTCAAATCAGGGGGAAATGTGTCTTCTGTCTATGTTTGTGCCCTTGGGCCAGACTACACCTAATCATAGTCCTTGCTGAAGAGATTTGTTTTTAGTAGACACTAGGGATGTAAACGGTTAATCACCTATCGATTAATTGTCGATAAGAATTTACTCAATTAAATTAATTGTCGGTTAATTGAACATTGCAATCTAAGACCGTTTTCCACAGGACGTAGGCGTAATTGAACGTGACACAAGATTCTTGCGGGCGGCGAGAGACCCGACACTAACTTGAGGCATCAAAAAAGAAACCAAGCATGAGGCGGTCAAAACGGAGTGGAGTGTGGGAGCATTTAAAATTAATAAATTAATATTTTGCTTTTTATGGTAAAATAGGGCTGGACAATAATTCAATATCAATATATATCGCGGTAATATTTTTCAATAACGGTGATATGATTCTTAAACACATTTTCGATATTTCAATATTTTTGCTGATCTCCAACGCGTCAATTTTAAGCTACAAAATGAGCGCCCATGAGCGCAATTCAAACGTGACTGAACGAGCTTCCACAAGTGAGGAGAAAGCAGACATTTGATAAGAGAGGAAGGACTAATTCAGTGGTAGGGAAGTGGTTCGGCTTTCTGAGACCTGATAAACTTCAGGTTTCAGCATGCTGCTAAATGTGCCGGAGAGTGGAGCTGACTAGCAGCGTGTTATGTTAAAGCTGCTGTATCTTTTTAGTTAAAAATTAGCTAAATGTATATAATGAGCCAGTACATCATGAATCCAATATCCAAACCGTGTTTTTGTTTTATCCTGAATCACTATGGTACACCTATAATAAGTGTTTATATTCTGACTATTTTAAACTACTTCGGCTCTGCTGTTGCGTAGGCCAGTACCTGCATGATTTGTCATAGACATAAACGGAGAGAAGAAGTTCTGCATGCAGAGTGCCAAAAGTTACGTTTAAAGTTAAATATATTAATAAGGTCAGTCTGAGGGTCTTATGTTTATTTTACTTTTCTTGTTTGTATAAAGGTTAAATTCAAATAAAAAGTGAACGTTAATTTATTTGTACTGTTTCATTTCTAAAATATTATGTAGTTTTATAGGAGGAGGTTTCATAGATAGATTAATTTTTAGATTGTAGGTACAGACATCTGTTGTGGGTGTTCTTGGCATTTTTTATTGTTCATATCGATGTCGTAATTATATCGTATCGACCGAAATTAAGAAATATATTGTGATATAAAATTTGGCCATATCGTCCAGCCCTATGTTAAAGACTCTATTGATACCGTTAGAAATGTACATTCTCCGGAAAAAATATGCTTATCAGTTGATCGATAAAGTCAATCGACTAATGATTAATGAATTAATCGATCATTTGCATCCCTAGTAGACAAAAAAGTGTCTGTGTTTCTAACCTTAATTGGCAGATCATTCCATTGTAACGCGGAACTTACAATATCCTTTATAAAGTGGCATACACAGTGGTTTGGGAAACGGGTCTAAGTTTGTTTTCTGATGCTTTTGTAAGATATGCTTAACTTTAAATCATTTTAGGGTGACATGGAAATGTCCCTGTTTCGAAAGAAAAGCTCATAAATTAGGCAAAAAAACTGTCATTTAGGACCAGGTCAGTATCTGGAGCATTAGGGTTTATGGGTTCAATTACAGGCTCAAAATGTCCTGAAACAAAGAACTTCCTTCCTTCTGCCATGAAGCTGATGATCAAGTACAACAATGTGTACTACTCCCTTCACAGAACAGCACCAACTGTCACTAACCAGAATAGAAAGGGCAGGAGTCCCAATTGCACAACTGTGCAAAAGTGAAAAAACATTAGAATGTCTAGTTTGATAAAGACACCTCACAGATCCTCAACTGGTAGGTTAACGCTAGAAGCG
This sequence comes from Dallia pectoralis, assembly GCA_029465975.1. Lineage (NCBI taxonomy): Eukaryota > Metazoa > Chordata > Actinopteri > Esociformes > Umbridae > Dallia > Dallia pectoralis. The sequence continues at coordinate 18,668,454 of CM055739.1, forward strand.
GCGTAAGAGGTCAAGGATCTTAGTGCTCCTAGATATGCATGCTTTATCCTCGATATTTATTTTTTATTGATTTTTATTAAATTTACCACTGGTAAAGTGAATTTAAAGCAATTCTGTCCAAATTTAGTCCCTCTGCCATTTTTATTATTATTTTAGTTTTTTTTAATCTGTAATACTCTATTTACAAGAATCCATTACATCAATGTCAACTTGAGTGTTTTTGTAATGGACAATTGTCTTTGGTGACTTTCGCATTGGCATCAAACTTTGTCTGTTCTTTTTAAAAATAGACAAATACAATTTCCTGTCAATATTTTCGAAAATACACAAATTATTACTGGGGTATAATGGTGCTATTTAAATAGTACCTGCAAAATACCAGTCTCAATGTCAACAGTGCTGTCTCTTTATGCAAATAAATCGCATATCTAAGATGATTTTATTTCTGTCACTCCCTTTCTTTCTTACAGACTTGACAGAATGGCATGTAAACAGCTCGGCCCTGGCTTTGGTTGATGGAGAGCTTTGGCCGCTGCACAAGCCCCTCATTCAGTCGTGCTCTCTCTCCCTGCTTTCCTTCAAAGACATAGATCCCTTTCTGGTCAATCAGGTACAGCACCACCACCATATGTGGAAAGATATGTATAACACTGCTTGTAGAGGGACATTTGTCATTGGATCAGTTTGGCAGACATTTCAAGTATAATTTATAATATTTCCTTCATGGATCGATGTAACATTTTTCCCAGCAAGTTTGGATTAGGGGAAGAAAAGCTGATTCCTAAGAATCTTGGTGCACACAGCCCCACTTGTATGTTCAGAACAGAAAACACAACATCTGACACAAAGTGGTAGTTTACTGGTGTGTGTGTGACTGACTGGTCTTTGACATGTTCGTGATCTTTTTTTTTCCTTAGGCTTATTGGCGGTCATGCGCAGCCCTTCTGGGCCAGGTGCTTCAAGATGCCTTTAAAGATGATTACTCTGTGGAGCTGCTGGAAATCCCAGAGATTCCAGGTAAAGAGATAAGAGATTCTTGGTCTCATCCCAACTGTGTTTTTGTCAAACTTTCTCAAGGTCTTTGCTAAAAGAGAGGATTCTGACCTAAAGAGTTGAGGGACATTTTTGTGTGACTTATCAACATTCTAGAATGATTTTTATCCCTGCAGTGCTTTCTGGAGCGTTCTGTTGTGATGTTGTGCTAGATCCTCAGTTAGATGCCTGGACACCTTCACAGGTATGATTGTGTGTGACTCCTTGGGAGGTGGGTATGCATTTTCTGGCCAGTGTGTGTTGCTGCATGTAAAACATGTATCTTGTGCTGAGTTGGTGCACATGTGCCCCTCCCAGGAGTCAATGAGCTCTTTGACGCGTGGGGCTCAGCAGCTAATCCATCAGGACCTGCCTTGGGAGTCACTGGAGGTCACGCCCTCTGTTGCTCTGGAGGTTTTCTCTCATAGCAGGTACTTAATGTTTTTGCCCTCTGTTGGTTAGTTTCATGTTTTATTTTAAGACTTAATCAAATTCACTGCTTTTTAAAGAGAAATCTGGTTTCCAAATATGGAGTGAAATATATCAAAGTAGAGAGAACAAAAAAGACCCAGTTTTTCAAGGAAGAAAGGTGTAGACTGCAAGTTGGGGAAATGACCTGTTATTTACAGTAAAATAGGCTACTTTTACTCCACTAACGTTAGTTTCTGAATATCTGACGTGTTTTCATTTCGTTCCTCTTTTAGTCGACATTGAATACATGCAGATAAACTTAGTGAACTCTGATAATAAATGATTGTCCCTGCCTAGTGCCAGGCCCAACAGATTCTACTTCAGGCCCAGTTTGCCCATTCCTATACAGGTACCTAATTTCAGGTAATCCTAATTTTCAACCATAATCCTGGTGCCATGTGTTCTCAAGATAAGTGACCCAGACATCCTCGTAAAAGAAAATGTGAATCATTAGACTACGCCACCGTCTTCCATTGGTCCGTGGTCCAGTTCTGATGCTCACGTGCCCATTGTAGACACTTACAGCAGTGGGAAGGGGTCAACATATGCAACAAACTGTGATGCACTGTGTGTTATGACAATTTTCTAACAGAACCAACATGACATTTTTCAGCAATGTGAGCTACTGTAGGTTGTCTGTTGGATCGGACCACATGGGCCAGCCTTTGCTCCCCATGTGCATCAGTAAGCATTGTCGCCCATAACCCAGCGCCGGTTTACTGCTTTTCTTTCCCTGGACCACTTTTGATATGTTCAGATGATTGCAAATTGTAGTTACCTTATTTGACAGCAGTCTCCCAACTCAAGGCCAATGCTCCTCAGGTAGGCTCGGCCTCACTCAGATCTTTCTCATATAAAGATAAATCTCACTTAACTGCATTTAAGAGCGCGATGTGTGTATATATTATGTACTGTCTGGACACCCTATATCTAGACACCCTATATCAGCCATTCTCAACTGATGTGTCGTGACCCAAAAGTGGGTCGCAGACCCGTTCTCAGTGGGTCGTGGACAGCTGGTAAATTAAAAAAGAAATATATTTTTAAAAAATCTGATTTTCTGACAATGTTTTAAACATGGTAACCATAATTTGATTACCCTTCACTTTACGTTTGGTTAATAATCAGAAAACGTTTTTATTTTGTAACAAAATGCATCAGAGGTTTGCAGCACTCTAGCGCCGTAACCATGGTAACCATCATTTGATTACCGTTATTGTTAATAATCAGAGGCAAGATGGCGAAGCGAAAATATGACCCGGGCTATTTAAAATGTGGATTTGCTTACATTGAGGACAAAAAGTGCCAGAAACCACAGTGTGTAGTTTGTAGTGAAGTTCTTGCAAATGAGAGCATGAAACCTTCCAAACGAAGGCGGAATTTGGAAACTAAACATCACGCAATCAAAGACAAGCCGGTGGAGTTTTTCAGAGACGAGTCGAGGAGCTGAGGGCATCACAGTCTGACAGCTTCTTGCTCCAAACAAGAACAAGCTCTCTGGGCGTCTTACCACGTAGCTTACCGTATTGCGAAGGCCAGGAAACCCCACACAATAGCCGAAGAGCTTATTTTACCTGCAGCCATGGACATGGTGAGAGAGATGATCGATCAGTCAGCTGCGGACAAGCTGAAAAAGATACCGCTGTCAAATGATACCGTAGCTCGGCGAATTCAAGACATGTCTGGTAATATAGAACAACAGACCACAGCCCGCGTCCAGGCAAGCCCTTACTACGCGTTACAGATGGATGAATCCACTGATATAACTAACTATGCCATTTTACTGGTTTATGTAAGACACGTTTGGGACGTTGATGTGCAGGAACAATTCCTCTGCAGCAAAGACCTCCCTACCACTACAAAGGCAGCGGACATATTCAACACAGTGGACTTGTATTTGAGCTCAGTAGGCCAGAGCTGGGAAAACTGTGTGGGAATCACAACTGATGGCACTGCCTCCATGACCGGGAAACATTCAGGTGTGGTGAAGCAAATTCTCGAGGGCACCTAATGTGACGTGGCACCACTGCTTTTTGCACCGAGAGGCACTGGCGGCTAAGAACATGGTGTCTGTCCGCTGCTTTTCAAATTTATGTAAAGACTTGGGCTCTGAGCACATGCAGGTGTTGTATCACTCCGAAGTACTCTGGCTGTCGAGGGGTATGGTGTTGTCACGTTTTACGAACTTAAAACAGAAATCGCCACCTTCCTCTCAGAGAATAACTCCCAGTATATTGAGCTGTTTGACAGCAAAATCTGGCTCGCACGGGTTGCATACCTTGTGGATGTGTTTGAGCACCTCAACACATTAAACGTGTCTTTGCAAGGGAAGGGACACAATATTTTTGAACAGTCAGACAAAATTCTGCGTTCAATAAAAAGATCACACTGTGGGTAAATCGTTTATCAAAAGACAGACTTGACATGTTTCCCAACGCTTGCCTAGAAGCACAGCAGCTGGACACTGTGACCAAAACGGACTTAAAAATATCGAGGCGCATCTTACAAAACTGCAAGATCGGTTTGAGGAATACTTTCCAGAGAGACACAGCGATACCGCTAATGCTTGGATACGTGACCCCTTCAACATCAACATGGAAAGCGTCAAGTTGCCAAGCAACGAAGAGCATCAGCTGGTGGAGCTGTCATGTGACCAAACGCTGAAAAAGAGATTTGGCGAGGTAAGCCTCTCCCACTTCTGGTGCAGCGATGTGCTGGTTTAGTATCCATCTCTCTCTAATCTCGCAGTCAAGATGATTTTACCATTTAGCACGACCTATCTGTGTGAAAGTGGCTTCTCTGTTTTAGTTTAGCTTACGTCAAAGCAGAGAAACAGGCTGAACATTGAGCATGATCTGAGAGTAGCACTGACTACTGTCACCCCAGACTTTGCAGCTCTGATTCAAAGTAAAACACATGCCCAACTGTCTCATTGATTTCCACAAATGTCTGGCTAATTGAAAACATTTCACTTTTTTGGGCTTTTTCCTTTAAATTTGGCATATTTATTTAATTTACAGTGCCAGTATTTTGTTACATTAGTATGTTTTCTTTCCAGCACGTTGTGTGTAGCTTTTGGTTTGGACTTAAAGTTATAGTTCCTATTGTCCACATTGTTTCGCATTCACCTGCTTTATAAATACATTTGATTTAGCCTATATACATTTATATATATACATACATACACACACACACACACACATATATATATATATATACACACACGTGTGGATATGTATACACGTGTGGATATGTATAAATAAATATGTGTATTTGTGTGTATATGTATGTGTGTGTATTGATATGCCTCAATGTGTGTATGTTTTCAAAGGCAGTTTTTTATAAATAAATTTGCTTGGTTATAAAAAAAGGGTCGCGACCTAATGACCATGGAAAAATATTGGTCACCGGGGGTGATCAGTTGAGAACCCCTGCCCTATACCACACTGAGCATTTTGGGGTTAACTGTCTTGCTCATGTACAGACTACGGTTTTTTCACCTTGATGGTGGGGGGGATTAGAACCAGGGACCTTCCAGACCCAAGCCCTAACCACTAGGCCACCTTACTTGGTGCCAGGACAACAATTTCTCTCTTAACATCGGGAAAACTAAGGAGATGATCATCGAATTCAGGAAGCAGCAGGGGGGGAACATGCCTCCATACACATCGATGGAGCTGAAGTAGAAAGAGTACCTGTCTTCAAATTCCTCGGTGTGTTCATCAGGGATGACCTCACATGATCCAGGCAAGCTGACTCGGCAGTGAAAACTGCCCAAAAACGCCTATACTTCCTGATGA
>CM055739.1:18674256-18782527 GCA_029465975.1 Dallia pectoralis
TTGTGCAGTTTGATGCAAGTCATTCTGTACACATGACAATAAAATTATTTGATTTGGATCTGAATGTCCATTGACGTTTTGACTAGGAATGTTATAGGTAAGACATTTATACTTCTATTATTGCGTAAGCTCATTCATTTAGGCTTGGGTTAAATTCCTTTGCCTCATTCTGGCAGTTAATTTTGAGATTTGAAGGTGTTGTATTTTGTCAATCTGTTTTATATCTGTTTTACATGTGGAAGACTGATTATCCTGAACCAGAACCCCTGGTTCAGCATTGTGTATCCTATTGGACATTATTCAGCGGTTGCTATGGGCGCTGGTTGTGTGGCCTATAAAGACCTTATTATTGCAATCACATTTGATTTCTGTTGCTCTGTGTTCAATCACTTCTTGTTACTAATACTATTATGAGATTATAACACAAAGTAACTACTCTTATTGCTGAATAATATATGAAAGAATAAACTACTGAGGAAAACCATTAGTGTTGTGTGGTTTACTGAGGGTCTAAGTGGAGTTACAATGTTACCTAATGCCAGTTCTCTATTCTTTCGGACAAAATGTGCCCAACTGAGCAGCGTAACATTTGGTCAAGCTACCAAAGCCAAATCTCCTTTGTGACTAGAGATAACAGGCCATACCACATACAACTTTAGAGTGACAACCTTGCTCAGCCTAGATGCATATATTCTAATTTTGTTTGTTTAAATTGGGTAAGAGAATCACTTTGGCATTCTACAAATTACGTTTTTAAAAAGAACAGAACCAAAACCAATCAAAACAATTCCCCATATGCAATGAATGCACCCTTTCCATTTGCCCCTCAGAAGAGTGCAAATCCATTTCTGTTGTTCAGTTCTGTCTGTAGAGCAAGGCAGTGACTGAATCATATGCCTCATCTACTTTAAAGAACTGAAAGTTGATTAACACTGCAGTACTGAAGAGAACAAAATGGAATGTTAAAATACAGAAAATCTATTAACTCTTCTTAAATCTGTGTGTCTTTATTTACGTGCAGTTGTAAGCTGCAAGAGGTGGAGGAGAAGGCAGCAAAAAGCCCAAAAGGAACAGTGACGCTCTACAGGTGAGCTACCCGACTTGTGCATGTGCACAAACACTACGGATGAGAACAAAAATTACTATCTTAACAAACGCTAGGTTTTCTTTGTGTGTATGCATTCAATTTTTTTGTATGAAAACGTATAACCCTTTTTTAACACTAAATACGAGTTTTCTACATCAAATGAAAATATCCAGGTGACCTTTTACATTTTAAATTAACCAAACAAAATGTTAAGTTTCTATGAATGTGGCCCAGAACGTACAATCAAGCGTGTAGTTTGTGCAATCCTTGGTTCCATGAATCAAAGTTAAACGATTTAAAATGTGTATGAAAATTATATAAGAATTAAATTTCCTATAACTTTTCCAATGACATTGTTTTAACACATCTTTTGTAAGTTACCAATTTCATAAAGTATTTTGTAGGCAATTCTCGTAAATGAATCTTATTTTATTTGATTCACATTTGTATCTCAACCTTTGTCCAATTTCGTCATGAGTGATTACCCCCATCATGTCTTATTTTAGAGGATGTGACGTATCCTGAAGTAGGATGCAAGTAAAAATAGCTCTGTATTGATTAAAAATGGTCGATATTTCTTTAAGTTCTTATCGTGATACTTTTTTCTATTCATACTGCTATCTGGAACAGAACTACTAGAGTAGAATATTTTTTTTATCTTCCGTTATACCACCTATATCCTTGTCCCGATGGTTTACAATCTTTGTTGTCAAGACAGTCTGATTTTGCTAAATTATTGTATGTCCAAGGAGAAACATTGAAACCACAGTCTAATAAAAAGATTTATAATTTATAATAAACTGTAAAAATAATTGTAATCAAAGAAGACCAGATTTTTGTTGCGGCACTGTCAACTCCAACTGTCTGATTTATTGTGTTCAATGCATTCAGGCTCAAGTATTTCATTCATTTGATGCACACATAGTCAAAAATATCCTATTATCAATTAATGTGGTTTAATTTAAATTAACTAGTGTACTTTTGAGGGAAACATTTTCACTGCATTACACAATCGAATTGTAATCGCTGTTTGCCCATGTCATTCATTTTTTTCACGTCGGGTGGGGAAGGAAAGGAAACTCGGCATCAGCAGTTTTGTCAATGTCAACCCACATAAGGTTACTTTTAAATTACATGTCTCTAATACAAAACTATGCCTGTATTCCTATGTAAATTGCGATGACACTTCATCCGATTCACTCAATTCAAAGTAAGGTAATTCTGTGGAAGTCCCCCCTATCCTAACGTTTCTGGGCAATAATTAATAACGAATAAACATCAGTGTATTGATATAGCCTACACGAGTCTTCAACAAAGTATCATTTTGTATCAAAATAAATCGAAAAATGATGAGTGTGGTTGAATTGGAACACTTGTCTAATGACAAATAATTGTTTAGTTTGTGTGTCCTGTTCACACAAACCCCTCAAGCTGTTTGCCGACTGTGGACAGGAAGAATAAAAAATACAACAATAAAACTTGTCATAAAAATTGTCAACGAATGTGGAAATAGAACAGAGAAACACATGGAGGAAAAGCAGAGGGAAAAAAACAATTATATTTTATAGTACCATATCACCACACAACGTGTTGAAAGAGACAGATTGAATGAGACATCATGCGCTATCTGCGTTTTGATTACAAAAGCAGACATATTCAGAGTCTGGGTCTGAAATTGAGTCTACTTTATACTCTGAAGCACACCCACTGGCGTCATTAACATACGAATCATCCCAATTATCACCACATGTTTCTGCATCATCAGCCATCAACAAGCGAAATGTGTAATCAAAAGATTTGCACATAATTGGCTGTATGCTATATACATATTGCAACATTACAGTGCATAATTCGATCATTTTTATTTGTAAAATGTAATACAGTAATTACAGTCCAGTTACTTAGGCAATATAGACAACAAAACATGTTTATATAAAAGTTTGTATTGGTCCACAGTCGGCTATTCTGCTGTAACCCGATAAACAAATCGGTTTCTATTTATTCTTCCCGTCCACAGTTGGCTCACAGCTTCACGGGTTTGTTTTGAGCAGGACACGCGAACGGTTGCATCAGGACAACTGCACACAGTGTTAATTTCTGCCAGTTTATTAGAGATGTCTGTCACATTTCTGCTTTTGCCGGTAAGGCTCAGTGAGTCTCGAAATCACAGTCTCCGACAGCCGCTCACCCGATGTCCTGGTTTCCTAAATAGTCAGTTCAGGTTGTACATTTGACTATTAAAACCAGATTACTATTACTATAAAATCAGATTATATACCATCGAGCTATATACTTAAAATATGTCAACGAATAGTTGGTAATAATAAGAATGTAATGCCCATTCAAATCAATAATGATCAAAACGTACAACTCACATTCAATACTAAATGCCTTGTTGGAATTCCGATATAACTTTATTTTAGCAAATAATGAATATAATGACACAAACGTAGCTGAACATAAGACAATATACCAACTTTGACAATGTGGTGGAGGACGTGGTCAATTATTATTTTCGTTTCTTGAAAAGTTACGGTGTCCAAGATAAGTTTCCGTATTTCAACAGTATGACGTTGCTTCGGCTACATAGAAATGAAATTAGTTTAATGTTATCAATGCAATAATGCATTCTAACCGAATATAACTTGAATAAAGGCATAGAGCGTTTCAACTTCATATAAAAAGTTCTTATTATTGATTTATCTTGATGCTTCGATGGCGAAGCGACAGGATGATATTCAAGTCAGGAAATTGCGCATTTACCTCATAATAATAGTCTGCAATACGTCTAAATTAATTTGGTTTTATTTAAAATAATCAGTGTGATAATATCATGTTACATTTCGGTGAACAATATTAATTTTCAGTCTATTAGTCTATGTAAGTTATGGCTCTTTGCACACAACGTACATCGTTTACACACAAAATGTATTATATATACATAGCCTAATATTGTTTATGTACCAACTATTATTGTTTATGTATCAACTATTATTAATTGCCTATTGTTTCAGTAGGCCATTGTTATTTGAAAGTCATCTTTGAAAAGTGAAATGTTGTTGGCTTTGAAACCTACATAAGTTTGTTGTTTAGAACTTCCCTGATGGCGCTTCGTTATACAAAAGCAACAGGATGATATTTATGTCATGTCATTTATGTTAACTCTAAATTGTCTACAATAAGTAAACATTTATCTGGTTTAATTTAAAATAATCATTGTGTTTGTATAATATCACGTTACATGATATTCACTTGCAGAAAATGTGACTTGGTTTATCGGTGTTTCAAGCGCCACCTGGTGACAGACAACAAGATATACTGGTGAAAAAAATACAAGCAAAATGGTGGATAGCCACTTAGCACAACTTCTGCAAAATAGATTTAAATTTGCGTTTCCAGTGATTATTTTAACAGGGAAAAAAACAGGGGGATAAAGTTTGCATATCTAGGAGCATTCCTAAAAGGAGATTTCTGTAAGTTAATAGAGTGCCGCAAAAATATATATTTTTTTTCAAATGACCCACTTCCGGCGTTTCTAGAATATTTTGTACATAATATATTTATTTGTAACTTTACAGCAGACATTTATTTTAAAGGCTAAATATGAAAATCTGAAATTCTATTGTTGTTGACAAGTTTCTAATGTTGCCTGCTTGGCGCTAATCTATTGTAGCCAACCGTACCTATTGCGTTGTGATTGTTAGCTAGAAAATTTGATTGTGGGTTGGGTGCTCTACTCTAATGTGTAACCCTCTTAATAAGGAAATCACAACTTAAAATTGCATCACAACTTCGCAGTGGCAGAGCACTGCCCTTTTTACACTAAGAAAGAAATATGGTCCATGAATTTGAATGCAGTCGTTAAAGGGGCTTCATGAATTTAGATTATTAATATTGAAGTTATGCTAAGCAGAAGCTAAAGGGTAAATTCAATTGGATGTGAAAAAGAGGTGGCAGAGGTTTTGGAGTCTATGCATAAAATCATATCTAATATGAATACCATCTAATTTTGGACAGGGCTACATCTCAGGGCTACATCTCAGATGTAATTTCAGACCTCTGTTTAACTAGATGTTTTAGTTCTCCCTGATTAGACCTGATTAACATAATATCTACGCAGGTGTACAGAGGCCCATTATCCACCACCATCACTTCTCTGTTCCAATGGCATGAAATGTTTGCTTATCCATTTAAAGACTAGCTGATCATGAAACCCATTTGCGTTTTGTTAGCTAAAGTGTTGAGATGCTTTTGCAGGACCATGAACAAGCGGTTCTTGCTCAAACCCTCCTAGATCCCTGAACAATGGCAATTCTCAGGGTGTCCGCGTGGTCTTGAAAAGCCTTAAAAAGTAATAAATCAATTTAGCGAAAATTAACACCCTTAAAAAGTAGTAATCGGAATAGGACATGGTATTAATATTTTCGAAAGTTTTCCAAAAGTAATTATTCCAAATAGTTTGTTAAAAGGATTGGGTGAATAAATGTGTGGTAAATTGCATTTCCATAATCCGGATAACTATGACGACATAGCACTTTGCGCGCACACGGTGGTCACGTGGCATACCAACTGAGTTGGGCTACTACGATACTCTGTCACTTTACGTATTATCATGGGGAAGTTCGCGGGCTAGTGGTTGGAGACATGCAATTTAAAGCATGGCTGAGTCCTGTCAATGGGAATAACCGAGAGGCGTATTGTTCGATTTGTAAAAAAAAAATAAACAAGTATAACAGTGATGGGGATCAACGCTATGCTGTCTCATATGCACAAATCCGCTATAGTAGCATGCAGACAGCAGCTAATTATCAGCTGCTAACTATCAGCAGCTAACTAACTCGCATTTCTGTGCTACACCGTCTATACCGCATAGTACCACCACTGAAGTTGCTAATGTAAAAGCTGTCGCTTCATCTGCTGCTGACCTCATGGGCGCCACGCCAACGATGGGCGCCACACCAACGCCTCGACACAGCGGTAAAACACAACTCTCTCAACTCCAACGAGGGTATTGCTGTTGTTTTTAAAACAATGTTTCCCGATTGTGACGTAGCCAAGACGTTCACCTGTGGAAAGGACAAAACCGGATACATTATAATGTGAGGTGAAGTAAATAAAAAATAAAGAACATCCTGGATCAGTTTTTTCACTTTTCTTTATTCTTTTTTTATATATTATAGAAGTATCGGATCGGGACTCTGTATCGGTAGATACTCAAAATCAAATGACTCGGACTCGAAGGCAAAAAAATTAATTAAAATAGAACGGTTAAGCATTACTTAATACTGGAGTTAAGGTTAGGGTTATCATGACAACTAGCACATAATAAACATTCAAACATTATTTAATCAATATTTTGCTGTGTCTGAATTGAGGCTCATGCCATAACTTTTGCTTTTGATTTGTATCTACCCCGCCACACAATCCCACAGCTCACTGTTTGTATTATATACTTTTATGTATCGTGTGTGTGTTACTGCTATTACTTTTAATAAACATTGCCTTTGGGTTAGTCACTCAATGTATTCTCTATTTGCTTTGCGCCCTCTCTGAATTTTGCTGTATTGATACAGCCTGCAAAAGAAGTTTTTGCAAACAAGGACAACTTTCAAAATCAATACACACTATATTTACTGTAAGTTAAAGATGTGAAGATGATTTAACTGGTTAAAACTCGGTGCCATTGAGGTCTTAAAATATATTGAAAAGGTATTGAATTTCACTTCAGGATACTTGTATATAATTCTGCAAAGACGAGTGGTAAAGATTCTTGAGAGATCGAAGGTGTTTAGTTGAAGTTGTTGATGCAAAAGCTTCTGTAAATATAGTTAAGTTCGGGGGGGGGCGATCAGTTTTTGGTGTTAGTTAATTGTTTTCCTTAAATACAATTATGAATTAAACACTGAATTTTGCTTACTTAGGTGCTCTTTCTAAACTTGACATTTTATGAAGATGTGACATAGTGACACAGTAGATTATTTTTCACTCTATGTTATTGCCACGGTCAAGAAAACAGCCCTATTAGCTACTGAAAAATAAACGCTTTTATTTGTTTTCTGCCCTCTGCATTGTTAATTTAAATAAAGAGCAAGTGAACATAATATCACTTCTCCCAAATGCAAACTGAGAAATATAGCTGCCTGCAGCAATGGCGGGTTCCTCCAAACTAGACATCAATTATAACATGTCAATCCAGGTTTTAGGTCAATCGGAGAAACGGTTCAAAAGAAATTTAATTGTACAGTTTTTTCCAATTTATCAGTATACAAGACATTCCATCATGGCAATATCATTTTTGTTCACCATGAGGAATAAGGCACGTACACCAATTTGCAGACATATTGGACATACCCAGCAGCGGAGTAATGACAAAGACTTTGGCCATGGTTTATATGCTAACCGTTGCCATCAAAGCGTGGGACTATAGCATCACCTAGTGGCAATGTGTCAAAATGACTGGTTGGCTGGAACGCTTCACGAATAACAGTTAGCCTGCTAACCATGCTAACAAGTGCCGTTTTTTGTATTAATATTGCTTTATTTCAAGTTGAAGGACAATAATTGACTAAATTTTATCAAGCTCTTACGCAGTCATTTTTTCACAAATCAAAGTGAAACCTTTTGAAGGTACTACAGAGTGATGCCATATTGAACCCTGTTAGGTCTGAAAGATCATCAGTCAAAATTAAAATTATTTAATAGACCAATATATATTAAGTCAATATGTACATTTACTTAAAGACGCCCCCTTCAGCCATTTTGTATTGTATTCGTTTACCCTAGATATACAATTGAAAGACAGTAATTCTACACATGTCAAGCCAACAAGCAAGTGAATTGGACCAGCGGTTTGGGAGAAATTGCGTTGTGTATATTTTCCCAAATCTGGACTGGACAGGACATTCCATCATGGCAAATCTTATAGGTCCAAGAGGCTTTTTTGTTCATCATGAATAGTAAGGCATGTGCGCCAAAGGGCATCCATTTTTAACATATTGGGCAGCGGGGCTGATCCCGAACATACAGAAATTAAGGAAATATAAAAATGTACATAGACACGCCCCTTTCCGCCATTTTCTATTCAATTCCATTTTCTTAAATATCAAATTGAATGACAGTAATTCTACACAGGTCAAGCCAACAACCAAGTGAATCGGAGCAGCGGTTCAAGAGGAGTAGTGTTTTGTACATTGTCCCAAAATTGGACTGTACAGAAAAATCTATCATGGCGGACTTTATGGGTCCAAGAGGCTTTTTTGTTCATCAAGTCAATTAATGCATAGACACCAAGTTTCATATCAGACAAACGGTGTGGCGGGCCTACCAATGGGTGTATGTAGGTCATTTGAGTTGTGTGAGTTACTCGACACCTGTTTTGTCAATGCGCAATTTTTTTGAAAAAGTTATCCATGGGCAACCGAGTTATTGAACCATTTAGGGAGATAAGTATAATAATAAGAATACTACCAATAACAATAGGTTTCCTCCTGACGGAGGAACCCTAACAATCAGTATAATATGGGTATAGGCTGTCTATAAACACAGTCTGGCACAACATTTATTTCACTGCCATCTCTCTCTGTAGGTGTGGAGATCATGTTCTGTTGAGTGGGGGGCCCCTGGTGGCCAGGACAGGACTGTGCTCTCAGTACGAAGTCACTGCCGTCCACAATCTAGGGGAGGGACCATGGGGTCTCCGCCGCCGGGCACAGGGACTCTCGCTGCCCTTTATGCTAGAGGTACACACACACTAACTTTCTGGTGAATTCGTAGATTAATCATTTTAAAATATATCTGTGTTTGTGTAAATGATTTCGTCCCATGGTTGAACTCAGCATGTATCTTTCACTTAGTTGATTTACAGAATCTAATGTCGTAGATATTGTAGGTCATTCAAGTAAAAACTTCAGACAAGACATGATAATTACTAGCATGGAATGGAGCCAACTTGTCACTATTTCCAGATTTACAGCTTGGAAGTGAAGCTATGGCAAAGACAGAAATGGTGCATGAGGGACAATTTAGGTTCTGTAGGATTGCAGCAAGTGAATAAAAGCAAGTTTGGCAGAATTGAATCAACTTTGCTTGTTAATGTAGTGTTACCTCAATGGACATATGTGAAGTATAACTAGATATTGCTTTTTTTCCACAATTTACATATAGATATGACACATCATATATTTACCCATTACTAATGCCAGCTATGCATGGTTTCTCTTGTCGGACTGTTTGTGTCTTGCTCTGTTTGCACTGTTCGTATCCGTTTTCAAATGTGTTTTAAATGTTGCAGCTAGAGGTCAGAACAAATTCCTTGTATGTGTAAACAGACTTGGTGAAATAAACCTTACTCTGATTTTGAATTTAAACCTTATTCTGAAACTCTTTCCTTAGGCACACCACACTGTGTGGAGAAAACTAAGGAGCAGGGCATCAAAGCTGGTAAATGAGACTTAAAACTCTTAAAGGAGCAGTTTGTAGAATCATGCATCTAAACAATGACAACACATATACTGCTTGTCTTCCCTTAACTAACAAGACTGGAATAGCATAAGCTTGTCCAGGGCAGTTTATAGTGTGAAAGATAGTACTGCAGGTGTCAAATGCTTATCAACGGTGATTACAAGTCAGTGCAAAAATATCTTTAATTCTCAGATCAGTATTGCAGGGGATGATTATTTGACACATTAACTTAAAACATTTACTAAAGATGTCGATAGTGTTTATGTAGAGAGTAGAGTAACAACCTTATATATTCTATCGTAGGAAAAACAGGTATAATGACCACAGAGTCGAACATGCTAACTTTTAAGGGTATTTATTTGAAACAAAATATAAGTTTACAGCCACGAGTAAACTTCTGCACCTTTTACAGTTCTACTCGTGCGAGCTGAAAGAGGAGGCAAAAATCTCATGGTACACCGATCTCATGGTACACTCAACCTTTATTAGGAAAGGTCAATCCAATCAGGAATGACCACACATACCCGACGACCCTGACCTAGGATCAAACAGGAACATCCACATGTACCCGACGACCCTGACCTAGGACCAAACAGGAACATCCACATGTACCCCACGATCCTGCCCTAGGACCAAACAGGAACATCCACATGTACCCCACGATCCTGCCCTAGGACCAAACAGGAACATTCACATGTACCCCACTATCCTGCTGAGAACCAATCGGTGTCCTGTTCAGCCATTCCTTTGTTTTCTAGCCCCTCCCAGACTACTACTGGTCAACTCAATGACTAACTTTGAAGTTTAAACATATTATATAAATGCATACATATAGTGTATTAATACTTTATAAAATGGTAATGAGGTAAACAGTTTTAATAATGCATCAGTGTTTATGGGTAGATGTAAGCAACCTGAAATCTACCACAATTCACCCTTTAAGGACAGAACTTGCAGCCGAGGTCTTTTTATCCGTTAACCATGTTCCTATTAAATAATATGTAGGCTAATTGTCCTGAATATCATTGATGATGATCACAGTTTTATTGTTATGATTATGATAATTATTGTCGTTACTAATGCAGTAATGAAAAAACATTAAAAAAGCACAGAATATTGTTTAACCTGATCTTAACAGCCCTCCCGTCTGCGGTGTCATTGCAGTACCCTATATACAACCACTATGGATACTTGCAGTACCCTATACAACCATTACAACCTCTACACAAAGATCGCAAATTCAAAAACGGCCGTTTAATAATATAGTACATGCTTATATTGTGCATAAAGGTTAGAATCTCCCCTTTCTAACAACGTTTTTTTTATTAAATGAAAGTACTGCTAATGGCGACGATGGCGTCATCATTGTTGGAAACATTTTTTAACCATAGCGATAATATTGTACTTAGATCAGCCAAAGTCGAACATTTCTCTTTTCCTATAGTCCCAGGGATATTATTAGCATCGTTTATGACCCATAGTAATCCATAATAATCCATATTCAGGTGAGGCTAGACGTTTACAACATTTAACACGATCTGTTTCACTCAAAACGGCAGCTTCCATGAAGAAATCACTTCATTTCCCATAGGGCTCTGCTCCCATTCGTCTACATAGTAATCTGAACGTGTAGGAGCTGATTGCGTCACTCACTAGACTGATTGTAAAAAAGACCAGCTCTCAGTAAAATAACTGTATCTCTGTCGTTAAACGAGCTAAAGACTTAAAAACAAAGCATAATGCTGAGACCTAGGGGAACACAGAGGAAGTGTTTTCAGGTCGACCAGACATTCAAAGTCTGAGATTTTCAAAGTCACTGAAACATAAAAAAAACTAAAAACGTATGTTGTTTTTTTGAGTTTTAGCTAATGCCAGATATTGTGTGTTATCCTTAATTAATTGAACATTTCCACAAAATTCAGACTGTTTTCTTTTAAATGCCCTTTACCAAATATTCCTACATGGTTCTGTTCCGGATTTGTGTTCATTTTTTTGCCATCGTTTTATTGCAGTCAACAAAGCCACTTGTATTGAAGAAGGTCCAGTTTGACCAAATTTGCTTAAGCAAAAAGTTGGCTGCGTTTAAATAAATAAATAATAGAACAGTGGTTTTCAGCTACCGCACTCAATAATTATGTTGGCTTAAAATCCAAGCTTCTTTAAGGGACCATTTGTTAGCAGATTGTTGGGCAGTAAATGAATGTGTTAAGAAGAGGGTTTATCATATTGGGCTCTTAGATCATCGTTTTTTTTGTGCCCTGAGTTCGGATTGGCGTTGGTATCTTTCCTGAAAAGATTTGCGCTTTGTCTCGTTGTGGCGCTTCACATTCGCCCTTTTAATTTCTGCCACAGTCTCTAAGACATATATTTCTTTTGACCTACCCGTGGAAGGAATGAACGTGCAAGAGTCTGCCCATTCCTGATTAAATACTCTGTTTTCGCTGTTTGCCTTTTTTATTTGCTGCTCGCCATATGAAATATCTTTCCTCTGACTGAATTAATTCGCCCACTATTAGCCTATTGGTTATCTCCTCTTTTCATGTGTGTATCACTCGATTAGACTTTGTCGCCTACTGTCACGTATCTGTTTATTAGTAATTAAACCACTGTTTCAATCCTCCTCTCCACAGGTTACAATGCCCATGGAATCATCCAATGAAGCTGTTCCTAATTTGACATTGACCAGGCCAACAGTCCCAGTTCAGACCCCTCCAGCAGCCCCCCAACAGATATAACCTGTTTTATGTCTGTAGTCCCTGTGGAATAAATGTGTACAAAAACACTCTTCTCTTCTCAAATACTTGCTGACTGTGTAGGGTTTATGACAATGAGACTGTTGGGTAAGGAGGCCCTTAGTTCTATGCCAGTTTAGCATTATCCTTTGTAAAGCAGAACTCTGGAACCCTGCTATCGAATAGATACTGTGTTCTAGATTTTCACCCCTACCCTAATCTAGTTCACCCAATTTTAATAGCTGGTTAATGGGCTAAATCAGTTTTATTACTATTGGAGTTACCACATGGATAAAGGAATATTCAGTCAACCTAAAAGAGCCATGAAACGAACAAAAGTTAA
Organism: Dallia pectoralis; assembly: GCA_029465975.1. NCBI lineage: Eukaryota > Metazoa > Chordata > Actinopteri > Esociformes > Umbridae > Dallia > Dallia pectoralis. Next base: position 18,686,879 of record CM055739.1, read on the forward strand.
TTATTTAAAAGAAATTGCGTAATGACAGGTCTTGATGCCTATAACACTGTTTTACTTGGAGTAATGATTACAAGTATCCATGTGGATAATCTTCTGGCAGTTTGCTAATTCAATTAATAGCTTCTTTTTATATGATTTATTAAATAATTAAATGGACTGTCCATTATCTGATATAAGAAACGACTGACGAAGGCCTATAAAACAATTTTCTGTTTTATTATGGCAGAAGTTGTAATTAGAATTGAACATTCTAAAGGTTTTCCTGATCAATCAATAAAACGGAGCTTGCCGCAAGTTTGAAACACTACCCAGATATAAAGGTGCCACTTAGAAAATGTGCATATCGTGCAAAAGTTCATTTATTTCAGTAATTCAACTTAAAAGGTGAAACTAATATATTATATAGACTCATTACATGCAAAGTGAGATCTCAACCCTTTATTTGATATAACTTCGATGATTATTGCATACAGCTTATGAAAACCCCAAATTCAAAATCTCAGCAAATTTGGATATTACATGAAATCAATTAAAAAAAGGGTTTTAAATACAGAAATGTCAGCCCTCTGAAAAGTATAATCATGCATATGTACTCAGTATTTGGTTTGGGTCCCTTTTCCTTGAATTACTGCCTCAATGCGGCGTGACATGGATGCTATCAGCCTGTGGCACTGCTGAGATGTTATGGAAGACCAGAATGCTTCAATAGCGGCCTTCAGCTCTTCTGCAATGTTCGGTCTCATGTCTTTCATCTTTCTCTTGGCAATTGCGAGTTTGCGGGCCAATCAAGCACAGTAATCCCATGGTCATTGAACCAGGTTTTGGTACTTTTGGCAGTGTGGGCAGGTGCCAAGTCCTGCTGCAAAATGAAGTCAGAATCTCCATAAAGCTCGTCTGCTGAAGGAAGCATAAAGTGCGCTAAAATATCCTGGTAGACGGCTGCGCTGACTCTGGACTTAATATTGCACAGTGGTCCAACACTAGCAGATGACATGGCTCCCCAAACCAACACAGGCTTGACAAGAGGAATACAGCATTAGAAGCACATGTCCAGGATCCGTCTTCCCCATGATTGTGAATTCCACTGAACCAGACTGAGAGACCAATTAGTGTGACACTTTAAGCCTACAATCTTGAACCTTTTCACAATATTCTAATTTTCTGTTTCCTGAGAATTTGGGGTTTTCATAAGCTGTAAGCTATAATCATCGAAGTTATATCAAATAAAGGCTTGAACTATCTCACAGGTAATGAGTCTATATAATATATTAGTTTCACCTTTTAAGTTGAATTACTGAAATAAATAAACTTTTGCAGGATATGCTAATATTCTGAGTTGCACCTGTATATTCAGCTCCCCTTAGACAACAGGTCAATACATCTTACTCAGTGTATCATTGTACCTGCCAGGAGTGATGTGTTTTCACACTTGCTAAATAAATGAGAGGAAGAACAAATTGACAATTGAGTTGTGTTAACACGTGTGTAAATTATTATGCTGTGAATGTTATGAATGTAACATGTCCATTAGGCCTCGAAAGTTTGTTGAAAAAGAAAGTAAACCTATTATACATCACATAAACCAATGTTTTTTGCTATCCTGATCCTGAGCGACCCAAGGGTGAACCTTTTGTTTTTGCCATAGCACACCTGATTCAACGCCACTAGTCATCTTTGATTATACACTTGATTGACGTAAGCAACCTATCATCAAATCTTTCATTTCAGTCATGTCAGTAACACTGACATAAACACTTGATGAAAACTTTCCATGTAAATCAAGTTCTTACCATCGTACTCAAAACCAGTCTTCAGATATAAAATGTTGGTGACACCACCTGTCGAAAAAGTACATTATAGAGTATGAAACAATGTTTGACATTGTTTGAATAGCCTTCCTGCTTAAAATGTTCAGCCATTTAGCCATTGCAAAACTGTATGTAATATTTAATACCGGATGTTTTGATGTGTCCCATACTGTTGTAGTAATAACTTATAATGGGGCAATAAAGTTTGTACATGAGAACAATGTACACATTGCTGTACTGAACGAATACGGGAAGGAATACAGGAACAGATCTTTTTAAACCAATGTCAAATGTGCTGTTTCTAACAGTTTTGGTTCCTCCAAGACAGTTTGTTTCGCTCATCACTGGATTTGAATCTGGGTCCTCAGTTTCGCAAAACACACATGTACGCCCTCATTCAAAAAGTCTCATCCGTTCGAGCTCTACAAAAGGTTCCAATTATATATTCCAATCGGTGACATCAAGCTAGCTGTGCAGTGATTTTACAGAATGTTATTGTAACGTTCCTGGTTACTGGTTTGTGCCAATCAAGGTGAAGGAGTCTTCTCTTACAGCAGCTCAGATCAGTTTACAGATTCCTATACTCATAGACTCGACAGGGATGTATATCCAAAGTCAAATGACTTGACAATCTTGTAATAAAGCCATCTGTCCATTGGGTTGGGTAAAAGATGGTGTCCCTGCCCAAGTGTGTGTGTGTAGTGAGTGGTCAGCAGTTCTGAAAAACAAAGAGTGGTCTGTTCAGCTCAAAGGTCTAGCAAAGCAGCTGTTGTGTCTGTCGCTTTGAGACAGGTGGTTGCGAAGTTTTGTATGTGCATGTGTTAGGGTGAGAAAGTGGGCCTGAGATCTCACTAATTGACTAACTCATATCAAATTGCATTGCTTTCCAAAGGGAATTCTTTTAGCATAGTATAGAGAACAGTGCAAGATTAGGTTCCATACCATAGGGCTTTCTAACATAAAATTTTGGTTTAAAGTTAATTTCTTGCATTTCAAGAAATTTTAGCATTTTTTTGGTGCAACTTTTTTAAATCCAACCATTCTACAAATGTTACCTAAGGCAGAATAAAATGTTGTGCTTTTATAAAAAATACAGTAGACCATCATGTCTGTAATGTATCCATATTAAGGCAAAAACGGCTTAAATAAGCAAAGAGAAATTATGGTCAGTCAATCAAGAATATTTTAATGATTTTCAGTTAATGTAATGAGATACGAGTAAATATATATAAATATAAAAAGCATTATGTTTTTTCACCATATTAAAGTAAAGATTAAAGATTGATATTTCACTGGTATTCTAACATCTCAAACAAGTTAAGCTACAGTGCTCAGGATATTTTCTTCATTAATAAAACAACACACAGGTCGTGTTTTCTCAATATTTCCTGTGTTTTAAAATGGCTGGAGACACTTGGCAACACTGTAGGCAGCCGCACATACTGGTACTAATGCATGTCACGGGTGATAATCCTAACTGTTCTGAAGGAATAGGCACACACAGCTCTTTCGTTTTATTGACATTTATGTTAAAACACATTTTAAAAAAAATTAAATCGAATGATGAAGTTGAATTTTCAATAGCACCCTCGGTCCAGAGTTATAGTTTTGGGTTGAACTTCCTTTTTCCATTGACATGATGTATCTTTTTGCTTATTTGCTTGTCATGTGGTAATTGACATGGTAACATTGGAGGTGCACGAGGCCACATGCTGGTGGATCACAACCACTCACTCGATCACCCACATTCACTCACCCACATTCACTCCCCCACCCACATTCACCCACCCACCCACTCACCCACATTCACTTACCCACTCACTTACCCACCCAGTCATCCACTCACCCACTCATTCACCCACTCACTCGCAACACTTGTCGTTTCCTTCTGGTGGTCTGATTTTATGGACGCCCTAATTCGACCAGCACACAAGTGTAGTGCGCGTTTTGGACACACAGTTGTGCTCTCCGCGTTCCTTTTTTGTTTCTACCATTCCTTACTCCCAACTACAACAGTAGGACAGTTTTCAATAACTATATGTACATATTGACCGTATGCACTAGCTGAGTAGTTTAGCTGCGACGTCCGTCCGCGTCCTATCTAGAACCTCATGGGAAATAAGAAAAAAACATATTTTGGAGATAACGGCGTTGTGGAAAAGTGCTAGAACCGGTTACGGCTCAGAAATAGGGTTCTATCGAATAATCGAAGCTCAGGAGTTGTTTCTTTCCGAACAAAATACAGACTTCTTCAGAACAGTGGTTCGGGATGGGCAGGGCGTCTTTGTCCGTGTTTTGGACCCTATCCGTTCTACTTATACAATGTAAGTTATCTTTTGAATGACTTATTATACCAAACACGTTAACGTGCGCTCATGCGTTGATGCATATGCGTTTCTATTCAGAAATACTAAGAATTAAATATATTTATTAAATATGCAAATTATCCTCATCATATAGAATACAACATGGAAAAGACCACTTATGCTTTGGCTGTAGCCGTTGACATACTAAAATAATTGAATAATAATAATAATTTTCCTCACACTTAGAAAGTCTATTGGGCACTATAAACTATAATTAATGACACAAATACCTTTCAACAGCTACAACATTAAGAACTTCGCCCATCACTAGCATACAATTATAAGTCAGGATGTTTCTAATACCTGTTTACATTTTATTTATGTATTAAGTTACAAGGTCAACTCTAGGTGGTTTTGATGTTTCTATGAGTAATCCATAAGAAAACATGACTCATTTCCACCAAGCGGATGTGCATTTTACTTAACATTGTTTTGCCAGATCCAGCATTTTACATATTGTCGCCAAGTGGCAACCTTCCGGTCTCTCTCCTGAAACCAATAAGGAAGTGAGTTAAACTGCAATTCATTGACTGTCCGCTTGAGGCTGGCTGCAGAAGTGAGTCAAATCTGTATCTCCCCCATGTTAAAATGAACAACTTTACAGCAGAAAAAAACATGTTTACAGTCTGGTTCTCTACTTGGCTTTGGCCTATACAGCTAATTTTGCCCGTCATAACAACTGTGAGGGGAGTGAATTTTTTTATAACTCATCCGTTTAGTTGATTAATATATAAAGTTCTGCATAATTAAGGGTGTGTCCAGCGGATTCCCCGCATTACCGGATGCCTGCATTTTCATAAATAGCGTAACATTTATTAACACTGACTATATTTGGAAGTATTTTTTGACATGTCCTCAAAGATATGTGTAAGAAATTAGCCTATAATTACTCAGTAAACAGCATCCAGGCTCCTCAGCTCCATCCACGTACCGCCTCTTTGACCATTTTCGTTTATCCGGGAGTGACACGCTGCCAAGATGGCGACAGTCGGCTACGCCCACTTTAGGCTTCAAAAACGGTCTTCAGAAACCTACGGGTGACGTCACGGATACTACGTCCATATCTTTATACAGCCTATGATTGTCGCACATGTATACTCCTATAGGCTGAGGAGAGGGGTGGCAGTATGGAGAACAGTGTTTTGGTGTTCTTTGAGTCCCCTGCCCTGATACATGTGTGCTGATTGCTACATGAAATGCTGGAATGTGCCAGTATTATTTACCAACTAACCATATTGAATATTCTAATTACCTGGAAATTTGGAGCTAGGTGTTGGGAATTTCATTCTTTTTTTAAGTTAGCTATTGCTTGAAATACTGAGCTGATAATAACTTGTGATTCACTGATCGGCCGGAGACCGGATATGCCGGTTTTTATCTGATCGGCCATGACTGATGGTGTCTCATATGTGATTCTGTGCTGGTCAGATTTACATCCACATTTCATTATTTGTGACTCCACCTCTAACCCGCTTTTGCTCATTTGGTGGCAGGGTGATGATCTTGCTGATAGAGGCTTCTGCCACCAGGGAATACCATTGCCATAAAGAGTTGGTAGCACAAATGAATTTGGCGTCTACATGAACACCCTAGTAGACCTGCTGAAACTGACGGAGCTACCTTACAAAACTAGCGGTGGACACCTGACGTAGTTGATGAATTTGACGAACCTGCCATAAAACATTATTTTATATTTATTTCTTGAGATGACTGAGAACCGGACACGACTGACGAAGACCAGTTTTTACAGTTTTTCTCTATCGCTTTGGCACAATAGAAAATGACTAACGGTGTCAAACTATGATGAACTAGATGAGCATTATGTCCTTTGTTCACATTACTATTGTGATTTATCATTGCTGTGTCAGAAAAAAAAGCATTCAGTACACTTACAGATCACAATAGTTTGCTATTGAATGATATAACTCCCAAATGCAATTACACACATTCATTGTGTAAATCACTACATTGCACTAATGAACAATTCTAACAATACTAGAGAACTATTATGTATCCATAATATGTGTGACAGATTATTGTGATTGTTGGATGTTTCTATTAATTGAAAGGCTGAGAATTAGCTTATTGTTCTGCAGACTTGGTGTGTAGTTCCGCTTTTTGAGTGACAGGTTTCACAAATTGTGTCATTATAAAGATTTTGTGTGTAAGCAGATGGTAAATACTGTAATATGGGACCATGTGTTTTCACCAGCCTGTTCGATTCATAGTTGTGTACCTCCCCCATATTCATCTCTCGTAATTCTATTGAGGATTTTTTAGATACGTGGTGCTGGAAAGTGTATGGTCGTCAGCCTTATGCCCGCATGCCACTTCAGGCATGTGTGGACATAAACGCTGCCACTAGGAGATATTTCCACACACACAATTTCTTTCCTCTAAAACGTCTACATTTGGTTTACTTAAGATGTTGTTGCTTTTGTATGTCGTATACAACTGTACTACAGAAACGATATTACTGTTTGGTGTTTATTGTATACAATTTAACCCTTCTCAGCAGATGTACTTTTACTCTTGAACTTTACAGTTATGTTTATGAAGGCCAGAAGAGCTTTAGATTTTGAAAAACAGTGTGCACATGGTATATGCAAAAACAAAGTGTTTGCAATTTGATGCAAATACTTGATTTAGAAATGTGTTTATGCTATTTTTAATGAAGTGATTAATTTTGCATGAGATATGAGGCATTTTACATTTTGTGTGAGCAATTTTGAGATTTCTTTGTAGAGTTTTGAGAAAATGAGTCCTAGTTTCAGAAAATGCCTGTAAGCAGTTGTTGAAAACTGTAACAAGAGTATTCCTATTTTTTCAGGTCACAACAGAAAAATATGTTGAAATGAAAGCCTTGGCTCGTTGTAATAAAAATTTGAATAACTCTTTTTCCAAATTAAATCATCCAGCTTTGTTCAAATCTCCAGCTTGGCAGCATTTTAGAAATCTACTAAACAGTGGAAATATGTAATGAATATCTAATCACCTTTGTGGTAAAAAAAATAGCCTGGTCTGTGTTAATGATTTGCTAATATTGTCTAGTGTTGTGGGGACTATCATTAACACAGTAATCATTTTATATTTTTACCGATACTGGGTATGATCCACTTTTCCATGTACATGGCTTCCTTCATTCCGGTCCTGGTTTTGCATCCTGCCCCTTATCATACACTACGATATGCTACAAATACTAAGGATTATTGTACATTTAAAATATTACCTAACATAAATACAAGCAAAAATATCATGAATTTGAAAAGGAAAATGTGGTCATCAAAAGGTGATGAGAAATTGGTGAAAGCGTTTTTTGAAGGATTCTGAAGATGACATCTACCCCTTTTCATTCATTGAGTTTTTTTGGTCAGGTGGACCTTACTACACAGCTGGGTAAAACGTGTTTTTGTACACAGGCTAGTTATTCGCTTTTCATTCCTCATTCTATAAGAAAATAAAAACATGGAAGCTTTATGTGCAAAGGATGAGTAATACTATGCCTACAATGAACATAGTGACCGGTGACAGCTGTGAACAGTAAAGTTAGTCGTCACTTGAGTGTGCGTCGCATTTGCAAAAAATGACATGCTCACAATGGACAAAAGTTCCACACCACTCATAATCTAGATCAGTGTTTCTCAGTCACTACACCCAATTTGCCAACACCTAACTACCCGGAAAGGGTAAATATAACACATTATTTCTCCCCCTCCCATTCTTTCTAGCTTTTATTCTCTCTCTTTTCATTACTCACTGTCTCTGCATGTTTGTGTGATCATGTGGGCCAGTTGTTATGTAACAGAATATGACTTAAAATGTTTTGGAAATACTAATAGACCTACAGTATAAATGTTATGTACATACATATTCATTATTTACTTGTTCTGGCCGGCAAATCATTTATAATTAACAGATTACAAAACAAATGTGTCCCTTTATTTAATTACAAAACCTTGATGTGGCCCCTGAGGTGAAAAGTTTTCCCTCCCCTGTGATATTGGGTTAAAAATATGGACCTCAATTATGCATTACAAGCATTACAGTCCTGAGCAGTGGCAACAACAGGTTTGATAACAGCTAGTTGTTGGCCTAGTCTAGTTCAGCTCTACCCAACTGTAGATTTATGGTTTGAAACGGTTTGAAATATAATTTTTGTGCATTAGTTGGAATTGATTAGACTTTTCTTAAGCTTCTTCTTGGTACAATAATGTCTAATGTTATCTACTCTACTGGCTATATAAACTTCCGTGTTCCAGTATTGCTTCTGTCACTACTTTACTTGCATGTTTTAGCAGACTGGTGTGAGTTTAAAATGGCATCCTTTTCCTGGCTTCAAAAAACAATGAGTCAGCTTCCCATACAATGGTATAGGAGGTGGATTTTGGGGGCTTGCCAGTATGGACAATAATCTAGGGAAAGGTTTACTGAATATTTTTCCAACCAGATCGTTTTTTAGATACAAATGGGTATAATCCTAATGTCTGCCAACAAACTTACTTTGAGCATATAAATAATTATTGCTCAGCACCATTTACAAGGTAAAATTAAGAAATGGGGCTGCACCAACCCATAAAAGGGTGCAGAATACCTTGGGTTGAGAACTGTTTCTTTAAGGTTAATATTGAGGTGTATATGGGTCTGTGTGTGTGTGTGTGTGTCTGGTCTTTGCCAGGTTTTCTGTATTTCTAAGTGAGAGAAAGTGAGTTTGAGGAAAGAAGAATAACCCCACCACCAACTCTGACTGGGACAGCTGTTACTCCTAGAGCAGTGTAGGGTTACACTCATACAGAAAGGCATTGGTCTCTCAGGGGAACACACATTTTCATAATTGTCCCTGAATCTGCATCTGTCCTGAAATTAGCGTGCTCTTAACCGTTTTTAAAAAATGCATTCCAAAATATATACCTTAAAGATAACAATAAACATGATCAATTGTTAAATTTGGAAATTATTAGTTTAGTTTTTAAGACCTTGTCCGCATCAATGTAAATGTACACTTAGCCGGCCTCAGTTACAAAACATATGAGGGACAAGCTGACATGCAGACAGAGGAGGATAATTCATATAACATATATGTGATAATAACAACACCAATCATATTTTTTTGTCTTTTTCACCCTCTGTCCATCCAGTCAGGGAGACAATGGTCCTCAGATAAAGAGAGCGATATAGGGAGTGATTTTGTGGCACGGACTGCAGGAATGTAAACCCAATGCAGCTGTAGGGATTACAAAGTAACACAGTGATTAACGTATGGAGTTACCAAATAACACACAAAACAAGCATGTGGACAAAGTACACAACACCAGACTTTGTCTGTGAATGGCTCTTGCTTGCCCAAGTTTTTTGTGGCAAGGGAGATTTTGATATTTCCACAACAGGACCACATAAATAAGCTGTAGTTCTAAAACGTGAATAGAGGTATAACTCTTCAGCTGATGGCTTCATTAAATCTTTTGCTAATTAACATGAATCTGTGAAATAGAATCGATTTGTAAGCTTATCTACCATTTCATATCAGTGGACACGTTTTTGTTCATTTTCGTTGTCATAGTCATAAAAGATTATTGCCTCTGCTTTGAGTGGGACCTGCAGTTAAGAACTCCACACGTTAATAACCTTATGCTGCCTTTGTCTCATGTTTCCCTCTATTCTTTTACATAGAGGCTGTTGTCATGTTGTTACTTTTGTGCGCATTTGATGATGGCCTGTATAGAAAAAGTTGCCTTTTTGGAAGAAGCCATGCCTTGGAATAGCAGGATGCTTCAGAGGACGGTTGGTTGTTGCCCCTTATATTTATTCTCTCCTGCTGCCTGGACTAATAATAGAAAGGCAGGAAGTAGATTAACAATCAGACACTACTTAACAAGAAGCTAACAGGAAATTGCTGATTTGGTATTGATCTCAGTTGAATGCAGCGTAGACAGGAGTGGTAACTTGTTATGAATGCTTGTGTGGGTGTGTAATATAGCCACGGTTGGTTAATCAATCAGTCAATTTATCCATTTTATTTTATAAAGCCCTTTTTACAACAAAGTTGTCACAAAGTGCTTTTACAAACAGCCAGCCTGAACCCGACAGAGCATACATCAACAAGTTGATAGACAAAAAGAGGCTTGGGTAGTGGTGGATGTAAAATAACCCTTCCACAACATTGTTAGTTTATATGACATTTGGTTTGACGTTAAAATGTGATAGTGATTGCTGTCACAATAGGGTACTAAAATAGATGATAATGTTTATCGTTATAATATAATAGTATTATTATAAAATATAATCTCTTCTAGCCTAAAAGCTAAGTCTAATGAAAAGGTATTGTTTGCAAGTATCACAGTTATCCCAGGTGTAGTGCATAAGAAGCCACACGCAGAGCTTATTCTAACATTTGTGGAATTTCTTTATTTATTAATGATGAAAACAAACACTTAAACCACCAACGCTGAAAAACATAAACTGATTGAAATGAAACTGCACTACACAAGCGACTTACTAAAACACTCAAACAGCTATCATCAACTACAAACACTCACCAGAATAAAGCAATGTGACATGGAAATAATGAGAAAACAGGTGACAATCCCCAGAACGTATATACCTAGCTAACTTATATACCTAGCTAACTTATATACCTACTTATATACCTAGCTAACTTATATACCTACTTATATACCTAGCTAATTCCCTACAGCTTTCTTCAAAACAATCAGCATAACACAGGAAGTGCACCCCGCTAACTTCCCGTGTGCAACATTCACCACCATTGTGACAGCAAGAGCAAACTATCTATCGTAATCATCCAATCATTGGACTAAGATGACTAACTGGTTGTTATATCATGTACATAAAAAAGCTTTTTGCTATACATCGACTTCTCAGTTCTGATTAATAAAGTTCAACTTACCTGACTAAAATATGTCTTAAGATAAACCAGACTGCATCTTATACTAGACCAGTGGTTTCCAGGTCCCATACGCCCCCTTTTCCATTAACCAGGTCCCATACGCCCTCTTGTCCATTAACCAGGTCCCATACGCCCTCTTGTCCATTAACCAGGTCCCATACGCCCCCTTGTCCATTAACCAGGTATACCAGGTCCCTACGCCCCCTTGTCCATTACGCCCCTTGTCCATTAACCAGGTCCCATACGCCCCTTGTCCATTAACCAGGTCCCATACGCCCCCTTGTCCATTAACCAGGTCCCATACGCCCCCTTGTCCATTCCAGCCCCTTGTCCCAGGTACGCCCCTTGTCCATTAACCAGGTCCCATACGCCCCTTGTCCATTAACCAGGTCCCATACGTCCATTAACCAGGTCCCATACGCCCCCTTGTCCATTAACCAGGTCCCATACGTCTTGTCCATTAACCAGGTCCCATACGCCCCCTTGTCCATTAACCAGGTCCCATACGCCCCCTTGTCCATTAACCAGGTCCCATACGCCCCCTTGTCCATTAACCAGGTCCCATACGCCCCCTTGTCCATTAACCAGGTCCCATACGCCCCCTTGTCCATTAACCAGGTCCCATACGCCCCTTGTCCATTAACCAGGTCCCATACGCCCTCTTGTCCATTAACCAGGTCCCATACGCCCCTTGTCCATTAACCAGGTCCCATACGCCCCCTTGTCCATTAACCAGGTCCCATACGCCCCCTTGTCCATTAACCAGGTCCATACGCCCCCTTGTCCTTAACCAGGTCCATGTCCATTAACCAGGTCCCATACGCCCCTTGTCCACCAGGTCCAATACTCCCTCTTGTCCATTAACCAGGTCCCATACGCCCCCTTGTCCATTAACCAGGTCCCATACGCCCTCTTGTCCATTAACCAGGTCCCATACGCCCCCTTGTCCATTAACCAGGTCCCATACGCCCTCTTGTCCATTAACCAGGTCCCATACGCCCCCTTGTCCATTAACCAGGTCCCATACGCCCCCTTGTCCATTAACCAGGTCCCATACGCCCCCTTGTCCATTAACCAGGTCCCATACGCCCCTTGTCCATTAACCAGGTCCCATACCCCCTTGTCCATTAACCAGGTCCCATACGCCCCCTTGTCCATTAACCAGGTCCCATACGCCCCCTTGTCCATTAACCAGGTCCCATACGCCCTCTTGTCCATTAACCAGGTCCCATACGCCCCCTTGTCCATTAACCAGGTCTTGTCCATTAACCAGGTCCCATACGCCCCTTGTCCATTAACCAGGTCCCATTACAGGTCCCTCTTGTCCATTAACCAGGTCCCATACGCCCTCTTGTCCATTAACCAGGTCCCATACGCCCCCTTGTCCATTAACCAGGTCCCATACGCCCTCTTGTCCATTAACCAGGTCCCATACGCCTCTTGTCCATTAACCAGGTCCCATACGCCCCCTTGTCCATTAACCAGGTCCCATACGCCCCCTTGTCCATTAACCAGGTCCCATACGCCCCCTTGTCCATTAACCAGGTCCCATACGCCCCTTGTCCATTAACCAGGTAACCAGGTCCCCCTTGTCCATTAACCAGGTCCCATACGCCCTCTTGTCCATTAACCAGGTCCCATACGCCCCTCTTGTCCATTAACCAGGTCCCATACGCCCCCTTGTCCATTAACCAGGTCCCATACGCCCCTTGTCCATTAACCAGGTCCCATACGCCCCCTTGTCCATTAACCAGGTCCCATACGCCCTTGTCCATTAACCAGGTCCCATTAACCAGGTCCCATACGCCCCTTGTCCATTAACCAGGTCCCATACGCCCCTTGTCCATTAACCAGGTCCCATACGCCCCTCTTGTCCATTAACCAGGTCCCATACGCCCCTTGTCCATTAACCAGGTCCCATACGCCCTCTTGTCCATTAACCAGGTCCCATACAGGTCCCCCTTGTCCATTAACCAGGTCCCATACGCCCCCTTGTCCATTAACCAGGTCCCATACGCCCCCTTGTCCATTAACCAGGTCCCATACGCCCTCTTGTCCATTAACCAGGTCCCATACGCCCCTTGTCCATTAACCAGGTCCCATACTCCCTCTTGTCCATTAACCAGGTCTTGTCCATTAACCAGGTCCCATACCCTCTTGTCCATTAACCAGGTCCCCCTCTTGTCCATTAACCAGGTCCCATACTCCCTCTTGTCCATTAACCAGGTCCCATACGCCCTCTTGTCCATTAACCAGGTCCCTTGTCCATACGCCCCTTGTCCATTAACCAGGTCCCATACGCCCCCTTGTCCATTAACCAGGTACGCCTCTTGTCCATTAACCAGGTCCCTTACTCCCTCTTGTCCATTAACCAGGTCCCTTACTCCTCTTGTCCATTAACCAGGTCCCTTACTCCCTCTTGTCCATTAACCAGGTCCCATACGCCCTCTTGTCCATTAACCAGGTCCCATACGCCCTCTTGTCCATTAACCAGGTCCCATACGCCCTCTTGTCCATTAACCAGGTCCCATACTCCCTCTTGTCCATTAACCAGGTCCCTTACGCCCTCTTGTCCATTAACCAGGTCCCTTACGCCCTCTTGTCCATTAACCAGGTCCCTTACTCCCTCTTGTCCATTAACCAGGTCCCTTACTCCCCTTGTCCATTAACCAGGTCCCATACTCCCTCTTGTCCATTAACCAGGTCTTGTCCATTACCAGGTCCCCCTCTTGTCCATTAACCAGGTCCCATACTCCCTCTTGTCCATTAACCAGGTCCCTTACTCCCTCTTGTCCATTAACCAGGTCCCTTACTCCCTCTTGTCCATTAACCAGGTCCCTTACTCCCTCTTGTCCATTAACCAGGTCCCTTACTCCCTCTTGTCCATTAACCAGGTCCCATACTCCCTCTTGTCCATTAACCAGGTCCCTTACTCCCTCTTGTCCATTAACCAGGTCCCATACTCCCTCTTGTCCATTAACCAGGTCCCTTACTCCCTCTTGTCCATTAACCAGGTCCCTTACTCCCTCTTGTCCATTAACCAGGTCCCTTACTCCCTCTTGTCCATTAACCAGGTCCCTTACTCCCTCTTGTCCATTACCACCAGGTCCATTAACCAGGTCCCTCTTCCCTCTTGTCCATTAACCAGGTCCCTTACTCCCTCTTGTCCATTAACCAGGTCCCTTACTCCCTCTTGTCCATTAACCAGGTCCCTTACTCCCTCTTGTCCATTAACCAGGTCCCTTACTCCCTCTTGTCCATTAACCAGGTCCCATACTCCCTCTTGTCCATTAACCAGGTCCCATACTCCCTCTTGTCCATTAACCAGGTCCCTCTACTCCTCTTGTCCATTAACCAGGTCCCTTACTTGTCCATTAACCTCTCCCTCTTGTCCATTAACCAGGTCCCATACTCCCTCTTGTCCATTATCCAGGTCCCTTACTCCCTCTTGTCCATTATCCAGGTCCCTTACTCCCTCTTGTCCATTAACCAGGTCCCATACTCCCTCTTGTCCATTATCCAGGTCCCTTACTCCCTCTTGTCCATTAACCAGGTCCCTTACTCCCTCTTATCCATTAACCAGGTCCTTTACTCCTCATTTTTGGAAACCTATTATTATTGTTGTTACTATTATTATAATGAAAAAACTGCAAAAAAGCACGGAATATTGCTTACCCATGCGTGCATCGTGTTTTTACATGCGTGTTTGTGTAAATCTGCTTTGGCATTGTTGTAATTCACTGATGTCATCTAAGCCACTTGTATTGAATAGTGCAGGGTTAGGCAATCAACATTTAAAGAGGTCCAATTTGACCAAATTACCTCAAGCAATGGTCAGAATGCAGAGATTTGATTGGCTGAGTAGCATCACCTGAGGTGAGTTACCTGGGCCACTAAGCGAAATTTGAGCCCTAGATAAACACACATCTTTTTAAAGATACAACTGGTTTATCACCAACACTTTTTAGAACAGATTGACAACTGTTTACAAAAGTTTATTGTTAATTTGTTCATAACTTATCATCTATCTTAAAACCCATCTCTATACATCACACCTCTCTTACCATTTTGCAGGCCCTCCTGTTGTACCAGTTACCGTGTCAACAAATAATCCTAAGGTGGAGGTCCACGAGGATTCGGATGCGATTTTGTCCTGCAAGTTCCAAACAGAGATAGACCAGAATCCTCGAATTGAGTGGAAGAAGAAAGGAACCGATGTATCAATTGTTTACTATGAGGGGGAATTCATAGGTGATTTGCTGGCAAAATGAATAACCGTCTTTTTGTGTCTTTTGACATATGTCCATTGAAACCACCTTACAAAACCAGCTCATAATAACTCTTAAAAAGTCACTTGTGATTTTTAAAAGCATTTGTGCAAAATGTGAGGAACATCACAAAGAAATGCGTACCAGAACATCGGGGCTGATCTTTTTCAACTTTCCCAGGAGCCTTTGCTGGGCGTGCAAGTATCGTTGGGGCGACTGTGACCCTGCACAGGGTCACCCAGAAAGATGCAGGCGAGTACCGCTGTGAGATCAGTGCCACGCAAGACTCCATAAATCTGGGCGAGACTAACATCACCCTCAATGTCCTGGGTGGGTAAAAAACTGTCTGTCTGTCTATTGCTCTCCGTCTTTGGGTTCTTCAAAGTCTTGGGTATTTCTGTCTGTCTCTTTTTATGTATAAGACTGAGAGTTGCTGTTTTTCAGTTACTCAGTATTTTGGATGGATACCACATGGTTGGTCTTCATCTCTCTGTTCCTCTGTTTGTCTTTGTCTACTTCCGTCTATCTACCTGTCTGTCTCCACTTATTGGCTTTATCTAAATGTGGACGTGTCTCTGACATGCTGCCTGTGACACTTGTATTTCCTCGTAAACAGCATTGACATTTAATGTACTCTACCCCCAGTTCCCCCTCACACCCCAGCCTGTGTGATCCCCAGCTCTGTGCTGACAGGGTCTGTGGTGCAGCTGCTCTGCGTGGACCAGCAGAGCATCCCCCCCGCCACTTACATCTGGTACAAAGACGACAAGCCGCTGACCCCTTACCGCTTGCCCAACGCCACCTACCAAATCAACCCAACTACTGGCATACTGGTGAGACAGAGACCTATAATCAAAATCACTCAAACTTGGTTGCTAAAATTCTACCCAGTTCACTCAATTTCTGTTGGAGCACAGAATATTATAGGGAAATGTTGATTCATCAAAATAACCCTGGTTATTCCAGGGCATGAACTTTGTAGAATATGAGCATTAATTCAGGGTATTAATCGTATGAATTAAGTTCTCAAAATTATTTTTATGGAACTAAGTGGGAGAAACACAGCCGGTGTTTTATTCAATCTTAGGAATATGTAATGTTTACATTGACCATCCAACAGGGGATAGCGTTGTTACCAAGACATTTACTCGTGTTGCATTGAATTTATTCCCTACGTTTCTACTCACATCGATGGAATTTTTGGACATTCAAAGGACCTTTGTTCATGCAGTAAAACGCCGGCAGATGGGAAACATCTTCGCAAACGCAAACATCGTACACCGTTACCTGGAATATTTCTCTGGGCAACAGGATGAACTTCAGCTGGTGGGGAAAGACATTGACTTTTGTTCATATTCAGTTTTATGATTCACGGAGACGTGGCCAGCAAGCCGGCTTTTAACTCTTCCGAGTAGTTAGCGACATGGAACTCTCCGGGAAAACGAAAGGTGTAGGTATACACTCACCTAAAGGATTATTAGGAACACCTGTTCAATTTCTCATTAATGCAATTAAAGCAACCAATCACATGGCAGTTGCTTCAATGCATTTAGGAGTGTGGTCCTGGTCAAAACAATCTCCTGAACTCTAAACTGAATGTCAGAATGGGAAAGAAAGGTGATTTAAGCAATTTTGAGCGTGGCATGATTGTTGGTGCCAAACGGGCCGGTCTGAGTATTTCACAATCTGCTCAGTTACTGGGATTTTCACGCACAACCATTTCTAGGGTTTAAAAAGAATGGTGCGAAAAGGAAAAAACATCCAGTATGCGGCAGCCCTGTGGACGAAAATGCCTTGTTGATGCTAGAGGTCAGAGGAGAATGGGCCGACTGATAGAAGAGCAACTTTGACTGGAATAACCAGTCGTTACAACCGAGGTATGCAGCAAAGCATTTGTGAAGCCACAACACGCACAACCTTGAGGCGGATGGTCTAAAACAGCAGAAGACCCCACCGGGTACCACTCATCTCCACTACAAATAGGAAAAAGAGGCTACAATTTGCACAAGATAACCAAAATTGGACAGTTGAAGACTGAAAAAATGTTGCCTGGTCTGATGAGTCTCGATTTCTGTTGAGACATTCAGATGGTAGAGTCAGAATTTGGCGTAAACAGACATGCCTTGTTACCACTGTGCAGGCTGGTGGTGGTGGTGTAATGGTGTGGGGGATGTTTTCTTGGCACACTTTAGGCCCCTTAGTGCCAATTGAGCATCGTTTAAATGCCACGGCCTACCTGAGCATTGTTTCTGACCATGTCCATCCCTTTATGACCACCATGTACCCATCCTCTGATGGCTACTTCCAGCAGGATAATGCACCATGTCACAAAGCTCGAATCATTTCAAATTGGTTTTTGAACATGACAATGAGTTCACTGTACTGAAATGGCCCCCACAGTCACCAGATCTCAACCTAATAGAGCATCTTTGGGATGTGATGGAACGTGAGCTTTGTGCCCTGGATGTGCAACCCACAAATCTCCATCAACTGCAAGATGCTATCCTATCAATATGGGCCAACATTTCTAAAGAATGCATTAAGCACCTTGTTGAATCAATACCACGTATAATTAAGGCAGTTCTGAAGGCGAAAGGGGGTCAAACATAGTATTAATATTGTGTTCCTAATAATACTTTAGGTGAGTGTATGTTTTCACACTAACATCAGCTGGTGTAATGATGTAAGAATAATTCAACAGCAATGTTTTCTGAATCTCTTCAATTAAACTGCAGACCTTTCTACTCCCCCTGTGAGTTTGACTTGTTTATTCTGGCTGGTGTTTATATCCATCGCAGGAGGCATGTGCAGGAGGCACAGCACATGCTGACCAACCAGATACTGAGTGTGGAGCAGACTAACCCAGACTCTTTAGTTATTATCCTTGGAGATTTTAACACAAGAAACTCTGCAAATACACACAATTTATTAAATGCCCTTTTAGAGAGGAGAACATTTTGATCAGGTCACAATCCACCTGATTCCTGCCTACTGTCAAAAATTAAAGATCTGTAAACCTGTTGTGAGCACATGAAAGCCGTGGACCAGTAAAGTTGCAGAGGATCTTCAGGCATGCTTAGACTGCACTGTCTGGGGTGTTTTCAAGACCACCAGTCTGGATGAGTACACAAGAGGCTGTGACATCATACATCAGCTTCTGCAAGGACTGGTGTATTCCATTATGCTCTAGGGAGAGTTATAATAATGACAACCCTTGGTTTTATCCTACTCAGAAAACAAAGGTTGGAAAAGGACAAAGCATTCAAGAGTGGGGAAAAGGACAGACTGACACAGTAAAAGTACAGGTTTTGCAAGGCTGTGAAGGAAGCTAAACGACTGTACTCCGAGAGATTACAACGTCAGTCATCTGCGAACGACCAAGGATCACAGGAATAAATTAATACAGACCCGGCCCTAACCACTGTGTGAATGAAGTCTCCCAGCTGCATGTTCCTGAATCCACCTGCAGGTGGATCACAGACTTCCTGTCTGACAGGAGGCAGTGCATGATGTTGGGGAAACATGTCTCTGACTCCCAGTCCATCAGCACCGGATCCCCTCAATGCTGCGTCCTTTTTCCTCTGCTCTACACCAACAACTGCACCTCTAGTCATCAAGCCGCCAAGCTTCTGAAGTTTGCTGATTACACCACCCTCATTGAGCTTATCTCTGATGGGGATGAGATCGCATAGACCATCTGGTGTATTGGTGCAGCCAAAACATTCTGGACCTTAACCCTGTTAAGACTGTGGAGATGGTTGTGGATTTTATGAAGATATCCCATCACCCTGTGTGACTTCAAAACACCTGCTCCATCAGGCCATTCTCAAGAGATGGTTATGCAGAAAAATCCCAGTAGATCAGGATGTTCTAAAATACTCAAACCAGCCAGTCTGGCACCAACAACAATCCAAAGTTTCTTAAATCACCTTTTTTTCTTTCTTTCCTGTTCTGATGTTTGGTTTAAACTCCAAAAGACCATCTTCACCATGTCTACATGTCTAAATGCAGTGGGTTGCTGCCAAAAGATTGGCTGATTAGATATTTGCATTTGCATTAACGAGCAGTTGACAAGGCGTACCTAATAAAGTGGCTGTTGAGAGTACACAACTATTTAAAAGTTTGGGGTCACTTAGAAATGTCCTTGTTTTTCAAAGAAAATCCCCCAAATTATGTCCATTAAAATAACATAACATTGGTCAGAAATACTGTGTAGTCATTGTTAACGTTGTAAATGACCAGTTTTCAGCTTATGGCAATTTTGAGCCAGTTATCAAACCCACAATTGCAGATGCTCTAGATCAGGGGTTCCCAAACTTTTCCATACCAAAGCTCCCAAAATAGCATGTGCTTTTGGCCGAGGCCCGCTATTGCAAGAACTAAAAAATCCATTGATAATACTAAGGCAAAAAAACATCTAAATATTTTTCTTACCTTCATTAATGAGAAAATAATTGCATTTGATTACAATGAAAAAATCACTTTTCTTCTGAAAACAAGTACATTTCTCAGTTATTTAAAAAAGTATTTCTCACTCTTTTTTTCTACTGGCAGGAGTTTAATACAGTAACAAGAGGAGACACGGGACATTACAGTTGTCAGGCATCCAATGGAGTTGGAATGCCTAAGATGTGCGAACCACAACTAATGAAGATAGGTGAGAGAGTGTGTGCGTTTAAGTGCATGAAGGTAAAGAGGATCATTTGACAGTTGGCCCAGTAGGTCGTTGACCTGCCTACCTGGGCAGTCCACCTGGGCTGCCATGATGAGAGTTCTGCAATAAATCATGGTTGAGTGGCTTTCTCATGGACACAAGGACCAAGCTGGTATTTTGACAGCTATGGCAACTTTTAGTTTCTGACTGAATGATGTAACTGCTACATTCTGCCATATTTGTTAGCGTGTGTTTTTTTTGGTGGTTAAAATAATGATTGTAGTGCTTATGAGTGACTATGAGTAGTTTGTACGTGCCTGAATGTCTTTGCACCATGGTTAAACTCTCAACCTCCTTCTAACTCCATATTTCCATATGTCTCTCTTTTTAGATGATTTAAACATTGTCAGTATGGTTGCCATGATGGTCACCTGTCTGATCATCGCCATTTGTGGCTGTGGTGGATACTACGCATACCGTAATGGCTACTTTAGCAGTGAGTCTGTCCACCTATCAGTATTCAAAAATAAAAACTGCGAGTGAAAGGTTTTGTTCTAACTTGCTGTTGCTCTCTGCCCCCTCAGGACACAGAGGAAGGTAAGGAAAACATTTTTAACAGGGTTTTATCCATTTCCTGTTTGACTGTGGGGGGAATGGCAATTACAATTATTGTTGTGCAAAGTCTCGCCCAAACTTTTCTTTTCCGCTGATTTGACATACCCAAAAATAAAATATTTATTTAAAATAAATAGTTTCATGCTAGGGTCTGTTTTGAATCCTCAAGTGATCGGTCTTGACTTAGGACTAGTGAAAAGTCCCATAAATTTGGCTCCTAATTTTTATTCTCAAACAATGACAATTTACACATGAGCTACAAAAGTATTTACATTAAAGTTTGCATCACTGCAGAAACAATAAATAGTGCTCAGGCAATATAATATTTAGGACAGATAATATATAACCAATTGTTATATATACCACTGCTTTTTTATTGTCTTGCCAATTCACAATTTACATAATTTCTAACATGACAGATTCTCATTGTTGACTAATGTATAATTGACCTGTGTCCAGAAGCCGTAAAGCTGTATAATTAAAGATAAAGGTGTGTGTATGTTTGTGAGTGCACGCATGGGTCTGTTTGAGTGTGTCATATATGCTGAGTATGCTGAGAATATTAGTAGAAACTGACTGGTGTGTGACTGAGCCCATATGTGCCCGCCTGTCTCTTCCCCTAGAGAGCGACAGCAACTGGTGTTCAATAAATTGGCAAGAAAAAAACCAAGATATATTTACTGAATGACATTAGATACAACAACTTGGATTTTCTCAAAAAATAAAATCCTATTATAACCAGAATTTCAACTAATATTATTTAGTCACATTCAGACAACTTGTTTTCAAGTGAACCCTGGCTGCTTAAAAACTCCCCTTCTTGGTTGAATTGTGATTGGCAAACACCCACACTAATTTCAATTGCGATTGGTTAACCCCATCAGCGTGTCATGTTGCTAAGCATGGTGTGTGAAGCTTTTCACCTCGGCAATCAACTTTGACCTACGACCCTTTCCCAAATGAACTCCCCAACCACAGGTCCTTTTGGATCCCTCAGTGTCACGGTGTGGCCCACATCAGCAGTCAGAACCTTCACAGAGCTGAGGACAAGTGAGTCTGATCCGCAGACTTAACACAACAATATGTGTGTGTGTGCATGCATACGTCAATTATGTACAGTATGTGAATAATCTTCTGTGAACATAGGACTTATTCGCAGAAGAACTGCATATCTGGAGTGTGTCCTTGGCTGTCCGATGTAGTGGCCAACCGAAAAACTGACACCCTGCATATTGCTCCTCTCATCTCTTTTCCTCTGCTCCATTTCTCCACCACTGTGTCTAACTATCTAGTAGCCTTTATAAATCCCACTCTGTGTCTTGCAGGACAAATGTCAACTACAGCCCTCCTTCCCAGGAGGTGAGTGTTTTTGCTTTGGTTTTTTAGTTCTTGTTGGTAGGATGGTTATTATGTTCATGGTAAATGTTGACAAGAGCATTCAAATTGTATATTATACTGCTTGTAAATACTTTTCTCCAAATAGTTATTAGAAATTAAGAAACAAACAGTATTTGCTCTTCCAGCTCATTCTCATGTCTTTTTCTCAGCCGGCGGACTTTAGGCAAACCCAGTCATTCATGCTGTGAGGACCTTGACAACCCTCTAAAGACACCACAGCGGATTCCTGCACCATGGCAATACTGAAGAATTATCAATCTAAATGAAGAAGGCTGCTTTTTTATCAGAAGTCATCAACAGTTCTCACCTTGAACATTGTGAATAATTAGCAAGAAGGGACAAACAACAGTGTTGAGTGATTTCAATCAGACTGTGATCCGAGGTCTATCATGTTATTGATTTGAAATGTCAGAGATGAGGAGAATTTTAAGACAAATTACTCTGCAAAGACACAAAGTGTCAAGTCCATCAAATTCATTGTATGTTTCACATGTTATAGCTTGACCAGTCTTTTTCGAAATAACATCCCTAATTTAAAATCTCAAGACAAAAGAGGGAGTGTTGGTGCAGTAAAAATTCACTAAGCATCTCCATCAAAATTGGCCTCTCTTTGCGCTAATTTGTGCACTTACATTATTGTGAAATTGGCTGTTTGTTGCAAACACAGCAGAGTTAGTGGATAGTTGAGAATCCATTCTTATTATTATCAACAATAATAATTACAGAATTATTATTCTACTTAATGTTTGCGTTTTTGTCAAATAATTACAAAAGTGTATAACTATTTTTTCAAAAGGAAATTGTTAATAGCCATTATTTTGTCAGTATGCGAACAAGGTGTTTATCAGGGAGATCTGTTGCTGTTACTGGCAAAATTCTAATTGTATTATCATCTTGAGATTTGTATGCAAGCATATAGTGGATATAATTACAATGAAATTTCTATTTAAATATTGCATTTTTATTTCAAAAGAATGGCCCGCTTTTTAGTGGAAAATATGAAAATGAAATGATACGTTTATGACATGGATGTATTATAAATGTATCACATAGCATAATTAATACATTAAGTAATTGTGCTATGGTGATGTGCCCTTTAAATAACTGATTAAAAGACACCATGGTAGCTTACTCTTGACGATTAGCTAGCTAGCTTATCTATATTAAGGTTATCTACTCTTCCTCCTCATCCTTGCCTACCACATTGGCTAATTTGATTGCACTAGTTGGAAACTCACAATCCCCGACTGACTGGGTTCTGCTGGCACTTTTGGCTAGTAGAGTGGGCCAGGTGTAGCGGCATCCTCATCTCCATATTCAGTTTCTGTACAGTAGGCCTACTAGTGGCACCATACCCGGGACAATGGCATCACTACCAAATCATTTGGTCGTTTTTTTTTTAAATGTCGCTTTATATGACTCCCGGATCACCTTTTTGTGTTTATCCATTTTTACTCTGTACTACCGAGCCGACATAGAAAACAAACTATTTCTATGAGACCTCTGACATTAAGGTCTTTACTACCACCATTAATATATATATATATATGTAATTTCTCTGGTAGGCTGTTACTCTACTCCAGTATAGAATGACAAATTGGTGCCTTAATGTCACATCCATGGGTCTCATTCCATAAAAAAATGCACATTTAGTATAAAACAAAAGCTTTTTAGGCACATTCTAGTGAAAATCTGGGCAGCGGCTGGGACAAACATTATCTGAAATGTTTTTATCAGACCAGCCCAGTTTGACATGCGAACTGGAAATTCTCTGTGCTTTGAAGGCCAGTCCACTACTGCTGATATTTATTGTATAGACTTTCATGTGTGAAAACTTTGTTTTCGTTTATAATCATGCTTTTTCCAAAATTGAGTGTGTTTTCTTTTAAATATGAATGAATAGTCCAAATGGATCTTTTGTATGACTCATTCAGTATTAAAACAAATTTCTACCAAAAGGCTTTAATTATTACTCAATATTGGATGTTCTTTTCATACAGCAGAGAAAACAAGTGAGTTAGGTAGGACATCTATAGCATGCGGTTTTAACATTTATTCTTTGGAACTTACTAGTGTAATTAAAAAGCAACTAAAACCTGTTCTTCAGCTTTATAATAAAGTATGAAGTCGATAATATTTTGTATTAATTGGTGATATAAATTTGACTACCGTAAGGGGGGTGACACCCTAGTTCCAATAGGTATGTTTAAATCACAGCAACAGCAGCAATTTGTCTAAACTCCTCAATGTGGCTCCCTGACCTGCCCAACCTGAAAAACCTGTTGTAACAAATAGCAGATCTACGCAAGATTAGGTACTCACTGACATTGGCAAATTTCTAAACGCCTATAAAATTCAGGATTTCACATTTACAAACAACTTGACCTTACCCCAGGCAAAAATACAAAAATCTTTACCCGTTTTATTCTGGGTAACAATTTTGCCTTATCGTCCCTTATTACAAGGGTCAATTGCATCCTCAGTTGGAACGCAATTATAACTAGTAAAAACAAAACAGCAACTAGTAACAAATGAAATTGGTATATAACTGTATTCACCCAGCTTTCGAGTGAAATTAAAACATTAATAGTAAACATAGCAATAGTTACGTGAAACTAAAGAATAACTAGTTATTTTATAGAAATTACTGGTATTTTCCTATATATGAATAAATTTTAAAACAGGCTGCCACCGTCCAACATTACCATAAAAACCAGAACAACAATTAACAAAAGTTTGTTTAACTCCAAAATATTTATTATATATAGCACATCATGACTGTATGTTGAACAGAGAACACGTCATTGCGGGCAGTTTTCACTTGGTTACTTCCTGCAACACAGGCTCTGAAAAAAAGGAAAAAAAAGAGGTGACCTTGGCTTATTGAGTACACAACTGCAGTAAATCAGGGAAAAGGCTGTAAGGATCTAACAGGTTACAATTTTCAGATTTGATTCTTCTAGCTAACCATTTTATCAAACGGTTGTTCGACAAATTCAAGTCTCAAACAAAACAAAAAACCTCCCTGACTTAGTCCTAACAAAAAAAGTTCAACCAAAACATGTTCTTTGGCAGAATACGCCACATCGTTCGTTTGTTGCCATTTAATACATCTCTGCTGATGGTTAATTAATAACATACACATAAATTGAATATAGGATATGAAAGGGCAGAACTTTATCAGAGCGTAACAAACAATAACAAAGTAATTTGTGCACTGCAAATTTGTACACCCAACAACAGAATGTTGTCATAAAAACAGTATGCACCGGAGCTAAATTTGAGGGGCATGTCAAAGACTGTGAATAATTATGCATGTACATTAACTTTTTAATAGATTTGCAATTATTTCAAATAGTTCTCACAGCATCATTATGGGGTATTGTGAAAAATGAATTTAATCCATTTGGCAATGTTTTGGTTGACTCTGTAAAAGAGTGTATCATCTCCGGGCCACTTCAGTCAACATGTTTCAGCGATATGTACTTTTGCCGCATCCGCCAGTTATACCTGGTTCAAAAGATACTGAATTTTTGTCCCCAAGCCTAAGGTATTAACTTAAGTATTATAATGATGGAACTGAACTCCCTGATCTGAAAGCCTCCTTCTGCTGAAGTATTAATTGCCAGGGATTGGCACATTGACAGGGAAAGTCAATACTAGTCACGCTTTTTGACAAGATTTTTTCTCTAAATTTGAGGCAGTTAATAAAAAGCTGACACACAAAATCCACCACTATAGACCTTATTTTTACAAACTCCCCAGACAAATATGTTGCAAGTGGGGTGTTCGCATTAGATATGAGTGATCACTGTCCTACTGTATGCATTAGGGATGTGCAAATTCCTAGATCTTGACCTTGTCTTATCAGACAGAAAAACTGTTTAATGGACATGCATTTCTACATGATATACAATTGAGTGATATTGAATGTGTCACATCTATAGTTTATCCTAAACTGGCCCTGCATAAATTCTGTAGCATCGTCAATGCCATTGTGGATAAACATGCTCCCTAAAAACTCTTGAGTTAAAAGTAAATCTAAGGCCCAATCCGAATACTCCCCCTTACCCCTTCCCCTTAGCCCTTCCCCTTAGCCCTACCCCTTAGCCCTACCCCTTAGCCCTACCCCTTAGCCCTACCCCTTAGCCCTACCCCTTAGCCCTACCCCTTAGCCCTACCCCTTAGCCCTACCCCTTAGCCCTACCCCTTAGCCCTACCCCTTAGTTTACCCCTACCCCTTAGTTTACCCCTACCCCTTAGTTTACCCCTACCCCTTGCCCTCGAAACCGAGTGGTTTTGGCTACGTCATCATACATCGTCGCTAGCTGGCTGCTACGTCACCAGAGGCGACACAATGTTGATCTCAAACTTCCGAGATGCAGTCTGGAGAAGTGTGTATGACGATTGCGTGGATTTTAGTTATGTTTTTGCGATTGTCTGCAACAAATCGCAGAAATCAAGCGAATGCTGGTAGTTTAACTTATGGTATGTATCGATTGGTTGCAAACAACATTATCGTATTTTATTTAAAGTTCACGGAACTAACCAACAAGATGGCAAACATTTTTCCCAACTCAGCCATTAATGGTGTAAAATTGTTTTATTTTCCAGACTGGTGGTCCAACAAGATACTGTGCCATAAACCTCAACACGCCTATACTGCGCATATAGTTTGATGTATGTAGTAGTTATTTTATGTGCTATATAAATAAACCTGTTTGCTTACTACTGAAGGCTGTTTTCAATAAATATTTTCATCCACACTGCATGGTGTTTTGTGCATCTGTTTCAGTGATCACTGTTTTGAATGTCATTGATCGATGTTCAGAAACCCTTAATCAAAAACCTGTATTTATTGAACAACATTGTACAACATATACAATTGTTAAATAACAGTACTATTTAAATTAAATGTGCAAAACTCACAACAATGTGCAAAGTGCAACAACAAACAAACTACAGTTTTTCTTGTTCTTGTCTTGGCCTCACCAGTGTCCTGTATCATATCCAAATTATGTTGTACACCTAATCTTCATACAGTCTATGGTTGTACAGCATGAAACTTCTGTTCATTTTCTGCCCGAAAGCGAATTATTTGCCGGGTTTCCTCCGGCGTCCCTGTGTGATTCGGGACGGTATGTAAAGCACTTTAATCGCGATTCCAAAAGCAACAGGTTATGTTATGCACTGATATGAATTATCTGCTAAAAGAGTTAACTGTAGACAAACATGCATTGAGTAAAGGCTAGTCAGAGAAATATGGGACTTTTAGTGCAAATTAGCAATGTACTTTTGACGTTGAAAAGTAGCGATTTTAGCAAAACCTTCAATTATTAAAATGGTTAAAAATATATATGTACAGGACGGCGTAGATCACAAAACAATTGTGTCGTAATATTTTAATTCGTTATTTAATCCGAAAATACTACATTTATGGGTCTCTTTTGCTGATCTAGCAGCCATTGTTGACGTCTCGCCTTGAGTACTGGGTACCCCTTGGTTTCAAGTAAGCTCTCGGGAATTTCTTGGTTTCAAGTGGTATATACCCCTACGTCTTACCCCTTCGTCTTGATCAAAATGAGTATTCGGACAGCACTTGGTGTCGCGCGAACGTGCAAAACTAAGGGGTAGGGCTAAGGGGAAGGGGGAGTATTCGGATTGGGCCTAAACCCTGGTTTACGTCCGAGCTTGTTGAATCTATACATAATAAGTAATGTCGCCTGGGCTAAAGCGTGATTTACAGATTCGAGCCCGGATTCGCAATCATTCAAGACGCATAGTAATCGTTGTGTACATCATGTTAGAAAAATTACATCTGATTACTTTGGCAATACCTTATCTGATTGCTCAGGAACCCGGCAAAGTTTTGGAAAGGGTTATAACTCCCCAATCAAATGTATTCACACTCTGGCACTATCTTTGACAAAAATCGGACGCTTCAATCAACAATTTATTTCTGTAAGCTATATATTTGATTTAGGAGCTAGGTCATCACAATTTAATTGTGACCTGGATTTTGATGGAAGAAATTCTGTAGGCAGATACTGAAAATGTGAGCTCTGGGTTTTCTTCCAGACAATTTTATAGCAAGGAAGTCCTTGATGCATTATCAGCACTAGACCCTAAG
Organism: Dallia pectoralis; assembly: GCA_029465975.1. Taxonomy (NCBI): domain Eukaryota; kingdom Metazoa; phylum Chordata; class Actinopteri; order Esociformes; family Umbridae; genus Dallia; species Dallia pectoralis. The sequence continues at coordinate 18,715,022 of CM055739.1, forward strand.
AAATCATTAGGGGCAGACAATTTGGAACCTGGTCATTTAAAATGTGGAGCATCCCTTATTGCTGGTACCCATATTTTTTATTTGACGTTATCTTTAGGACTTATTCCAAAATTGTGGAAATATGCATGCGATGCCTCTAAGGGAGGTGATAGTGGTGATCTGAACAATTATTGCCCAATTTCAAGGCATTATTGTCTAGCAAGATTCTTTAGTCACTGAAAAATGTGCAGCATCGCTCCTTCCTGAGAAATGTGTTTTAAATGCAAATCAATACATGTTTAGACTTCATCTATAACATTCAAGTAATATAAAAAAGCAACAGTTTTTATACGTAAAAACGAATGAAAACTAAGATAACAGAGTTGGAAAAGTGATCAGTGCTATAATTTAATACTTTGCAGAGCTACCCTTTGTCTTAATTACAGCCATCAATCTGTTTTGCAAACCTAGATTGGGGAATATTTGCCCATTCCATCTTGCAGAATTGTTCAAGTTCAGTCAAATTTCAAGGTGAGCGGCAATTGACTCCATCCACAGATTTTAAATAGAATTTAGGCCAGGGCTCGGACTTGGCCACTTGAGGACCTTTACCAGCCATCTTCAGCTGTCTAGCAGAGAGATTTGAGTCTACTTGGCAACATCCATTTACCCTTCAATCCTGATCAATTGCCTGGTCCCCACTGAAGAGAAACAACCCCATAAGATGATGGTGGCCAGACCATGCTTCACAAAAGGTATGGTGTTTTGGGTAGAGTGCTGCGTATGGGTTTTTGCCAAACATAATGCTTGCAGTTCAGTCCAATAATTTCAATCTTGGTCTCATCTGACCATACAAGTTTGTCACATGGTATTAGAATCTTCGTGTTTGCAAGTGTTGCAAAGTGCAAATGAGACTCCATGTGGCCCTTTCTCAGAAGGTTTCTTTCATGCCACCCTTCCATACAGCCAAATTTTTTTTAATTTATTTTAATTTTCAGGGTGTTATGTGACAAACGGTAATGATTTAGACAGGTTATGGTGATTTTCTAAAGGCACAATATTTTTTGTTCTAAATTAAGATGCATCGATAATGATATATCAGATTAATGTACACCTCAGTAACTACTCTATTTACCAAATAAATTATACTACATTCAAAGGCTAAATTATTTTTTGTTCTGTTAGCCAAACCACCCCGACCAGTACACATTAAAATGTCTATTCAATGCGGGCTACTTATCGGTGTTAACGTTATCAGTAGTACCAGTCCTTGGTTTCATTTTCACAATCACATTTGGTGTAATGGAAATTTAAAAAATTCCCTTAACAAACCTGTGAATTTGAACTCAGGGAACTTTGTGAGATCACCAGTCCCGTATAAACGCTGCAGTTTGGCGATCTCCTCTGCAACATCCTTTTTGTAAGAGGAGCCAGCGTCAACAATCCCACCTGGTACAGCCCTAGGTGAAGAGGCAGAAAAATACATTTTCAAATAATTTCCATAATTAAGTTTAGGAATTATCTTAAAAAGAAAACCACAGGCCTAGCACAAATTAGAGTGTTCCTTTATTGCCGTGGGCCAAAAAAACCTCTGTCCCCATGTTTTTGAGACACACGATTATACAATTATTACTGCATATGTTCACTTAATAAACATGCATCTGTATACAAGTACTGGGACAGCAGTGTAAAAATGTAAAGACGAGAAAGTAGACAGTAACCAATAATTATGGCCATTTTAAAACAACAACAATATGCAAAATTGAGGTTACAGCATAATTTTTATACATTTACTATTATCCTACAAAGTGGAATACAGTAAAAAAAAACATTCCCTTAATGAGTAGGTGTCCAAGCATTTGAAATTATTGTTATAATTTTTAGAGTATTGGTTGAGGAATATAGTGAGTGAAAAGAATGTTAGCGTTTACTGCTGCTGGCTATTTTATTTTACTGAGAGGACAGTTGTAAAAGCCAGAAAGAAGGAATGTACACCAAAAACAGTCTGTTAATCAAGCGTAGATCCTTATCGGGTTAAATAGGACCTCGGTTTGGCCCTTGCAGTGGAGAGTCACCTTTCTGTTAGTTATATTGCCCTCAGCAAGAAGGTAGGGGAAACCAGGCTTTTCTGTTATTATGTATGCTCTAGTGATTGCTAATATGTGTTCAGTATGTTATTTGTGTTGAAACATAACCACTCCTGCTAGACTAACAATTTGTGTAAATATAGGTCTAGAAGCCAAAGACTTAAGAATAATATTCCATTGTTGTCGAGACCTCCGTGAAATGTGATAATATGCAAGGAAATAAATAATTACCCTTAATTGTGCAAGCAAATGGTTCTCTTTATTTCCTCCTGATATACTATAAAGGGCCTTTTAATTGCCATTACATTATACTGTAGAAATCAGATAAGAATTATTTGACCCCCATTGCAAATAAGATTTATTTGAAAAATACTTTCAGCTGTTTGCAATAAACAAAAGCTGTTTAAATTGCTCAACACAACAAATGCAACAAATGATTCCCAAAAATCTACTAAAAATGCAACTTAATGACAACTCCAGTCTCAAAATGAGGGATGCACGATGATATCGGCACGACATCGGTATCGGCCGATAAAAGCTTAAAAGGAACAATATCGGCAGATATTAATATTTCTGCCGACGAGCCTTAGCCGATAGTGTGACGTGTTTACTATGCACGCGTGACGACCGTGAACGTAAAATGAAAGCCAGCAACTTCAACTGCCTACATGTCGGCAGTGTGGAGTAGGGCTGAACAATATTCTGTTTTAGCATCGACATCGTGATGTGCGCATGCACGATAGTCACATCGTCAGAATGCGATGTGAAGAAGGGTAGCACCCATAAATGTATTAAGAGAACGGTAGCACCATAGATGTATTGAGAGAACTGGATACATTGTACATTTCAATGAGAGTGCTCAAAAGCGCATAACGCATGGAGCTTGGATCTTCCGCGTTGACTGGCCCATGACGTCATGATGGACATGCGTACTAGCAATAATTTGTTTGCGTTGTCGTAGCAACATGCGTGTTCATTAGCTTCTCTCTCGTGTCTCTTAAATCCACGGTCACGTAGCGAACTCATGAACTCACCGTTTCATTGTCTCAAATATTCACTTACGTTAAACGATATGTTTTCGTTGTTCCTGATCGTTTACATGCTTAGCTAAATAAACGATGGATGTATTTAGACAACCAAGGAGATGTCATTATTATGTATAATTAATTTTATACATAAACGGCTACAAAAATGAGGATGTTGACCAAAAACAGGTACTTTGCCGGTACTAAGATGACGGCTTTAGCAGGCTAATGACGTACCTATAGCCGCGGTATGCAATTAGCCGTGTTATGCTATGCCTAGCGGTCACTACTGATGTGACATTACCTGAACTCCTGAGTGTTGTCGACAGTCACTTTGAAAAGCTCCTCGCCCGGTGCTAGTCACATTAGCTTTACCAGTCCTGTTTGCATGTTGAGCCCCACTGCCCAGTGGATAGACTACACTCACCGAAGTGCTCCGGTTCTCACACAGCAGTTGCAATTGCATTCGTATTTGACTATATGTTTAGGAAATGTAAAATAGAAAGAGAACGAGTGCATGTCGTGCTACGTGAATTATGGAAATTATTTGAAAATGTATTTTTTATTTATCTTACTCCTAAGGACTGACGTTTGAAGTCTGAACTTAAAAATAAAATGTGGCACTGGCATTATCATATCATTTATTCTTCTACAAGTTAAATAATTGACCTATTTTTCAGGGGCGAATGTCTGTCTACATGAGTATAGTAAGGTAAAGGTAGTACAGGAGTAAGACTTGAATTTCTCTTCAGTAAAATTAAAGTGTATATATATCGGTATCGGCCAAAACAAGTTTAAAATTATTATAAAGCTTCCATGAAGAACTCACTTCGAAATCAAAGGCAAAGACTTCATTTCCCATAGGGCTTTGCTCCCATTCGTCTACATGGTAATCTGAACGTGTGGCAGCTGATTGCATCACTCGCTAGACCGAATGGAAAAAAGACCAGCTCTCAGTAAAATAACTGTATCTCGGTCGTAAAACGAGCTAGAAACTAGCTGAAACAAAGCCTGGCTTAATGATGAGACCTAGGGGAACACAGTGCACTTCGGTTTTCAGGTCGAGCAGACATTCAGATTCTGAGATATACATCATTAAAGTCACTGAAACATAAAAAAAAGTTTTTGCTCATGCCAGATATTGTGTTACATTATCTTAATTAATTGAACATTTCCACAAAATTCAGACTGTTTTCTTTTAAATGCCATTTACCAAATATTCCTACATGGTTCTGTTCCAGAGCAATAGTGCAATTGGGGTGGGTCATTTTAGGCGGAAATTGAGGTCTGGGGCCCTGTCAAGAAGTGGTTAAATGAAGTAAAACCAGTATTTTTAATTAACGTTCATAATTTCAAAAGAGCCGCTATCAGTGAAAACTAGTGCTGTTAAGACTCACTTGCTCTTGGTGGTGTAATCGCTGATCTTGTCTAGGAAAAGTTGCTGGATAGGGTCGAGATTCTTGGCCCTATTGAAAAGGACAGCAGACAGGCCAACATTCCTGCGCAGTGTCAATGACACAGTTGAGCGAAGTAGTGTGGAAAACTGAAATAGTTTATGAAGCGTCATACTGTAAAAAAGAAAAAGGACAACAAATTAACATGTTTACATTTTCTGTATTGCAAGTCAACTAAGGTCTACAAACACTATTTAACTATAACAATGCATGTATTTTTGCTGGAGGCACTAGCTGGCCATTAACGATAAAGTGCTAGCAAGGTGATAATAATAAGACATTGGTCTAACCATCTTGAGAACATGGCAGAACCGATTCAGACCTTACTCACAAGAAAAAAGTATCTTTGTAAGGATATTGCAAATAAATACTCCCAAAATGGCTCCATGCTACGTAGAAATGATCTAAATACTGAGATATTCTAGTACCTAACATTAAAAAAATTATTCAGACCCAATCTTCAATGCAACATAATACTTGGACAGTAACACAAGTCTCTGAACTGTAAATTGAGGATATTAACATATGAATTGTAGAAAGGGTTAAGTAATTACAGCTCTTAAATATGAATCCCCCACTTTACCAAGGCACCAAAATAGAATCGCACAGTTCTGTCAAAAGCTGTTTCACAGACAGTTCTGGGCCATTACTGCGTCATTTCATCATTAATAAAGTAGGCAAGAGGTCTGGAGTTTATACCAGGTCTTTTATTAGCCTTTGGAAGCTGTTGTTGAGGACCCTCATCAAGTTGTCAAAGGAACTCTGTATGCAAATGATACCAACATCCTGGTTATCTTTTACCGCCACACCCGAGCCATAAACTGTTAGCCCCTGTGCCATCCGGCAAGCAGAACAGATCTTTACTCACCCGCAAGATCAGAAACTGTTTCCACCCAACTGCTGTTAACATGCTGAACGCTGAAACCCTTCGGTAACCAAGCATACACCCTGCTACCTTACTTGATCTGCCATTTGCACAATGCTTACAGTTTGTACTCCTCATTAGTGCTGTGTTGAAAAAAATCGATTCACCGATTCTGAATCGATTTCCATATTAATTTCTAAATATCGATCCGTAACTCAGAGCATCGATTTAATTATATGCCTACATTTTCCCCGTGAACTTTAACTTGGCGCGTCATTGAATTGCCGCATGCGCGCGAGGTGGAAGGACCTAAGTATGTCATTGTGTCTCGCAAACTTATGTCTGAAGAAGTGATCCCCAACATGTACCAGACAGTAAAAGATGGTGTAATGTGTAAGCTTAAGACCGCAGAGGGTGGGCATTACGAGTGACACCTGGACATCCGTAGCTACGGAAACTTACATGAATGTGACAGCACACTACATAGACGAGCTCTGGAACCGTGTGTCTTACCATCGCTCTGTCAGTCTAGTTGAAATGTTAACCAAAGCTATGGAGGAGTGGGGGCTGATGAGTAAAGACCCAGCCATAGTCCCTGACAACGCGGCGAATATGGTCTGTGCGGTTACGAGATTACGGGGCTAACCCACGTCGGCTGCTTCGCGCACATAAATCTCGAAGATCGAATAATGATAATCGATTCAAGATCTTGAGAATCGGAATCGATTCTTGAAATTTGAATCGAAACCCAGCACACTCCTCATTGCTACCTCTTGCCCTACACACTGCTAGCCTATTTTTTATATGTGCCATTTTCACAATGCTTACTGTTTGTATTCATTTCCCACTTGCACAGAGGTTTTCCGCTTGTATTGCCCTCTGCGACATTGTTGAACTGAATACATGCACATTTACTAACCCATGTCAATTGCACATCCTTACACTATACTCATTGACACACTGCCCTGCATATAATTTTTTCACTGCCCTTTTGTACTTCTGGTTGGATGCAAACTGCATTTCATTGTACTGTACTTGTTCCGTTTCAATAACAATACAGTTGAATCTAATCAAATATACAGAATGTAAAGGTTAACGTGTATCCTATTTTTACTTATTTTTTCATTTTTGTACATACTATCCCTCTACCCCCTCAGCCCTTTAGTATAATTTATTTGTTATATTCATATGTTGTATGTAAGCACCTTCCTGCCCCAGTAAATTTCTTGTATGTTCACACATTCATTGGCGATTAAACACTTTTCTGATTCTGAGCTAGTAGGCAGGTCATTAGTGTGGACAAATTGTATGTATGGTGGGAAGAGCATTTGAGCATGCCTGAACAAAAACAATAATTTGAATAATGTATGCAGGTATGATAGCAGTACAGGAAAAAATTATCCACTGTGCAAATTGGCCATGTCAAAAAGTAAAAAGGGGTGTGCATGAAACCAGACGACAGCACATACACTGATCGGACAAAAGCGCAGACAGAAGTAGTTCAAAGGCAATGGGTGAGAAGGTTTTCTGTAATTCGTTCCAAACATGGCGACAGAGAACTGAAAAATTGGCAGCCAAAAGTGGTGCAGACATTCGGGGTGACTAAAGAAATGTAGCTGCTTGAGCGTTATTGGGTTTGGTGACTAGTGAGCTTGTCTAGCAGAGATTTCAAAATTAGTTGGTACCAATGATTTAAAATGCTGAGAGTTTAAAGACAGCCAGCCAACAAATGCGTAAATATTGCATTGATGGTTGTTGTATTGGGCACAGATATTCAGACTCATTTAGCTAGTTAGACCGGCAGGTGTGGAAAACAATCAGTTGAAAAGCATGCACTTAGTTTCACTAGAGTTCAGTAATAACGGAAGGAAGTAGTTTCAGAAGGAATGCTGAATAAGACATGGGACTTTTTATGTTGAAGCAGCTAAATCAGCTTTGCATGAGGTCACAAAATAAGGGGATATTTAACTGAAAAGTCTATGATGTAGAGAAGGCATTGCCGGTTTACTTTTTACAAACAAATAATACAGTGGACATAAAAAGTCTACACAACCCTGGTTTTGTGATGTGAAAAAAACGAGAGAGATAAATCATGCAATAACTTCTTCCACATTTAATGTGACATATAAAGTGAACAATTCAATTGAAATTGTATGATGAACCCTCACGCAAACAGGTTATTGTAAAGTTTTGCTTTTATTATACCCCCTCAAAGATCTCAGGGGTGTGTTGACTTTTTATATCCACATTCACATATGGTGTGCCTGGGGTGACACAGCGATCTTGGCCGCTGCATCTGATGCACATGTATACCGCTGTGTATGAATTTGATTCCGGCACGCACCAGCAGACTCACCTCTATTTATAATTAGACTGAAAAAGAACAACATAATCAAGGATTAAGCATGTGAAATTTGACTGTGGTTAAATTTACTTTGTTACCTGGCCTGTATCAATCAAATGTTTTTGAGTCCCTTTCTACAACCGCTGTTGTGAGGATGTGCAGATAACAACAAGATGAATCAAACGTTATATAGTGTTTTGCATTTAATTACATATAAAAAGTTAATCTTGGGTCCAGTAAATCAAATGGTGCTAAAGAGTAAACAGCAAAAATATAATACGAAAATGCTTTTCTTGCATGTAACAAGACATTATTACATAATTACACTATGCATTTATGTAAGACTATGTTATACACGATATTCCTGATGTTCAGTTGATACTTTTTTGTGTATCTTAACTGTGTGTAAACATTGGCACAGCCATAAAAAAAGATCTAGGTCTCACTATATTATATACAAGTTTAGAGAAATAAATAACATTCCAAACATGTGCGAGCTGTGAACACAGGGCACTCACTCATTGTCTCCCATTGCACTTGTACACTCCTCATTACTATATCATTATTGCAAATGCGTCACCCTATATTCATCCCCAACATTATATGCTAATTAAATAAAAAACAGATAATTACCACATTCATGTCATTGCTTGCCAGACAATCCTGTTGTTACTTAGTGTGTTTCAACATTTGTACATTATTTCAAGTTGTTAAAAGGCCGTTAGTTCAACTCTAACCTAAAGTTTAAGTAGGCCAAATCCAAGCAAGCTAAGGTCGCATTATTCCTGACGACCTACCAGCAAACATTTTCCAGAGATCTTCCACAAATTAATATTTACCTAAAATTACATGCATGGAATTACAAATAGCCAGATTTACAATTTACCTTCTGGGGAAAACAGCGCTTAAAGTAACGTTTTGATAAGGTAAATCAGCACAGCTAGCAATGTCAAGTTAGCGTAGCATGATTTACCCCTCCATCAACCACGAGTGTCTATCCATCTTACAAGTGTAACTTACTAGCTTAATAAACATTTTCTAAAAGTATAGGAGGATCATGGCCGAAAACGTTTAATATACATTAAAGTTAAAGCGACGAGCATGCGTTTCATTGCAATATACCACTCACCTTGGATTTGACACTCGTACATACAGCAACAAACTCTAACAAGACAAAGCGCTTTGCATTGTGGGCTGTTATGTTGGTCGCATTCACATGACGTCACCTGGTCTTTCTAAAAACACGTCATTTTACCCGAGCACGCCCCATTCTAATGAAAGTCCAAATGTTCCTGAAAAGCACAAATGGGATCTTATGAAGATAATAATTGTTTAAGGCGTTGCTTTGCATTTAGAAAAAAAGTTTAGTTGAAAAAAATGGATGAATAGAATTTTCCTTAACTACAATATCCAAATAAGTGTATTTGTGTGAAGTTCTAAAGATAACATAATTTCCCTGCTAACAGGGCCTTTTAATGAAATTTAGATCATTGCATGAGTAGTAACGATGAATATTGGCATTTAAGTGAAAATTGAAGACCACCTAGTTTCTAAAAAAAATGAATGAGGAACCCAACAAAGGGTTATTTATCAATAATGTAGCGGCCAACAACGTGGAAGAAGGAAAGGAAGGCTTGATAATTATTTACAAGGGCTAAATTGTGATGGCTAGAAGACTGGGTCAGAGCATCTTTAAAACTGCACCTCTTCTGGGGTGTTCCTGGTCTGCAGTGTGTGGTATTAAGGGCTTTAATAGGACAGGATGGGAGGAAGCCCGAGGGGAGGGGCTGTAAAGGGGGTTATGAAAATAAAGTTGAGGCAAGCGGTCTCGTCGGAAAATAACTCTCCGTGTTTATTTGTTAAGTTAGAAGCACATAACTCTACATGGTGTCAGAAGTACTTCACTCACTAAATCGGGTACACATGAGACGCGGTTTCGCCGAACTAATAGGAGGGAACTCACGTAAATTTTAGTCAGTCAGTGAGTCTGAGGTTTAGCTATCTTGCAAAGCTAACGTGACTCGTGATAAAAGTTAGCGGCAGACGTGAAGGAAAGAAAATGGAGCGATTCCAGATTCCCCCACCACCCAAGTTTGATTTCACAAAACCAGAAGGGTGGCCCAGATGGATACGAAGATTTGAGAGATTTCGGATTGCATCGGGTCTAGAGCGGTGACGCACGCGCGTCAAAGTGAAAGTGTGAGAAAACAACAGGACCTGTTGAAGAGTAAAGCAGAAGCTGCAGACGTGGACAGCATTTAAACAAAAACAAATTTGACAAAGACAAAGGAAGACAGCAGAAACATATGATAAAAGCAGTTATCAGAGACTGCCAGGTAACCAGAAACAGTGCATGTGGTGTGGTAGAACACCAGCACACAGCAAAAACCAATGCCCAGCTGTCAGAAAAGCTGTCAGAAAAATGGTCACTATGCAAAAGTGTGCATGTCAGGGGCTCTCAACGAAGTTAACACAGCAGTGTCAGATGAGGAGAGTGTAGCTTTCCTAGGTACGGTTAGTTCTGGCGGCGAACCCTGGCTAATCAACCTTAGAGTGAATGAGCATACAGCGGTATTCAAAATAGATACGGGGGCTGATGTAACAGTACTAGCTGAAGATGTATTTCAGAAGGGGCAGTTCCCTGAGCTAGAGAGAACAAGGAGAGTGCTGCAGGTGAATACAGAATAGAGCTTAAAGCAGACGCCCGACCATTCTCCATATCAACCCCACGACGAATTCCACTACCTCTCATGTCGAAAGTAAAAAAAGAATTTGCGCGCATGGAAGAAATGGGGGTGATCTCAAGGGTTGAACAACCTACAGACTGGTGCGCTGGGATGGTCACTGTACCAAAGCCAGGCAAAGATGAGGTGCGCATCCGCGTGGATCTGACCAAATTGAATGGGTCAGTCAAGAGTAGGGATGGGAATTGAGAACCGGTTCTTCTTTAGACCCGGTTCCCAGTGAATCGATTCCTTGGAACCGTTAGTGTACCTGCTTAACGATTCCGCTTAACAGTTCGGCTCGTTGCAAATGTGTCATCATGACCGTCACACACGCGCTGCGCATTTTGGTTACGCAGAAGCGATCTAAAGTGTGGTTATATTTCACTCGAAAAGACGCCAATGCAGTCATTTGCAACAGTTGTAAAAGTTTAATTTCGGCAATGGGGGGAACTACCTCCAATATGCAGAAGCATTTGGCCACACAGCACGCAATCCGTTTGCAGGACTGTCGCGTGTTTGATTCTCTACTACTCAGCGACACAACAACAACAAGTGAGTCAAGCAGCAGCGGAGCTAATGAGACGGCATCTGCTATAAATGCCAAAGGTAACTTGTCTATTTAGTTAATGTGAGCGCCATTTCATTGTGTAAACTTTTACTATACGGATAATAATCTCTATTGTCAATAATTTGCCCAAGTTGATAGTTGTGGTCTTTACAGAAGACTTCTTTCTATATTGTATGTCAGTTTAGTTGAATTTAGTTTCAGGTTGAATATTCCCAAAGGAACAAGCTCTTCCTTGACTGTTTACCGTCTGTGTTTTTTTGTTTTTATGGCACTTAAGTGTCAGTTTTATTTATTTTTTTGGCTGGACCAATGAATGTGAAAATATCTATAGGTCCCTGGACTTTACTTTGTAGCTCACCTACTTTTAGGTTTGTTCTGAGGTTGCTACACATAATTTGTGTATACTCTGAGTATGTGCGGTGTTCTTATCAGATATTAAAGCAAGTTAATACAAACAAACAAATTTGTAATTATTTCCTCACCCAATGAGAATCGATAAGAGAATCGATAAGGAATCGGATCGATAAGCAATATCGATAATGGAATCGGAATCGTTAAATTCTTATCAATTCCCATCCCTAGTCAAGAGGGAAAGACACATGCTCCCGTCAGTCTAACACACGCTTGGACAGCTAGAAGGCGCGAAAGTATTCTCGAAAATCGACGCAAACTCAGGGTTTTGGCAAATTCCCCTTGCCAAGGAGTCTGCTCTGCTCACAACATTCCTCACTCCCTTCGAGAGGTTTTGTTTTAATCGCCTCTGCTTCGGCATATCCTCAGCATCGGAACACAACCAGAAGAGATAGCCCAGATACTAGAGGGACTCGATGGTGCCCTGTGCCAAATGGACGACGTGCTTGTGTATAGAGACACACAGGCCCAGCACTACACATGATTAATTGCAGTGTTGGGGAGGTTGCAGGAGGCAGGCGTCACGCTGAGAGGTGAGAAATGTGAATTTTCAAAAAGCCATGTCAAATTTCTCAGACAGATCATAGATGCAGCTGGGGTGAGAGCAGAACCAAACAAAACAAGAGCAGTGACAGACATGGAGGAACCTGAGGACGCGAGCGGAGTGAGACGATTTCTCGGTATGGTGATCACCTGGGAAAGTACTTAACTCATCGTGACATGATCAACAAAGAGCATTTAACAGCATCAAAGAGGAGCTGAGTACACCACCGGGGCTGGCGCTCTACAACGCAAAAGCAGAAACGATCGTCTCAGCAGACGCGTCATCATTTGGGCTGGGAGCTGTGCTACTCCAGAGACAGGAGAATGGCCACCTTAAGCCAGTTGCATATAACTCTAGAGCACCCACAGATACTGAGAAAAGGTACGCACAGATCGAGAATGAGACTGATGGCTTTCAGATTCTCCATCTCACACGTGGCCGGCAAGAAGTTGGCCACCGCAGATGTGCTGTCAAGGGCGCCGTTGTGAGACAGAGGGCAGCCAGAGCAGGAAGAGGAAGTCAACCTGTATGTACACATGATAATGTCAACCCTACCAGCTACAGAAGAGGCTACAAGAAATACAAGAACGGGACGAAATCCTGAGCCAAGTAAAAAAAATACTGTACTGAGGGCTGGCCAGACAGATCCACAATAGACAGAGCTTACCTACCGTACACACATTTCGTGGATGAGCTATCAGTGGAAAACGGCTTATTACTGAAGGGATGTAGGCTAGTTATTCCCAAGCTGCTACAGACAGACATCCTTCAGAAACTCCACGCAGGACACCAAGGTATAGCAAAGTGTCGGGAAAGAGCCAAACAATCTGTCTAGTGACCGGGACTGTGTACACAGCTTCAGAAAGTAGTCAAGGGCTGCGACACAAGCGCAAGAGAAAGAATCAACCCCAAAGACCCACTGCTGAATTCCCTGATAGACCATGGGCAAAGGTGTGTGCTGATTTTTTTCAGTGGAACGATAACCAGTACCTAGTGGTGGTAGACTACTTTTCCCGTTTCATTGAGGTAGCTAAACTCACATCAACAACCTCAATTGCAGTAGTGGAACATTGCAAGTCTATCTTCGCCCGGCATGGTATACCGTCCGAGGTCATGACAGATAATGGACCCCAGTTCTCATCCGAATACTTCACTCAGTTTGCAAGTGGGGGTTCACACACATTACGTCCAGCCCCAGATATGCTTAGAGCAATGGAGAGGCAGAACGCGCTGTTCGGACAGTTAAAGGTCTCCTACAGAAAGAGCAAGACCCGTATCTGGCACTCATGGCTTACAGAGCCACACCACTCGCCAACGGGTACAGTCCAGCACGGCTGTCTATGGGAGGACAGCTCAGAACAACAGTTCCGGTCACTCTGTCATCTCTCAACCCAGGCTGGATAGACATAACCAAACTCAAAGAGGAGGAACAGAGGAAAAGACAGAAAATGAGCTGGAACTTCAACAAAAGACACAGAGCTCAACATCTCAAATGTCTGAGACCACGCGACCATGTCTGGGTGAAGGACACAAAGGAGAAAGGGACAGTGATAAGATAGGCGGAAGCACCAAGGTCAGACATCATTGACACTCCCAGAGGGAATCTGCGCCGCAACCGAAACCACCTCGTCTCTACGCCAGTGGCGCCAGTAGCGCAGGCCATCCTGCCAGACCATCCTGCCAGACCATCCCACCAGGCCATTTTTCCAGAGGCAGAGCAACTTACTGGTCAGCCAGCGGAGCCAGATCATGCTGAGCAGGGCTCAGGTCAATCTTGCAGTCCTGAGCCTACGGCACGCTACCCTGTAAGAGAGAGACGCCCTCCAGGGTACCTGAAGGACTTTGTGGCTAAGTAGCGGGTACCCCTGGTGAAACTGAGTGATTTCTACGGGGCAGAATAAACTCCCACACTCAGTTGAAGGATTGGGCAGTCTACCCCACCTTCTTAGTTCAGATCTTCAGTTAATGTTCACATGCTTATTGTTCATTCGACAAAGTTGGGTTTTACTCTACAGTTACAGGATATAGTCTGTTATAGTACAGAGGTGCTAGTTTAATCTGAGATATATGTTTGTACAACTTATCTTAGAAAGGGGGATGTGGTATTAAGGGCTTTGATAGGACAGGATGGGAGGAAGCCCGAGGGGAGGGGCTGTAAAGGGGGTTATGAAAATAAAGTTGAGGCAAGCGGTCTCGTAGGAAATAACTCTCCGTGTTTATTTGTTAAGTTAGAAGCACTTAACTCTACACAGTGGTTAGTACCTATTATAAGTGGTCCAAGGAAAGACATGCGAAAAATTTCAGTCTCATTAATGCATGTGGCGAGTGAAGGCTGGCCCATGTGCTCCAATCTGCTACTGTAGCTCAAATTGCAGAACAAATGTATGCTTGTTCTGATAGAAAGGTGTCAGAACAAACAGTGCATCACAATCACAATTTGTTGAGTATGGGGCTGCGTGGCTGCAGACCAGTCAGGATGTCGATGTTGATCCCCATCTACTACCCAAAGCACCTACAATGGGCATGTGAGCATCATAACTGGACCATGGCGCAATGGAAGAAGGTGGCCTGGACTGATGAATCACATTTTCTTTTAAAGTGTTAATAATGTGTTTTATATAGTACTGGGTGAATATAATTTTAGAAATTACTATTTTTTCCATACTGTCCCCACTTTTTCCGAATTGGGGTTGTGCATTACGTGCATGGCTGGGTGCGTAGCTAACCTGGAGAACACATGGCACCAGGATGCACTATGGGAAGAATGCAACCTGTTGAAGACAGTTTGATGCATTGAGCAATGTTCTGCTGGGAAACCTTGAGTCCGGCAATTCATGTGGATGTTACTTTGACACGTTCCATCTACCTAAGCATTCTTGCAGACCATGTACACCCTTTCATGGAAATGGTATTCCCTGGTGGCGATGGCGTCTTTCAGCAGGATAATAAACACTTGCCGCAAAAAAGGTCCAGGAATGGTTGAGAAACACAAATACCAGTTCAAGGTATTGACTTGGCCTCCAAATTCCTCACGGGTCAGGCCTGATTTGGCCTACACAATATTAGGTAGGTGGTCATATTGTTATGGCTGATCAATGGATATTAGGAATTCCATGCATTTAATGTGTTATCATGATCTCTTTATCTATGCGCACACAGTATCAGCCTTGATAAGCTGTTTTGTATCAATGTAAACAGGCTATTGCAATATAACAAAAACACCTGCTTTACACTAAAATGAATTACTGTTCTTTGCCTCGTAACATAAACATATAATAGCCTAAAGTACAGTACAGACCAAATATTGAGGCTTGTCAGTTGCTGAATAACAATGACAGATTACGTTACATGATCAGCAATAAACCTGTAACCTGTTTGCAGTCTACGTAAATGATTACATCGCGCTGGCTGCATTGATCTACTCTCCAGTTATACTTATAAATCAATAAATGCACTTGAATTAGGCATTAGCATGACTGCTAGAATCTTTACTAGAATAAAACAATTTGACCACAGTATTATTATTATTTTTATGTAAACTTTATTTAACCATATAGGCCGATTGAGAACAAATTCCCAATTGTAATGATGTCCAGGCCAAGATAAAGCAGAAACGTGCAAGACAGCAATAGATTTATACAATGAATACACAGAACACAAGAGTGCAAATAGCAATGGGACACAAGACAATACAGGATCAAGTGGAGAGTGAATATACAGATAATACAGGATGAGGTATAAGTAGGTCAGTTGAGCAACATTGAATGGCAATAACAACTATATAAAATATAAAGGAGTGTCTATAAACCAAAAGAAAAAGTTGAAGTATATCTAGCAGTTATGTCATTAGTGTGCACAAATTGTATGACCGTGATTTTAGGTGGAAGAGCATTTGAGCACACCTGAGTTGTCACAGTTCTGTGTATGCTTGTTCTGTCTCCATCTTGTGGGTGTTCATTGCATTTCATCCTGGTACCCTTCCCTTTCCTCTAACTAATTTTCCCGCCGTTTCCCTCACCTGTTGCTTGTTAGTCCTCGTTATGTTTAGTATATAGTCTCCCCTGTGTCTCTGTGTGTTTGTCGGGTCATTGTTTCTGAAGGTACGTTGGTTCTGGTTTCCTGTAAGTGGCGTCCTGTGCTTGTCCTGTTAGTATGTGTTGTAGGTATCTTCCTCACTTTGTTCTTTGTGTTTATTGTTTCTGAAGTTCTCTGTTCCTGTGCCTGTTCTGCCTGTGAGAGCAATAAAGATTGTTTTTGAAGTATTCTCTGCGCCTGTGTCCACTACTCTGAGATCTGCCATGTCAGATCATGACATGAGTAAATAGAAACATTCAAAGAATGTGAACAGTTATGACAGCAGTACAGGTGAAAATGATCATCTGTGCAAATGGGGTATGGCTAAAGTAAAAAAGGGTGTGGATGCAAAACAGACGACAGTTAACACGTAAGTTTGAAGGCAATAGGTGAAATCAGGGTTTAGAGGTTGTTTTTTTATAATTAGTTCCGGTTGGCTAAAAACTGGAAGGGTTGGCGGCCAAAAGTTGTGCAAGCTTTTGCAGTGACTAAGACGTTGTACCTGCTTGAGCATAGACTGCGGGTGAGTTGAGCAATGGTAACAGCGGGACATTGCCTAGCTAACAGCGGGACATTGCCTAGCTAAGTCAAACTCTTCTGGTGTCTTATTTATAAACGCAGCGTACACACAAAAGAAGACGTAAACTGCTCTCTACGCAAGAATTGGGATTTAAAAAGCAAACTTGATGTGCAAATGTGTCGCCCTTCACGGACACTCTGACTCATGCATATGCACAGAAACGAGTGAAATAAGAAATGGCGACATTGTCGGCAGATAGATGAAACATGTAAACTTGTGTGAAACTGCAGACCATTGTGAGAAAAAAAAAAATAAAATCCTGTCATTAATAATATGAAGAATTCACAAAGCCGTTCTTACAATTAACAGCAACACCTGTTTGTGTAACGATTCAGGCTCAGACAAAGACTGTGGACACCAGTGTTGGGAGTAACGGCGTTTAAGTATAACGGCGTTACAAACGGAGTAACTTTTTCAGTAACGGAGTAATCTAATTAATTACTGTTTCCAT
This sequence comes from Dallia pectoralis, assembly GCA_029465975.1. Classification (NCBI taxonomy): domain Eukaryota; kingdom Metazoa; phylum Chordata; class Actinopteri; order Esociformes; family Umbridae; genus Dallia; species Dallia pectoralis. The sequence goes on from CM055739.1 coordinate 18,732,130, forward strand.
CGTTACAACGCTATCTTTACTGAGATTGAAAGTGTCGCTTTACTACAATTTGGTTGAATGAAGCGCGAGGTGTCATGCTTTGGCTACACAACAACTGCAGCTGGGGTGGGGATGATGACGCCGTTGCAAATGCGAAGATGATTGGCTGGGTGGGCGGTGCCTTGCTCACGCTGTCTCGCTGCACACACTACAATTCTATCAGCTTCTCAAAATACGCATGCGCTGTAGCCTTAAAAATGAATGGTGCCAAAGTCCGACGAGCGTCTGAGAAAGACATGACCAATTACGAGCGTCTTATAATTCAAGACGTAAACGACGAGTGTAAAAATGACATTACACTTGAAGTAAGCGAGTGCAAGAAAGACAGACCAATTACGAGCGTCCTATAATTCAAGACGTAAATGACGAGTGTAAAAATGACATTACACTTGAAGTAAGCGAGTGCAAAAAACATGTAGATACACTTGAACAGATCAAGTGAAAATACATCATTACACTCGTTATGAACGTCTTATTAGAGAACGTGCGTTGTAGAACAGGCGTTGTGATCGCGTGAAATGCACTTTTGACACTCGCTTTGGACGGCATGAGGAGAACGCACGTCTAATAACAGGCGATCTCAGCACGTGTATTTCACAAATTTACACTTGATTTGAACGTCGTAAGCCACAAGAAACGCTCAAAGTGTGTCACGTTTTGAGCCACTTGGCCTTCCATATCGGGGAAGTTCAAAAATAGCGGTATCAAACTGGAAGTACCGGCACTACTTCTCGCTCATTGAAGTCAAAGGCATGAATGTGTATGTTACATGCACGCTATGCCCACATTGCCCAGGAAAAAAGACGTTATCCACGTCTGCCTCAAGCAAAGATTTTCCTTTGTTTCTTTTTACCCAGGTTTTTGTGTCTTAAATTTGCACTTGAATTTTATTTTCAATATTTATTTATGTTTTTATCATATGCATATCATATGGCAGCTGCAATCTATTGAGTTCAAATAAATACCAAATGTTCTAAAATACTGTATATAGTGTATAAGTTAATATAAACATCTTTGACGTTAAATGTTATAGAACGTAATAGCGTTTTTTACATTTGGAGTGGTAAGGTGACAACAAAAAGCTATGTTAGAAGCTTCACATTCATGTTAGCTTGAATTGCATTAGCACAAGGCTGCTAGCGTATGGTGGCTTAACCTTACATTTTTCCTTACCTTTTTTAAATCATATACGATTTAAGATGCAAAGTATCCAAAATATTAAAGAATAATAACTCATTATGCTAGGATGAATGAAATTGAGTATTATTTTTATTAAACAATGAATGAGACAACGAGAGTATGTGTATCTACCTGGAATAACAAAGTAAAGAAACAGCGATGCATATTGTGATGTTCTGTGATGGTTCATTGGTTACAACTAACATTTTATAGATATACCATGGTTGGCTGTGCAGCATTTGGATGCTTCAATCGGTCAGATAAGGGCTACAGAATGTATGGCTTCTCTAAGGACCAAGAGCGTAGGAAGAGATGGATGGCAATGGTAAGCCGTCAAAATTTCAAAATGACAGGGACCAGCAACAGTAAAAACTATGTAATGTAATTAACGTTCACAGCAGTGACATCAGTTGCTAGCATTTCAAATGGCAAGTGTAGAGAATTATGTACAGCAGCATTATCTGCAGCATCCAGCAGCAGCAGCCATCGTTAGCACCAGGGACCATCTTTTCAACCAGCCACCATTGCCAGCCTCAGCCTCCAGCAGCAGTCGCCTCCAGAATTACACCCAGGCTGTAAAATCTTGGAAAGAAATTAGTCTCCCTACTGTCTGAGTAAAAATAATTTAAACCTCATGTTGGCTTATGATTTTTTTTGTGTGGAATCATTTGTACTCATAATCCAACAGCCCTTCAGTGGTATAATTAAACAAACGCATAATCCAACAGCCCTTCAATGGTATAATTAAACAAACGCAAACTTATTCCTACTAGTTAGCCTATAGCATCAGACGAGCAGCTGACAAAAACCTAGATAAAACCGGTGCTTAATAAACCTTAATGATCCTAGTTATTCTAATCTCTTCAATAACTAACAAAATAAATAATTACGCTATGAAGATATATATTAAATTTGTTACTGGCGATTCCTTTATAGTTAGCCAGGTCAAGCTAATAATGAACTAGCAGGGAGTTGGTCGTCTACAAAGCTAAATGTATATATAATTATGCTGTGCAAATAGAAATAAAGATCAGCATATGCATCACAGAGGGCCTCTGATAAAATATAGACGGATTACAATTTAAAAAAATGCAGGAATTCGATTATGAAGGTAAAACAGCGACATAAGTTTTTTTCTTGTAATACGTTCTTTTCTTTTGAAACTAGTTTTGTACATAGGTTTTCTTTCTTGTAATAGATTTTGTACAAAAAACCAACGCGCAGAGTTTTGTCACTAAAATTCCACTAGCAACAGTGACAAAAGTTTTTCTTTCTTGTAAATCAGTATGTGCCCAAACGTTTCACTGCGTTTCCAAACAGAAACCCCAAACGTATTCTGACCAATGAACGGATAGCTATAGCGTGGCGCTTTAAACTTCAACCAATCGTTACTCCTAGCAAAGAGAAAAGCCATGGCTCGGCATGGCCAGCATCTGTTACCTCAAGTAAGTTTTCGATTATGTAAAACTTACTACATATACTACTACATACTACTGCATGGACATTAAAATAAATTACGATTGGTTGAATTTCAAAGCGCCACGCTAAGATAGCTATCCGTTCATTGGTCAGAATACGTTTGTGGTTTCTGTTTGGAAACGCAGTGAAACGTTTGGGCACAGACTGATTTACAAGAAAGAAAAACTTTTGTCACTGTTGCTAGTGGAATTTTAGTGACAAAACTCTGCGCGTTGGTTTTTTGTACAAAACCTATTACAAGAAAGAAAACCTATGTACAAAACTAGTTACAAAAGAAAAAAACGTATTACAAGAAAGAAAACGTATGTCGCTGTTTTACCTTCATATTCGATCAACATACCTCAAAAGTTACTCGATGCCAATGGAAATTAATGGCGTGTTTGGAACTATTGGAAGCTCCATAACCCGGAAGTGGGCACCAAAAAGCATTACAACGGTGCCGAATGGGAGTGTCGCAACTCTTTCTCTCTATGGCTCTGGACCAGGCCAGACAGACACTAGAACTTAAACAAAACATAACAAAGCATTATCTGACTGATTAACATGATCCTCCCCATACCAAAATCCCTGAAACATTCATACTTACAAACAATATAGTAACGTTTATACAGACATAAAACACTGACATGGAAACAGAAACCAAAGTACCTTAAACAATGAGCCAACACTGACAAACTGAGACCAAACTATATACAAACAATAATGATCAAACAGAAACCAGTTGTGGGAGAAACACAGGTGCTTCCAATGTCTTTGATTACTCCCTCTCTGCAGTCCGGGGGAGTGCCAACTCCGGCATAGAGAGGGGTAAATTGCCGATCCTTACAGTACTCCACTCCCCACGCGCGGCTCCAGAAGCGCCAAAACACAAGGGAAGGGAGGACTGGCCCGAACTGGACAGTGGGCTCAGGCTGGGCAGAGAGACTGGACTCGGGCAGGGCAAAGGGACTGGACTCGGGCACGGCAGAGATAAGCGACCCAGGTGACCACAAGGGAGAGGACGGATCCGGAGGGTGTCCCAATGGTAATGAGTCAGGAGGACGTGTGGGTGGAGACGTGTCAGCATGCCATACCGGTGGAGACCGGTCAGGAGACCGTACCGGTGGAGATGGGTCAGGAGGCCGGACCGGCTGAGTTGGGGTCAATGACCGGACAGGCAGATGCAGATCCGGAGGCCGGACCGGCGGAGACGGGTCAGGAGGCCGGGCCGGCGGTTGGGACGGCCTCTGCCAAGGGGACGGGCTCTGGCAAGGAAACAGGGACGGGCTCAGGCAAGGAAACAGGGACGGGCTCAGGCAAGGAGACGGGCTCAGGCAAGGAGACACGGACGGGGACGGGCTCTGAGACACGGACGAGGACGGTCTCTTAGACATGGACGGGGACGAGCTCTGAGACATGGACGGAGACGGGCTCTGAGACACGGTCGGGGAGGGGCTCTGAGACGGGGACGGGCTCTGAGACGGGGACAGGCTCTGAGACTGGGCTGGACGGAGGAACAATACCCGACTGGGGACTCGGGGACTGGCAGGACAGCCGACTCAGTCACGGGCAGGACAGCCGACTCAGTCACGGGCAGGACAGCCGACTCAGTCACGGGCAGAGGAACTGACTCCAGGAGCGTGAGTACTTGGGGAGCCCAAAGGACAAACCGTGGGAGCAGGTAGGTCACAGCCTGACGTGGTAGGCACCCCCGATCCGCTCGCCACGCAAAGAACTCCCCGTAGTACCCTCTCTCCTCCTCTGTAGTAAGCCCTTGCTCCTCCACCCAGGCCTTAGTCTGCAAACACCTCCCAGTCCCCCCGTAGGGTCTTCTCCAAGGCCAGAGAGGCTGCCGAAATACCTGGTGTGGAGGACGGCAGTGAAGCAGCGGCCATATTGGGCAACGGAGCGGCCGCCATCTTGAGCTGCGGATCGGCAACCATCTTGAGCTGCGGAGCAGCAGCCACCTGGAGCTGCGGGGCGGCAGCCATCTGGAGCTGCGGGGCGCAGCCATCTGGAGCTGCGGGGCGGCAGCCATCTGGAGCTGCGGGGCGGCAGAAATCTTGAGCTGCGGGGCGGCAGCCATCTTGAGCTGCGGGGCGGCAGCCATCTTGAGCTGCGGGGTTGGCGTGGCGACTCTCCGAAGTGGAGAAGCTGAGGGCAGCACCGCTGAAGGAGAGGCAGGTCTCAGTTGGAGGGTGAAGGGATCCCAGCGGAATTCCCCCTCCAGGTACTCCTCGTCCTCTGACTCGTCCTCCGTATCGCACCCTGTTGTGTCCATTCTTTGGGTTGGGTCATTCTGTAACGATTCGGGCTCAGACGGGGATTGTGGAAACTGGCGCAGAGTGGTATTTTAAATGATAAGGTTTATTTCTTTAGACCAGGGGCCCGTTTCAGAAAGGAGGTTTAGTGAAAACTCTGAGTTTGTTTACCCTGAGATGAGGGAAACTCTGAGTTTTCTGTTTCAGAAAGGGAGGTAACTTAACCTTAACTATGGTAACTGAGTCTGTGAACTTAACCTGGTCGAGAGCAGTTTTTCTTCAATAAACCTGGAGTTTCTCTCAGTCTCCTCCCTCTGACACATTTCATTTTTAATTAATTCAGTCTGTATCAGGCGCATTTTAGCGCAGTGTTGTGATCTGCATGAATAAAATAATTGTTTTATTAACTTACTTAGGTGACGTTATAGATTAAAGGTTTTTTTCTCGAACATGACATACTTTGTGTTACACGATCCAGCAGATGAAGAAGCTGTATTACTTCACAGGGAGTTAAACATACGTTGGGAGATGATATTGAGGAAACCTGACTAGATGTATTTTATTTTCCAGATAACTTCCTATCTGAGCGGTAGTTTTTCTTTACAGTCTATCAGATATGTCCATAACCTTATCCATCCTCATATCACTAATGTAACCCATTGTGGACATGCTCTTACATCCGAGCAGATTATTTGTGTCGCATTAAGTTTTTTGCAAACGTCAGTTTTAGGGCAGTATTAGTACAGCCACTGTATGCAGAGCCGTTATATTAAACGTGTTTGTAGTGTTCCCTGGACACAAACCAGTGAGAGACATTAAAGAAGAGGTCCACAGCATTGCAGGTGAATAATGCAAAACCACATACAATGAATAGTTATTAATTATAATTCGGTTAATGACATGGTGCTGCAAGATCAGACTGGTATAAATTATTTGAATTTATTTTAGGATTTCCTAATGCGATTGGCTGCATTGATGGCACACAAATGTGTTTTTCACCCGCAGGATTGCACCTAAATGAAAGAGATTATAGCGTCAATACCATTCTACCAGTTTTTACCAGTAATAACACTTTGATCGATCTGTGGTGAAAAACAAACAAATTAAGATTGTAACGCATATTCAAATGAAGTTACATTTGGAAAAAAATAAATAAAAATATGTTCTTTAATTATATTGGCATGTTCAGTAACTCATTCTCATAAATAATATGGCGAACAGAACATAATCATGTTTAAAACGGATATTCTTGTCGGTGTCTCCGTCTGGCGAAGCAGATAGATAGATAGGCTAGTCTTTATTGTCCACTGGGGAAAGTTGATTTCATAGTATAAATGTCATTATCATCTACAAAAAATAGTTGGTTCTACTTTTAAATGTGTTTCATCGTGACGCATGTCTTAACCATTTTGAAAGGTGCAATAAATTCCATTTGCGCAGAACTATTTCCCATTTACAATAATATTAATATAGACCTGTAACTTATCAAATACAATCAAATGGATGGTTATAAAAAGCCATGCAATCACAATGAAGAAGACTTTCTGGCAAAAGAGGACGAGAACTCTTTTGGGCCCAGCGTTACAGAGGAGCACTCTGAGAAATAACTCTGTGCTAGTCCCACTTCAAGTCCTTACGACACTAGGATTTCTGGTGACTGGCACTTTCCAGAAAGAATTGGCTGACAGGTCTGGTATATCTCAACCAACCTTTAGCCGGGTTATGCCAGTTGGTATAATAGGTTTGTCTAATAATTACAGAAAATGTCCATACACTAAGGGTGAACAGGCAAACAAAAAAGCACAAAAATTGGCTGCAATCTCCAGTATCCCAAATGTAATCGGTGCTTTTGACGGCACTCATGTTGCCATAAGGGCACCGAGTGTTAATGAAAATGCTTTCATTAATCGAAAACATTTTCATTCGATCAATGTCCAAATAATTTGCGATTCAAACATGTTGCTCACTAATGTAGTGGCTCGGCTCATTTTAAGACACAGCAGTGTTGGCCGCATACTCAAGGCTGGTGCTGTGCGTGATGGCTGGCTTCTATGTATGTTTGATTAATAGACATATTTCAAATTTTTACTGTACTTCAGTGTCCAACTCCTTCACTATTGCAGGGGACAGTTGACATACCCTTACTTTTGCGATTAAGCGCTAGACGCTTTTTGGCATCGATTTTGATATCTGACCACTTTTTTTTATTTCGGCCACGGTCCGACTTTCTGACACTACAGCATTTACAGTTGGCAACCTTTTGCCACTGCATCGCCTTTTTGGCATTAGTGATGCCCACACTGAGCCAACAACATTTCCTCCTCTTTTCCACCTCTCCAACAAGAACTCTAGACTACTTTACAAGTTTCTTTTTTGGTATTCCTCTCTATGTTTGCCATGATGTCTGAATCAATTAATATTTATTTGGGGCGTTTCTCTGACTATTTTTGGGCAACTATGGACGTGACACGAAGCCACAAAAGCTGTGCCACATGTAGAGTTCATTGTGATTTATAAATGAAAAACGGCATAGGACGTGAAAATAGCAAACAGTTTTATAAATCTGCATATTTCTGTCCCTACGCACGTCCTACAATTTGTCCATACGCCACTTTTGATGCAAATCTACCACAAAGTTTGAAAAATGAGGCCTCTGGAGATTTTAAAGTGCAGTAACGATGGGCTTGATGTACAGTGGATATAAAAAGTATACACACCCCTTTTGTGAAGTAATAAAATCTGACAATTCTACAATTACCTGGTTGCATTGGTGTGCACATCCTAAAACGAATAATTTGTTGAAGCACCTTTTGATTGTATTACAGCACTCAGTTTTTTTGGGTAGACGTCCATTAGGAAGGCACATGTTTACTTGGCAATATTTGTACTATAATACTCTTCTTTGCAAAAGCTACAAATCTGTCACATTGCGAGGATCTCCTGTGCACAGCCATCTTCAGATCACCCCACAGATTTGATTTGACACAATTTGATTCAGGTCTGGGCTCTTGCTGGGCCATTCCAAAACTATAATCTTCTTTTGGTGAAGCCATGCATTTGTGGATTTGTATGTGTGCTTTGGGTGGTTGTCGTGCTGAAAGGTAAACTTATTTGTACCCTTCTACTGACTGATATCTTTCAACAATGAGATCCTTCTGCTTTGGAAGCTCTCTGCGAACCAAGGCTTTTGCTGAGATGCACCTGCCAGAAAATGTCAGGAAAATCCTACTAAAACATCTGACCTATATTTGTAATTAGCCTGAGACACTTTAAATGATGGCAGGTATGTAATTACTTCTATTTGACATGAGTTTGAATGTGTTTGGTTAATTCTGAACACAGCCACATCCCCAGTTATAAGAGGGTGTGCACACTTATGCAACCAGATTAATATATGTTTTTGTCCTCAAAGATTTAAGTTTGTTTTTGAATTGTATTGTTCACGGGAAACAATGAATTTGGCCAGCTCTCACCTCACCTCCATGAAATCCAACGTCTTGCAGGAAAATACGATCTAAGTTATGAGCAAAAGCTGTTAAACAGTACACCAGATCTTAACACAAGGTCCGCGAAATTGCTCAACCATGAGAAACAAAACCGATTGGCACTAAACCAAATTAATAAGTTCTCAAATCTCCTTATATCACCTAGATCAATTCCCAAGTCTCCCAGTAAAATACAATTATGAGCAAAAGCCTGGTCCAAACGCCGGGCTTTAAGACAGCTCCACCAGATCTTAACACTGTGTTCACGAAATCGCTCAACCATGAGATTAACTAGACCAATCTTCACGTCACAAGTGTCCGTGTCAAGGATGAACCGGCGTCTGGGATCTTGCAGTGCTAGAACAGGGGTATCAGTCAAGGCGGTACAGAATTGAACGAAGGCGGCTGCACGGTTGTCATTCCAGATTAACTCCCATCCCTTGTCGTTGAGGCAGTGGAGAGGATTGGCGATCGATGCAAACCGTTGGACAAATCTGTAGTACAAGGGACGAAGTTGTTGCACAGGATTAGGCTCCTGCGTTTTAGTTAACTTTTCGACATATGTCAATTTCAATGCCGCACGCTGTGCAGTGGAAACGGAACACTGCAGTGGTCTCTTTTGATCCGACCAAACCAGAGTGTCATGGTACAGATTCTGGCCTGGCCTTTGAACCAACTACACTTCGGCCAGTTATTATCTGAGCTGGAATTCCATCTGAAGGCCTTTCGTGCCAATTTTATCGTGGACATTACGACTGCTCTCGCAGTCCAAATGAAAAGCCCTGGCCCCCTCTCTGCAGCCCTTGATGGGGTAAGGCGCCAATTGAGGAACATGGACAGCACATCTAACAGCGCCTTTACGAGTATAGTGATCGGATTGTATCTCTTGAACAGAAAATCGCACGTCTGGAGAAGGATAACTGTCAGCTAGCTGAGAAGACTGCTGACCCAGAGTGCCTTTCCAGGCTCTGCTATCTCCGGGTAATCAGCCTCCCAGAAGGCATTGAGGGGAATGACTGTGTTGGATATCTAGCTGGCATCTTCGCGGAGGTCTTGCCTTCTATTTTCCAATCGCCGTGTAATTGGTGAAGCGGATGCGGCATGAGGAGTGGTGAGGTTTTCTCTCCATTCCAACATGTCTTCACGTCGAAACACTCAGGGCAGAAGACACTGTTAGAGGGACTGAGGATGCACAGCGATCCGAGGATGGTTGGATGAGGTCTGCAGCCAAAGAGTCCCTGATATACATCTCCATGGCCTCCCGTTCAGGTCGTGAGATGCTGTACACCCGAGCCTTGGGGTATGCGGCACCAGGAATTTACTGAATTGCACAATCATGGCGTGGCAATGTTTGTTAAACACCTCCCCTATGTTGGGATACTCATCCGGTACCTGTGCGCGATTGGGGGGTAGCTCGTTCTTCACCTGGCGGAGAACCTCTGGAGAAAAAGCAGCCTTGAACTGTTCTAACCTCAATGGCATACTGTGCTACACTGCTTTGTCCCTGTATGTAAGGAAAACAAACGCTTTGAGGTGTCCTTATCTCGGACCAGATGGTCAAAAACCCTTCTCATCTTGGAGGTAAACGTGCTGTAGGTAGGGGAGCCCAGGTCTGCTCGTTCCCACTCCAGTGCTGTTGCCCTTAGTAGCCCCACAAGATAGGCAATCTTTGCCCTATTGGTGGCATATGGTGGCTGATCGAAAACAAGACCACAATGCATAAAAAATGCCCAACATTGACCCACGTCCCAACCATACCTCTCGGGGGTTGGTACCCATGATTCACGGTCGATAGCCGCAGACAATGCAGACGTCATGTGGATAACGGCAGGCTCTGGGGTAGAAGCGGGTGATACGACCGGGTCCTGATCTGGGTCTTAATTGCAGAGACGCTGACGGACAGGGTCTGGAGACTGGTCATTATCTTTTGTATTGCAGAATTGTGCTGACCGATGAGTTCCCTGAGTCCAGGTCTGCTGGGTCTGTAACGTTTTTGCTGAGACTGAACCCAAACGCAGACTGGATCGGTGGGTTGGTACAATTATATTTTTTGAGTGACAACAACAGAACAAGAATGATCCAGAGATCCTTGTGTTTGAGCTGGTCGTTCCTCAGGAGTCTCTGTAGTGGAACCGAACGTGCAAATACTGGAGTAGCGAGGTTAGGCAGGTAAACTGGTGAGTGCAGAGTAGAATCCTAGGCGAAGGAATACAGTCACTGAACAAGGTACTGCAACAAAGTAAAACCATAAACTAGCAGAAACCTATAATCGAAGTAATCTCTTCATGAACAAAAAAGTATTAGTGTGGTTTAACGATCCGGCAGGGACCGGATGTCAGGACTACTCCTAAGTACCCTCCTGATTGTAGACCGAAGCCAGGTGTATAATTGCAGCATTGGGAACAGCTGCGCGTCCTCCAGGCCCAAGGCCTGTTGACATGGCAACCGGAACAAACATAAACACACAGGACACCAAAAATTACGCAGACCACAGACAAAACGACAACATAAACACACCAAACCTGATCACGGCGTAGTCGCCGTGACTGCCCTTTACAACACTCACCTTCTTTGTTTTGTATGTACTTTATTTTTTTTGCCTAATTCTGTTTTATATGGCTGACATAGCTAATATGCTTGCCGATTTCTGGTACTTCATTTCTAGGCAGTTCTGATATTGGGGATGGCAAAGTGGGCGATACCCCTGTTAAATTTCTGTCTTGCAATGTCCAGCCTCTAAATAGTCCAAACAAGTAAAGTCTGGGTTTTTCCCAATTTGAAAAAGCTTTAAGCAGATGTAGTATTCCTACAGGAGACCCAAAAGATCACCCAAGGCTACAGAATTCTAGGTTCAATCAGGTGTTCCATTCCCACTTCCATGGCCTGAGGGGTTGCAATTCTGATAAGTATATAATAAAAATAAAATGTTCAGCTACTTAAGTTATGCCAGACATTAATTGGAGGTATTTAATTGTAACTGGCTCCATCTGGCACACCCCTGTGTAATTTGTCAATGTATACACCCCTAATTTCAACAGTGTGGATTTTGCCAATAGGCTGTTCGGGAAAATCCCCTCACTAAACACTCACCAACTGATATTTGCGGGAGATCTGAATTGTGTTATAAATCTCACTCTGGACCGTTCCAACCCCATAAACATAACCCTCTATGCTATGTCAACGTCTTCATTAGACTGAAATGTCCCAGAATGGGTGTACTGATCCATGGAGGCCTCTGAACCCACGGGCCCGTGAGTACATTTGCTTTTCATATGTGCATCACCCTTTCTACTGTATTGACTAGCTTTTTATTGATCACTCCCTTCTACCGACTGTCACGTCCTCTGAACATTTACACATTGTTAAAGGTGCTTGGGTCATTTCAGATGAACATATCGTTTTTTATCAAAGACAAAAATTCAGGACCTTAATCAACATCATCTTTTCAAAATAGTTCTTACATTCCCATGAGCTTGTGGTCTCCCTGTATGCAGAGAATTAGCTAGAATTGAATGGCAGTACTTATATGCTGTGCTTCAAAAATTGGAATTTGGTGACAAATTTTGCTCCTAGATCAAACCATCACAGCTTGGTTGAAATTATTGTTGTCTTGTCTTTCCCCCAAATAATTGAATAGTATCTATATAAAAACTCGGGCCGTTAAGGAGTCTAAAAAATGGTATCAATAAAAATTCATGAACCCCATCCCTACTCTTGCCTTCAGGAGGTCCCACTTCTTGTGGTGGAGGCGGAGATTCTCCAGGGCCATCCCAGTGGTGTAGATCAAAGTCAAAGTATTTTATTGTCATATGTACCAAATGACTTGCATCAAACTGAACAATGAAATTCTTATAACATGGCAAGCAACATCTACGTAGTTATAAGAAAAAAAAGAAACAGAATAATAAAAGAATATACAGAATGTACATAGCAAGATATACATATGAAGTGTAAATATGGACAGTTTGCAACCTTAAATACTGCAATAAAAGTGATCTAGTGCCAGTAGTGGATACATTAAATAAGTATATCAGTATTGCTGATTGAGGAGCCTAATAGTCTGGGGGTAAAAAAAGTTTTTTAGTCTGGAAGTGCGTGTACCAATGCTTCGGTAACGACGACCCGATGGGAGCAGTGTGAACAGACGATGGCCTGGGTGGCTGTTGTCCTTAATGATATGTCTTGCTTTTCTGAGGCATCGTGATTGGAAGATGCTTCACACAGTAGGGAGGTGGCAGCCAATGATGCGCTCTGCAGACTTTACCACCCTCTGGAGGGCCTTGCGGTCAGCAGCAGTGCAGCTCCCGTACCAAGCAGTAATACAGCCTGACAGGATGCTCCCAATGGTGCATCTGTATAAGTTACTCTTTGACATGCCAAACTTCGTCTCCTTAAGAAGTGCAGGCGTTTTTGGGCAGTTTTCACTGCCGAGTGGGAACGAGCTTGGCGGGCACAATAGTGTTGAATGCTGAGCTGTAGTCCACAAACAGCATCCTCACGTAAGTGTTAGCCTTTTCCAGATGGAATAGGGCGGTGTGTGTGGTCAGGGCGATGGCATAGTCCTTAGATCTGTTGGAGTGATATGCAAATTGAAGGGGGTCTAAGGTGTCAGGGAGGGTGGAGCAGATGTGGGTTCTGACCAACCGCTCGAAGCACTTCATAATGATGGAGGTCTGTGCTACAGGACGGTAGTCATTCAGGCAGGTGATGGTAGGTTTCTTCGGCAAGTCATAGACCAGCAAGTCATCAAGATGACTGTCAGGACTCACATTGCAGAGACAAAAGGGCATGACCGGGAACTGCCAGAGTCCTTGACCAATGGTAAAAGCTGCCTTGGACTTGTCCTCAGGTGCCAGCTCTACCTGCCAATAGCCACTCTTGAGATGAGCTGAACCACTGTGACCTAACGATACAATCCAGGACTACATCGATGTGGGGTAGGGGGTAGGCGACCTTACGGGTCCCGGTGCATCTCAAGGAAACACAAACCCAACAACACAGACAATGTCTGGGTGAACTACATTAACCCCAGAGTCCCCTTTCATCCCACCGCAAGGCATGCTGGTTAACCAGTGCGTCAAAAATAATATTTTCAACGTTAACATTAAAAGTGTTATTAATATCAATTACATCAGCTATTTGGTCAGAAATAATTTAGCTTAGCCAGTTTGGACAGGAATTCCGAGTGGTAATTGGTCAGTGACATATCAGCTGACACTGGGGAACTCTCTCATATCACAATATCAGATTTCATAATGACTATTTAATCGTCAGTTTACGGTTTAAATGTAATTTTTTTCAATTGATATTTTTCTATCTTGAGACAACACCTTTTCTCTAAACTCTGCACACAGAACTCTAAAACACACACACAAGTAGAGCTGCAACAAACAATTATTTTAATAATCGACTAATCTAACAATTATTTGAACGATTAGTCGACTAATCATCAATTTTCCCAATGATGAATCAGTAGGTTTTGAACGATTATCCAGTTTTTATGATTTTTTTAAAGCAAAACAAACACATAACAGCAAAAGGATAACACAAAAACACTGTAACATAAAACAAAAGTGTCCTTACACAAAGCGACTAAAACATTTACATAACACAGTGCACGACTATACAAATAACACAACACTGACTTACAACAACACAAAACATTCTATTAATCCCAAGCATCCCTGAACCTAACCAGGGACCTTAAATAGCCCACTGATTAACTAACCTATGCCTGGTTCTTATCAAACCCCAAAACAGCAGTGCTCCTAATAAACATGATACACAGAAGTACTCTCACCTGTGACAACACAAGTCACCCATTCATAACAGTCATGCTGGAATACCCTTTAAGAGAGTGCTCCTAATCTCAGCTCGTTACATGTATGAAAGACACTTGGGAGACAGAAAATCTTGCTGATTGACTGAGGATCAATTACTTATCTCACAGAATAAAATGCAATTTATCTTTATTTGAAATGCGTTATTCTGGATTCTGGAATGGTGTAGAGAGCCCTGGAATTTCACTGGCTTTTTCCATCACCTGGGGAAGAGTTGGTGGGGTTGGCGATCATATACCTTCCAACAACACCCAGAAAAGAACTGTTCAACTGGGTTTTTAAAATAAAGAATGTGTCAGGTTTAACAATAGAAATTGCAGAAACTTATGTTGTCCTTCATGATGATAAAGGATACAGTTCTGACAAATGCCTGCACACATTGTGATGTTGCCACCACGTTGTCCAAGGACATTGACAATGACTTTCTTCTTTCAGTAACAATGACAGGATTGTATAGCTTTCTTGTTTGTATTCATAGTGCAGTTGTTTTACTCAGTCAGAATTGTACTCCAATGGTACTCTGCAGAGCTGCTTCATGTGAATCAGATGGCGTCTTGAGTGAAAATAAGTGAAAATAAACTATGTTTCAATGTTGTTGTCAGTGATGATAAGGTGTTGCAGTTGCCTGTAAAAATATGCTGTTGTTTGCTATGACCATCTAAATGCTGTGAACAGCTGGTTTCCTCATCCATTGAAGGTTCGTCTAGCTATTCTGCAAGAACATAATGTGAATTGTTAGCGTGCAAGATTTCTTTCAGTACAAAATTACATTTCACTGTAAGTGCTGAAGGTCTTAAGTGCTGTTAACGGTCTTCAACCTCTTCTCACTTTGCCACGCCCTATTTGCACCTGTACTGCTGTCATACCTGTGTACACTGTTGAACCACTCTTTTTTGCTCAGATATGCTCAAATGCTCTTTCCCATAACCTCATATCTTATACTTCCATTCACTCTATCGACCAACCTGCTAGAAACACTTTATTCTGTCTACCTGCTAGGCACACTTTAATCTTTGTACTTCCCGTGTTTAGATACTCATTGTATTTTTTTTATATATATATATTTTGTTATTACTGTATCTATGCTCCTCAACTGTACTTCATATAGCTCATCCTGTATAACTTGAACCTGTATTGCTTACTGTGTCCCATTGCTATTTGCACTCTTGTGTTGTGTGTATTTGTGAAACTGTATGTTGTCCTGCACATTTTTTCGCCTTATCTTGGCCAGGTCGCCATTGTAAATTAGAATTTGTTCTCAATCGGCCTACCTGGTTAAAGAAAGGTTAAATAAAAATAAAAAATAATAAGTGCTGTATGTACAGTAGCATGGTATAGATAAAAGTGGCCCAGATCTCATCTATTATTGTTACTCTTCCTTGTTCCACTTCTCTCCCTCTTTGTCCTCAACCTCGTCCTTTTCATTTTAATCTTACTAATGATGTTATACCTGATGCCTGCTTGCCTGACAACTGCTTACACACAAAATCTTGACATGTCACACAATTTGTGAAAGCTGTTACTCAAAGAGCAATATCACACATGAAGTCAGCAAAATTATAAGCTAAAGCTCAGCCTTTCACTCAGTTTTCAATGTCCTAAAAACTGTCTTCAAAACACAACACACAATTCTCTACCTAAAACACAAAAGTCGAATAGGAAGTCACATATTTTAACTATACTGCATAGACACTGTTTAAAAATCTTCTACAGGGTGGAAAGGCAAAAATATAATTGATGACAAGGTTGCATGTTTACAGAGGAACAAGATGGCAATAGTGAATTGTCAGTTTTGGCCAACAATGCTAATAGGCTTAAGAATGTGTGCTGCTGTTACGCGGTCTTTACAACGCTGCCCATATTTAGTTTGTAACATTGTAATGTAGTGAGTGACTGCAGTAATGTGAAGGATAAATAAATATTTTGTTTCACCATTGCATTGGTGTGAACTGTGTACATTTCATTCCCTCTCAGCAGATTATTTTCACAATTGAACAGTGTTTCTCAACAATGGCTGTACCACCCCCAAGGGGGCGTTTAGAGGACAACAGGAGGTGTTGGAAGCATTATTTTGGAATTGGGACATTGAGGTGCCTTTGTGGTGTGTTTGTTTTAAAGCCAGTTTACACTGAAGATTTACAACAATACGTTTTAAGTTGCAAATACTTGCAAAACTGTGTCTGCAACATTAATACCTGCCAGTTTACGCCACTGTGACTTGAAGATACAAAGTTTAACCCTTTTCTTTTCAGTGTTTCTGTAAACTTCTTGTGGCGCAGATCTATGCTGCCTTCACGGGAAAGGGACATCATAGATCCAACTATAAAACTTCATCCACATGGCGTTTACTGTGTAATGTATGCTCTCTTTATTATCTTCCATGGAATAATTTATTCCTCTCAAAAGCACTCACGTGTTTTCCTAATCACTGTCCGTATTAAAGTTTCTAATTTCCCACTATGTCTTGTCAGACTCATTTGGCATAAGCCTATGTTTCAGTTGTCCAGTTGTTTCGTGTTTCTTTTGCTACAGTTTTCTGTTTAACAAATGTCTTCCGGTCACCCGACACGCATTTCCTGCCAATCCAACAGTGACACCAGTCATTTGAGGAGGGTTCCAGTCTGTCTGGAGGAAGGGGCAGAACACATGCTCTTCCTGCTACAGGCCCTATAGGTAAAATCTTTCCCACTCTCTTTGCACGACGCCATCAGAAAAGAAAGTGACACACTATGATTCAAGTAGAACACCTGTCATGCTTAGGATTCGCAGGGATTTGAAAGAAGAGCGTATGGCAAAACCAGTAAATTGTTAATCTGGGTCTCCAGTTAAACACTGTCATGAGGGTGTGAGTCTAGTAAATGTTAAATGTTTGTGTGCTATCAGCTTAAGCACATTGTGTTTGTCTATTGCTGTGACCTAGATGTATATCAGATCACGTTGCGCTACATAAATACGGCCTAGGCTATAAGAAGATTGCCAAGATCCTGAAGCTGAGCTGCCGGTGGCCAATACAGCGGTTTAACAGGACAGGTTCCACACAGAACAGGCCTCGCCATGGTAGACCAAAGAAGTTGAGTGCACGAGCTCAGTGTTATATCCAGAGGTTGTCTTTGGGAAATAGACGTATGAGTGCTGCCAGAATTGCTGCAGAGGTTGAAGGGGTGGGGGGTCACCCTGTCAGTGCTCAGACCATACGCAGCACGCTGCATTAAATGGTCTGCATCATGGTATCTTATCTCCAGTCATAAACCTAACTCAAAAAGTGCAGAATAATCAGGTTGCAGTGAATTAGCAGTGTTAGCATCACAGGATTTGCACAATACCCGATGCTGCGCAACATCTTCTTTTTTAATGTAACAAAATTGCTTCAGAACTGACGTAATGTTCTTCTTTTGACACTCACTTGTCAAATCTGTCCCTAGTGTCAGGATCTGTCAAGCTTAATTCCATTGTAAAAATTCCTCATTCAGAAGCATCTGAGCTTGTTGAAAGCTTCTCATATTCCAGACCAAATGCCTCTGGGCACGGGGGCACTCGGGACATTGGGTGAATGTTGCACCCAGACATTGACCCCTCACACCCGAGCCATAAACTGTTTGACCCCCTGCTTTCAGGCAAGCAGTATAAGTCTCTACACACCCGCAGGCTTAGGAACCGTTTCTTCCCAGCTGCTGTTACCGAGCTGAACTCTGAAACCTGATGCTAGCCTTACCTCCTCCACTAACCCTTGCTCTCATTTATTTTATTTGCTATTTGCACAATGCAAACTGTATTCCCCATTTTCCCACTTACACAAATGCATTTCGCTTGTACGGCACTTTGCATATTTGCACATTGTTACATTCTCTCATGTACTATACATTATGCCCGACATCCCATTCCCTTGGTTTACTATATATGATGCCCTACATTCTATTCCCTTGGTTTACTATATATGATGCCCTTCATTCTATTCCCTTGGTTTACTATATATGATGCCCTACATAGGGCATCATATATAGAAAATTGCTAAAGAAAAAAGAGTAAACGCAAGTAAAAATACAAGCCAAAACTTGGGAGCAGTAAGTACATTCAAAACTTTATTTATGGAATATGGTGTAGAAAGCGTTTTTTCAGTCAATGCAAATGGCTCACACAATTGCACACAGTGGAAATAAAGCCACAGAAGAAACGTAAATCCTGCGTTAATCAAATGTTTAACTCTATAATACTGCCACCTCCTTGCCACAGTGAGGAAATACATCCTCTGAAGAATACCGAGACAAGAACAGATACATCCATTGTGCAACAGAGATAACATTCACCACCGTTAAGGTGTGTGTGAGTGTGTGTGTGAGAGTGTGCGCGTGACGAGGGTGGGGGGGTCTGTTCTAGCCACATGGAACAGCTGCAGCTAGTAATTCTCACTCTACCTCTTCTTTCAAGCACCATCGCCCCATCTGCATTTACCTGTTTCGTTTCTAAACTCAGCAGTGAGAAAAACAAAAGGGATAGAGAAACAAACAGGAAACAACGGAAACAGCACTGGAAGGGAGAAAGCTAACTACACTTGAGAACCTGCACACATACTCATCCACCCCTCCTCAACTAATTTCTTCAATTTCCATTTACACCCCCGAAATTGTCCAACAAAACAAATATACAACAACAAAACAGCCAGTCAAAAATCCTCTACACATAAGTCTGCTAATTGCAATAGGAGGCGAACACAGAATTCAGAAAATAATAATAATATATACATAATAATCAAGCCAACCCACCCGCACAGATATAAAATTGTACTAGCATGAATAAAACGAAAAATCCCAAAATGCACAGATCTCACTCAGTGTACATGATATCCAAGCAGATTTATATATATATGTTTTTTATTCAACATTGTTGTTTTTAAGTCACACAATCACGAGAAGATACTAAATGTACAATCTTGGTAAAATAATAATGTCTACGTGAGAAGCAGAACGTTTTTTTTTTTACTTTTCAATAACACCCTCAGAAATGTCTGTAATCATGCATTAAATAGGAATAGCTAGATTTTCAGCATTACTTCATTACATAACACACGATAGAAAAGGAACATTTATTTCCCCCCCATCTTTATATGTGATTTATTTTTTGTGCTTGTTATTTTTCTTTAAAAAAACTACAAATAATAGAATAATGCTAAAATAAAAAGTCTCGTTTAGAGTACATTATTACTATCAGCATCATTGTTCTTAGCCTTGTGTGACTTAACACAGCACTGCTGTCATAAGAACACACAAAGACAGGAAAGAAGAAAAAAGATGGCTGGGAAGGCATCATTCACCCATGAGACCTTGTCTATACATCGGAATATAGAGAGTGCAGTAGTATATTGGTTGGGGACAGTGGGGCTGGCATGACAACCAGAAAATGACTGCTTCAAACACCAATCTGGAATTAACATCTCCCTATTCTTTGTCTACACCAGGAGTGATAGTTTCCTGGTTCCAGCCCATACTGCCTGAGGAGGATCAACATGGGGATTTGGGCGGGAGTCGGGGATAGTGGTCAATGGTTGGGAGGTCCCTATCCCTCAGTTCTGCATTTGCTCAAAAAACTTGTAGGTGGGGTTCTCGTAGCCGTTCTGCTGCATCTTGGTCAGGTGACGCTCCTCAGGAGTTACTGCTGCATCCACCTGGGGTAGTGGTGAGTTGGGTAGTGGTGAGTTGGGTAGTGGTGAGTTGGGTAGTGGTGAGTTGGGTAGTGGTGAGTTGGGTAGTGGTGAGTTGGGTATTGGTGAGTTGGGTATTGGTGAGTTGGGTATTGGTGAGTTGGGTATTGGTGAGTTGGGTATTGGTGAGTTGGGTATTGGTGAGTTGGGTATTGGTGAGTTGGGTATTGGTGAGTTGGGTATTGGTGAGTTGGGTAGTGGTGAGTTGGGTAGTGGTGAGTTGGGTAGTGGTGAGTTGGGTAGTGGTGAGTTGGGTAGTGGTGAGTGGGGTAGGAAGGAGAGAAATACAAAAACATGGAAGCAAGATAGCAAGGACGTTAAATATATACATGTAACTTGTGGTGCATACTTACACATATACATCAGCCATACTGATGTGGTCTCAACCACACAATCAGTCTGCACTTGGTGTGCCAAACGACGGCTTGGGGGATTAGAGACGGGATGTGTAATACGGAGTTATGCCCAGTCTTTGTAATCTCTTAATTTTAAGAGATAATTTGAGTGCTTTTGGCTTGTCACAGCATTTCATGCATGGCTGCATTACATGCATGGCTGCCTGCTTGTCTGTTGATATGCTCGGCGGCACAGGGCTCCCCCTACAGCACTGAGCTCCACATTCTAAACTCCAATTCTATGAGTGGAGCCGCATAAGGGTTTCAGTCTCCAAGCAGACCTCTTGAGTCACCTGCAGTTTATATAGGAGGCTGGATTGCTCTCCTAATGTATGCGCTGCTGCAATCTCATTGGGCAGACGCAGAGTGTGTTTATTCAAATTCTCAGGCTGAGGTGCACAAGTGCAGCAAGGATGAACCAAAAGGAGCAGTGGTCCCTATATGGGGCGGAGCTCCACTCAACTAACCGAAGTTCCATAACTTTGATGACTATAGTTATGCATGCGAACACAGACACCCACTCAGCCACATCCACTCAGCCACACCCACTCAGCCACACCCACTCAGCCACACCCACTCAGCCACACCCACTCAGCCACACCCACTCAGCCAAACCCACTCAGCCAAACCCACTCAGCCACACCCACTCAGCCACACCCACTCACCTCAATGACACCATGGTGAATGGATGTGTACTGCTTCTTCCGCAGCATCACAAGGGTAATGACAATGACGGTTGCTATGACAACACCGCCCACCATAAGCCCGATAATGGCGCCCTTGTTAGAGCTGACGTCCTCAGCAAAGAACACCTAAACAGAAAAATAAAAAGGTTGGGAAACAGATACGCTGTGAGGGAGATGGAGAAAAATCATATACAAATGTAAATCAATTAAAGGAAATTCAGAGAAGATACTGAATAAGAGACTTGATCCCCCAATCCCAATGTCCGCCCTAAACCCTAAGCCCTGAACCCTTATAGACTTTATTGACGTCACATAAGTGATTTAGTGCAAGAGGCTGCAAGGGCAAAAATGCTGTAAATAGGAAGGGACGGCACTTTGAGCAAGTATTACGTTACCTTGACAATGCTGAAACATGTTGCATGCTTTTGTGTGTTTGGGGCTTTTTATTTTACGTCTATTACTTTCTTCGCTATGCCAACATAGGACAAACTTCCCTCAGTTGTGGCTATATTAAGCACCTGTGAGCTTTGTGGTTATACTAAACTTCCTTTTAACCATGTTGACATCAGGGTTGGTTGCTTCTTCCATGCTTGTTTGTTTAATGTTTTTCTTCTTTTTTTTCCCTTAAAAGGCAGGTTTGCCAGGATTTCATTCTTTTGTCCGGGCTTCCCTTGGTAACCCCTGTGTTTCATGTCACAATGCACTGAACTCTGGGCAATTCCCTCAGGCAGTCTGCTAAAATCGGGACTTACGGAAAGGGCTCAAAATGTCTGGCAAAGAGCCCTCGCAAACTTGACGATGGGAGAGCCATAAGCCCTCACAGACTTAGCGAGAACGCGCTTTGAAATCTGTGAGTTGTGAGTGTGGACATTGGGGGGATTTCTAAACAAACTATAAGACAAGGAGATTAAAGTGGTGGAGGTGAAAGGGTTCATAGTTAAAGGATCAATCAATTTTTAAAGCTTGATGTTACACTATCATGTTAAAATCCCCTTCCAACTAAAGTATAATATGTTGTTGTGAATCTAACATTCAGACGCCCTTTCGAGTACTATGCAACTGACAATTCAGTGCCTGTATATTTCAGATGTAAAGACATGTTACATATAGTGTTTAAATATGGGTTGTATTCATGTGCATTTGATGATGATATGTTTGTGGGCAGCTTGAGAGTTATGGAGCTGATATGCATGCACAGCTGACAACATATTCAACGGCCACTTCATTAGGTACACCTTTTTAACTGCTCATAAACGCAAATATCTAACCAGATATTAACTCAATTGGCAGCAACTAACCTCAGAAATGTAGGCATGTCGACGAAGAAGAAGGGTGATGAGTGACTTTGAATGTGGCATAGTGGTTGGCAGCTACACACTTTTAAACAATTAATATTAATAGAGTGGAATACAGCAATAAAACCTTCATGTAAAAGGCTGGTCTAAGATTCCGACCTCAAGAAAAAAAACATTGACAAATAAAATAAAAATGAGCATAAGAAACAGCCTCACGGCACTGTCATGTTTCTGTATATCCCTAAAAGTGCTGAGGCTAAAATGAGAGTAGGATTATCCGATTTTCTCCCATTCAAAGCTTGCTAAATACAGGCTGGCTCCCGGTCAAAAACAGTCTGCGAGTCTGTAGGTTGAAGCATCGTTGAGATAAGTCACAGAGGTATCTAAATGACCCCATTCACCTTACACTATGAAGTGTTCATTTGCAATTAAAAAAAATATATATATATTATCTTTACGTATCTATGTCAGTTACAACTATTTTCAACTCTCCGATAGGCTACACACAATGTACATCTTTGTACACACAAAAAATTATATGCAATAACAATGACTTGCTAGGCAAAGGAGAACTACTACAACTCTGTTGCTATTTCTGGTGTAAAGTCTGCATCTGTTTGAATATGTGGTGTTGAACATGATAGTGTTGGTTAATAATGAGTTGGTGTAACGTTTGCACTGGGAACCAGTGGCCCATCATGTGACCCACATGACACTGGCAGATATGTATCATGAGTTGAGCCATTAATCTAGTTCTAACATATTCCAATTGATTCCCCTGGAGTAGAGGTAAGGCCTATGCACAGGAGTGGACAGGTTCTCATGATGGACTGAGGCTTTTCTTGATTCATTCCCCATTGCTAACTTCGTTGCACAGACATTACTGGGGTACATGATTGCTAGGTGGGGGATACCACAAGCCATAGACTCGGAATAAGGACAACACTTCAACAGCAAAACACTTGAGACTGCGTTTAGATTTGTACAAGCTGTTCACTGCCCATGACATCCTAACTAAGTTGTCAGTAGAACACCAGAACAGAAACAAAACATTGGGAGAACTGGGTAACTAGGTGTCTAGGCTACCAGTGGTACTAATGAGAGCAACTACAATAAATTGTTCTCTAGATCTGAAGGTGTGGATAATCTTAATATAACTACATTGGTCAATTCAGCCATGGAACGTTTCACTGCGTTTCCAAACAGAAACCACAAACGTATTCTGACCAATAAACGGATAGCTATAGCGTGGCCCTTTAAACTTCAACCAATCGTTACTCCTAGCAAAGAGAAAAGCCATGGCTCGGCATGGCCAGCATCTGTTACCTCAAGCAGGTTTTCGATTATGTAAAACGTATTTTCATGTCCATGCAGTATTAAATAAAATAATATGTTCATTACTACTGCATGGACATGAAAATAAATTACGATTGGTTGAAGTTCAAAGCGCCAGGCTAAGATAGCTATCCGTTCATTGGTCAGAATACGTTTGTGGTTTCTGTTTGGAAACGCAGTGAAACGTTTGGGTACAGACTGATTTACAAGAAAGAAAAACTTTTGTCACTGTTGCTAGTGGAATTTCAGTGACAAAACTCTGCGCGTTGGTTTTTTTATGTACAAAACTAGTTACAAAAGAAAAAAACGAATTTCAAGAAAGAAAACCTATGTACAAAACTAGTTTCAAAAGAAAAAAACGTATTACAAGAAAGAAAACCTATGTACAAAACTAGTTTCAAAAGAAAAAAAAGTATTACAAGAAAGAAAACCTATGTACAAAACTAGTTTCAAAAGAAAAAAACGAATTACAAGAAAAAAACTTATGTCGCTGTTTTACCTTCATAAAGGGGTCAGTCGCTGATGAGATGTCTGTATGGTGGGGTTACTCACATGATATAAGTTGAAAGGGTGTACGTGACTTGCTCTAGTGATGTCCAATCCCAAACCCAGGGATGATACCAGTCCTCAAGCTACTGTTAGTTTGACAACACAGATGACTAGTCCACCGTCACTTCTGTCTGTGACGGAACACCCAAAGTCTACCAGCGAATACCACCAAAGGTTTCACTATAAAACGTAGAACTCAGTCAGAAGCAGAAGGTCTTCCCAAACTAATTTCTGAGCTAGGTACTTCTTGATGAAAAATGTGTTATATTCCTTCACTGCGTCTTCGGAGAAAAAATCCCTGATTTTCACTTTTAGAAAAAAACAAAAATTACATATTCAAACGTTTTTTTACCAAATCTCCTAAATTGCCAGTCCCTTTTTATAGGATTCTAATTGGCAACTAAGCCATCTATCAGCTCGGCAGCTGGAGTTTGTTTCATAGATGGGGGGGGGCAAAGTAACTGAAAGCAGTCCTACCCAACTCTGAGGAGACAGCTGATGACTTTAATGTAATCCACTTATGTGATCTGGTATTTAAAAATGTTATTCTAAAGGGAATTAATAATTAATAAAGGATATATACACTGGTAATTTTTTAAGAAGTACTTTGTAAATAAAGATTAGAGCACGTTTCTCACGTTTCACAGAAAGAGGCCCAACCTACATGTTGATATAGTAAACAGTGATGAGTTTTGCAACTACCCCCAGTGAAAAAACTGAGTGCACCATGGTAAATACCATCTAGGAGTTGTAAAGTGGTTGCTAAGGCCTGCATACAGGTAATGTCACCATAATCTAGACATAAACTGAACAATTTGTTTTCTACTAACATTGGACAGACAAGCCCTGTTCAAATAGAAGAACCCAAGCTTGTATTTGAACAGTCAAATATATTTTTAAAAAAAAGCCTATCATCTAACCATAACCCTAAGTATGTATATGCAGAGACTTGTTCCATTTGCATACCATCCAAGCTAGTTAGTATATATGTGTTTTTAGCAAAAAGTTTGGACTGAGAATAAAACATACAATTAGTTTTTTGCATTTAAAAAAGTTTAAGCTGTAATAGAGTCCCAAAAATCCTTAAAGCTAGGTCAGCTGAGCAATGGAGTACAACACTGTGTCATGAGCATAGAAAAAGAAATGACAGTCTCTAATATCGTCCCCAATGTTATTTATAGTGAGAACAACATGGGGCCAATTATTGAATGATGAACTCTTTTGGTTAGCTCTAAGGGTTCAGACTTGACCCCATCAACAATGACGGACTGAGTTCTATCTCTAAAATAATCATGAAACCAATAGCAGGCATCAGTACCCAGTCCTATAGATGACAGCATACTCGAATGGATCTACATGGTCTTACTCAAAAGGATTGCATGGTCTACAGTGTCAAAAGCTTTTGCAGCAGAGAACAATGCAGCAGAGTGCTTTTCATCATCTAAGGCATAACAGCATTTAAAACAAGCATGGTGGCCGTAGTGGTACTATGTTTAGGTCTAAAACCTGATTGATTGATTGATGTTAAGAATACTATAATCAGAAAGGAAATAATGTAACTGCTTTGTTGCGGATAAATCAAAACCCTTCCGCAGGTTCGCGGGTAGTTCACCATATGATCAATTCTAAATAATACTCTGAGAAGTCAAGTGCTCAATTATACTTGCAGTTAACAATCGGAGATTGGAGAGTCTGTCGTACCACTAGAAAGAAGTCAGATTTTGACTTATATAGATAGAACATTATGTATCATTTGTTTAAACAGCAGCCAATTGCTTTGGGCCCCAGTTTTTCTAGCCAAAGCCCAGGCCTAATTATTTTGCAAAAAAGGTTTGAAGAACCATGAATTAGTACAATTAATAACTTGATGGTTTTTGAATGGAGCATGTTAATCTGACGGGGAGGTAAAAATGGAGGAGAAAAAAGCAAGAACTAAAACTGGGTCCAGAAAAGCAGCAAGTGCTTAAAATGTCAGACTGGTATAAATCATGGATAAAGCTTGCTGTGTTTATTGTTTCTTTTAGTAATTAAACGAGGGTCAGGGCATTTCTGCCTGGTATTTCTAGGACAGTGATCACTGTAAACATTTGAAGAAAACCACTGGCTGTGTATGTATGGGGTTGTTAAAATACTGTCTAACAGAATCTATTTTTCTTTCTGGGTTTTTAACGTTAGGACAGCTTTGTCAGATTTAGCCCAGTACAAATTTCTCTTACTTTATCAGAATCATTATTCATGTGATAATGTGTAATTGTAAATTATACTGCATAATACAATGTAGTGTGATAGCAGATGCCATGTATGCATGTTAATTGTATGTATAATTGCCACTGATAAATTCACCAATAATGAAATGATGATCAGAGCTATGATTATAGATACCTATATATCCTATGAAATCCTGTCGTGTGCAGGTTTTGACATGATACCGCATGAATACCCTCTGGCAAAAAATTAATACAAAATAATGTATTGCATGATTGTATCTTGTGTGTGTGTATTTACTAGTTTCTGGTGGTGCACTTCATATCCAGCGCTGCGCCTCTCCTCAGCCTCCATCCTGATCTCTGGTATTTCCACAGGCTTCAGACCAGACACTGGGACACAAAGAGAAACCTTTACTGTGTTAGAGTCGCCACGCCCTTTGTTACAGTAGTCACATCTAGTCCCTACACAAAGAACCATTTACTGTTGATACAGACACTATTCATTTACTGGTCAAATGCTTTAACTGCTAGCCTACTCAACAGCTCGTTAAAGACTCAAACATACCTGGTCGAGTGGGAAGACCTCTGTCAGGAAAAGTACGAGCGTGGACAGGTTCGGCTGGGTAAGGAGTGAAACCCACAGTCAATCATAAATCGGTGTGGAAGTGATGTAGCCTGTCTCAGTAATGTGGGATTATGATTTACGGATGTTTTGATGTTAAATAATTTTTTTTGTTCTGATGTTCACGGTTCCCCAGGAACCCCGTGTTAATGCTACACATACCCTCGTCGTCAGCATCAAATTGGTTGAAGCTCATGGGGTGGATGAAGCCTATTCCATCTAGGCCCAGGCCTTCTTCTTGGGGTTCCAGGGAGGTACCTGTGCTGTCTGGGAGACTGTCTGGCATCAGAGCATCGTTGCCGTAGCTCACACGCACATCGCTTTGCAGGTTGGATAGCTGCTGGGCCATCTCTGACTGCTCCTTCTGTAGTAGCTCTATTGTATAGAGAGAGTAGAGTAAAGAGGGACGGTGGAGAGAAGGGGATAGATATGAAAAACGGTGGGTGATTGGAGGAAAGGAAAGATGGTAAGAGAATAAGAAAAGGGAAAAAAGGAAAGAATTGCAAAACATCATGAGAGAGATCCAAATGGCATTTGCAAGAGAGGGCATAGTAGATAAATCAGGTTAAATCTCATAATAAGCCTGAGGTACCTTAGATTATGAAAGTACTCATATGAGCTTGTTTTACAGGTGCTTTTCTTCATTACATTTTTAGGAAAGAACACTTTCTGCAGGATGGCTTGATAAACATTAACCGATGTCTGGTACTTCTTAAAGACAAGGGATT
Source organism: Dallia pectoralis (assembly GCA_029465975.1). NCBI lineage: Eukaryota > Metazoa > Chordata > Actinopteri > Esociformes > Umbridae > Dallia > Dallia pectoralis. Next base: position 18,759,904 of record CM055739.1, read on the forward strand.
CAAACCAACAATTGTGTATAAAAGACAATGAATGGTTTGTACAAACGCTTGCACTGGTAATAACACGTAATGCTGAATAGTAGATTCAGTAAAAACGTTATAGAACAGATGATAAAGCATGCATGTAAAGTAAGTCACCATAGTTGAAAAATATGACACGGGGGGCCTGACAAATGCAACTCTGTTGAGATGAAAGATTGTGTTTTCAGTAAGTATCAACATTGTAAACAGGCTAGAAATTTATTTGCATTAAACCTGAAGCCAGGCTCAATGACAAAACAGCCTGCAAAAGCACTCGCCACAATTACCTTAAGGAGGGAGCTCGTCAGAAGTGACTAGTTGTTTTGAGGAAGGTTGTAAACAGATAAATAAAATCAGTTTGCTTTTCAGTAGTCATTAAAACTAACATAGACCAGTGTAGTCATAACATCTGTGTGGTGAGGGACGATTGAGGGGAAGCGCCTGGTAATATCTGTGTTCTTGCACAAGAATAGCAGTAGTAACACCAAGGACCAGAATGTCTCTCACCATCAGAAAGCTGCTTTACAAAGAGAGAGTCTATGTAAAAGCATAAGAAAAATCTACAAACTTACAGAAATGATATATAAAGTTGAAAAAGTGTTAACTCAAATTCTGTTCGGTTAGAATGCATGATTACATTACATTGATTACATTAAACCAAATAAATTTCGATGTATTGTATGACAATAGCCAAAGCAACGTCCCACTGTTGGGTTAGGGTTAGTTTTTTTTTTTTAACAGTGTTTTACATTTTTGCCAAAATTTGTGTAATGACTACTTAGGGTTCATTTAAAATATTTAGTGTGCTACACGTAACACGTTTGCATTCACATGTAAAGAGATTGAGGGAAACACAACATGCAAACTGTTATTTTCTACAACAAGTTGCCTACATGATTGGCTGCCACCACCAGTCCCGCAACCCTAACACGCCTCCTCTCCGCCGGTGAATCGAATAAATACAAAGCAGCCGAGTTGAAAGAGTGAATCATCCGTCCTGAACAAACGAACGACTCGATCAAGCAACACGAGTGTCTCACTGAACAGGCTCCTCACAGAATAAACACTTGATCACTCGAATTTAATGACAATGACACAGCAGCGCAGACCGAATAGTCAGTTACATGCATTTTTCCATGATCCCATGTCCTGAATTCAAATTTACCACATTCTTAATTTTGAGTTATGATATTTTCAAAGGCTTTGACAACCAAGAAAAACCAGAGAGTAGAGCTAAAGTGCAAATATAGCCTAACTTTCATTCATAGTTGAGCCTGGTGACATGATAGCACCACAAAAAGTCTTAACACGGGAATGGACAGCCGGTGTGCGTAATGATAAGTCAAGACAACTGTGTTGTATATTTTTCAGACTGTGCATGTGTATTAAACATCTCAAGGATGATCAATGGAAGCAGTATGCACCTGAGCTCAATATTGAGTGTCATGGCAAACGCTCTGAATACTTAGGTACATGAGATTCTTTTCTTTTTTTATACATTTGCAAAGATTTAAAAAATATATATTTTTCGCGTTACCATTATCTGGTTTTGTGTGAAGAATTTTTGATAAAAAATTAATTTAATCCATTTTGCAATAAGGCTATGACATAACAATATGTGGAAAAAGCAAAGCGCTGTGAATACTTTCCGCATTCACTGTAAATGAGCATAAGACATCGACAAAGGAATGTTCAAGTATTTTTTTTATCACAAAATTGTGTGTCTGAGATATTTCCCTGTGAAACAATCACTCCAGTTTTCAAGTCTCCTCGCACTTGCTTTAGACATTTGCAGTATTTTCCCCCACACCCTATCCATTAATTTCTATGTTGACTAGGAATGTATACTCCAATCTTGTTCTCTAAGGAAATGGGAAGTGAGGACAAAAGGTGTCATTGTTTAAAATTCAGTCTGCTGAATGTTACCACAATGTAAATATAAAAAATATTCTCAAAAGTCTGAGAATGTATCTGTAACAAGTAGTTTCATGTGCATAGATTAGCCTAGTTGTTTTTTTGTCTACTGCTGTGGCTACTGTGACAGAAACTACAGTTAAGTATCCTACCTCAATATGCCGTTTTACATTCACCAAAAGCATCCTTTTAATCTTCATCCATTTTCACTTATGCTGCTATTTCTGCTTCCATATGAAACACCCTCGCTACATAGTAGACTACCTTAGAAAGAATCGAAAACGATTTTGAACACAGATTTTGTATAATACTTCAGGTTGCTCACTGTTGTCATGTATTTCAGTGAGGGGGGAAGAGAAAAAACTATTCCTGAGTTGCAATCAGTCAGTATGTGTGCGCTCGTGTTCCACCAGTGTCTGTACTTGTGTGTACAAAGGGCAGGAGAACAGAAAAGGAGAAACTAGGCTTAATAGTCGTGACCGATTCAATCCACAAATGGCTCATAGATGTATTAAGAAAAGGACGGTTTTAGGGAGGGAATGGACGGAAGGAAAGAGAAGAAGGAAAGGTTGGGTCGGACTGGCTTTACCCTGAGTAAATAAATACGAGATATGACTGAAAATATCACTCACCAATTTGGTCCTGGATGTCGTCGGCCACTCCGGGCACCTTGTACAGCAAACTCAGGGACTGGTTCATCCTCTCATCAATAACACGCAGATGAGTTAGCACCTGAAAAATATTAGAAGGTTTTTTCGATTATCTAAATGTCTGATTCAACAGCCACGTCGACAGCCAAAAACTTTAAATCAAACTGCTTTTAGGTCTTACAGTTAGTGTTAGGCATGCTAGTGAGGTGACAGTGTGGGCTAGGTTCCAAACCAATCTCAGTCCACTGGTAAGATTGCTTGACATCCCATTCTGCTATCAATAGCTCTATGTGTGTTTGCCAGAGAAATGTAGAACTTTTTTTGGAATGTTGACAGTCTTGACTGACTTCCTTGATTTTGTGTGAAAAAAGGGCCAACAACTGTTTCAGGCATTCTAAAAACATGCATACATTTTACTGCTGCTCAACTTTTAATAAAAACTAAGAACGCCAGTGCAGAGATACATTTTTAGATCTCTGCACTGGCTCCTGTATCTCATAAAATTGTTTTTTTTAAGATACTACTTCCAAGTGGTTTATACTAAGAGAGCATCTCTCTTAGTAAACCACCTTGACCACTCAGCTCATCAGGGATTGTCTGCTAACCGTTCAGAGAGTAAGGACAAAGACTAACGAGGCAGTGTTCAATCATTACGCGGTGCAGAGTTGCAACAAATGTGCAGAAAACCATTCACTTATACGTAAGGTCTTTAGGTAGCTTATTACCTGGGGTCGGATCTGAGCAGCCTTCTTGGGGTCAACCATGCGAACATGCTCAAAGTGTTTGAGGGTGTGTTGCCTGTCCTTCTGCTCTGCACGGACATACTTCTTTAAAAGACTGAACACGTGTCGAGGCTAGAGAGAGGGTTGGAGAAATAGGGGGCAACATAAGGATAAAGAGAGACAGCAAGACTGGCATAGAAAGATGGAAAAAGGTTTTATGAGAATAGCCAATATCTTTCAGTGTCTGCTTTTACAGGGTATATGAGAAGACATGCAGACTGTTAAAGGGGCAGTTTGTCCTAGATTCATATTTAGGTCAAATAACACTACCTTAAGTTGTTCCTTAAGGGATATGGAGAGTATTCATCTCTGTTCTGAAGTTAGCATTATTATGTATTGACCAAAATCATGAATTGAACTGTGCGTCAACTGTGCAAAGCTGCGAGTAACAAAAGCTGCACTGCAAGCTAAACCATACTTTATAAAACACTGTTGAATACAACCAACTACTGTATTTAGTTTCATGTGTTTTTGTTGTTTGTTTCAGCTCGCATTGCATTTTTTGCTGTTCGGGACCCACAGCTTAAATTCATGACTTTGGACATGGCTAACAAAGCTAATTCCAGGCTAGGACCGAAACATGACTCTATCGGCCTTTAAGAACAACTCACGATAAGTGTCATTAAAGCCAAACATAAATCTAAGAGAACTATCCCTTTAAGGGTCTGTATTTGCTTATAACCTTGAGAAAGAACAAGCATGTCTTTTCGCTCAGTGTGTAGTTAGGCTTACAAGATAATCAGTGACTTTTATGGGCCCGTGTGTTGTGTTACTACTTACTCAATGTTTGTTCTTTGTCTGTGTGTGCGCATGTTTTACCACCTACCCTGGCTGGTTCCGCTTGCAGGGAGGTCAGGTAGCTATCTAGGGCCAGACTACGGCGATCGTTAAGCAGGGCTTCCACCCGGGCCATGTGAGTCTCCACCAGCTGCTGTCGCTCGCTGGCCGCCTCTTGCTCCAACATCTCCACCTTCTCCTGGAAACGCTGTGATGCACACTCACAATTTAATGCAAGAATACTTAAATACTTACAAACTACAAACATACATAATATCCACGTTAGAAAAAACGTATATGAATAATACAAGGAAAAGTATATTTAAAATAAACCGTTTTTGGGGGGGTGTATTTGTGTATATAAAAATGTATATTACATTGTGTAAAACTGGTATACGGTCTTTCATTAACCAGGTTTTTTTTATCCTGATTGGCTAAAGGTCATGTATGAGACTGTATACCATGCGTCTGACATACCATACATTTTTACTGTTATAATTGCATTGGTAAATGTGTCCGTCTCTGACCTGGATGACAGCCTTCTTATCAGCACGTGGCAGGTTTTTGGCCTCTCTCTCTGCCTCCTCCCACTCCCTCATCACCTACACACATGAGGAAAGACATTGAGTACAGCAGTCTCCAGCAAACCATGTACTGACACTTTGACCCCGAGGGCCTCCTCATCACACTGTTTCACTTCTCCACACCTCCCACAACCCCTCTCCCCCCACACCTCAGACATTCTATCCCGGTGCTTGGCCTCCAAGCTTTCCTTGGCCTTGTTGAAGTGGGCATGCTCGTTGTTGTCACCAGGCGCATCCAGGTAGCGCTCCATAGCATCGGGGGGGCTGGGGGTGGCAGTGGCCTCTGAGGGGGGGTGGGAGGATAAAGACACATTTAGTAATGATTCCTAGAGTATTGACATCCTATTTGTATCATCCCCACGCACATCTTTTGCATGCTTTTGGGCCTTTGGTTTCTAAATCCACAACAACGTTTATCCAGTCTGACCACTTTTTTATGTGGAAAAGGAGGCTGACTTCTATAACATTTTCAGATTTTGAAAACATGGATAGAAGATGGATTCCAGATTTGCCCCTTATTTGAGGACCTCCCACAGGGATAAAAAAAACATACTTTTTAACCCGACTGCAGCAGACATTTAACAGTTGAATTAAAATCAACTCTAAATCAATGATTATTGATTAAAGCATTTACCGATTTTTTTTTTTATTCTTGTGAAACATATTCTGGCTAGTATGTACGGGTATCTATCACAGTGCTTTATTAAACATTGTGGCACTTGTGAAGTTATTTAATTAACCTTTGAATAAGTTTATTATTTTTACATCTATTGCATAATACGTTTTTTGTTCTTTACTAAACTCTCATCTATTTAATAAAGATTTTAATTTCCTAGAAATTTAAGTTATATTTTATTTATTCCAATCGCGCATGCACACATGGCACCTCCGAGTTCTCGTCTGAAAGAAGGAGTTGAGAGATAGAGTAATAAAGTAATCCTCTAAAAGTTAAGTGTTTCTTTCCAATTGCTCATGCTAGCTAATGCAAGCTAGTTAACACCAGACTAATTTAATATAAATCACTCATACCTTTGCAATTCTACTATCAATATTCATTCAGATTCACAGCTACATAGCAAGCCTTCCTGTTTGGTGTAGGTCAGCCTCTCCTTTAAGTTTCATTTTCTCATGGAGATCTAATTCACAAGACATCTTATGTTTGTAAACAAACACAGATACCTACAAAAATGCTTGCACAAACTTTAACCACAACTGTCAGTTTGTCTAGTTTTCATTGCAGTGACTCATTTGTCCAATATATATCTACTTTTTCATTATACATTACTATAGAGTTTCCTTAAATTGATTTACCTTGGTGTGTTTTAACACACTCAAAGCATATAAACAACTTCAAAATGTCAGTTTTAAAGCGTTACTCGTATCGGTTCTGAAAATCGGTATCAACGAAAGCTGGAATCGGTGAATCCCTACTTCCATATGTAGACCGACATGTTACTGTGAATTGTTGTTAGCATGGTTAGCAGCTTCCAACAGCCACTAGATAACAGACATGGACGTGCATACAGACAGGTTATTAGGGCATTCACTGCCTGTGTTACTGACGCTGTTGTATACAAACAGGGAGTAGGAGAGTTAGTGAGGTTAAAAAGGGTGAAGGATTATTAGCTAGCCATACAGCAAGTGGCAGAAAATATCTAACAGACATATGGACAGACAGACAGGTAGAAACGACATTGGCGTCCGTGGGATGGACTTACTGGCGGTGCTGCAGACTGACAGGCAGTATTCCTCTGACTCAAAGTTATTGCGGTTGCCTCCACAGCCACCATAGATGAACTGGACACAACGGCCCTCTTTGCGGTCAAAGTACCAGCGAGCCAGCATGGCACGGCAGGGACCGGTCTCAGCACTCGCCAAACACACTTCTGATGAGGAAGAAAATGAGTCTGTCAGCATGTGCACCCATGAGTTCCAAATGACACCCGGCCTATTCCTTTTATACTGCGCTACACGGGTGCACCACTGACTAAAACCTAATGAGCCAGGGTCAAAATGCTTCACATTTGTTATAGCCCTGAACTATAAGTTCACAATAGAAACGCTGTGGCATTCACACCTACTAGAAGCGCCGGGATGGGTAATTTTGACCCATATATGTTTTGAATAGGATGCCGTTGCTGACACACTATGACTAGTAGATGGCGCATCTTGAGCATGAAGTGAAAACATTTAGTACCATAATACCACACAGATACTTTTTTAAATAAACCAAATACATTTTTAAGTATTATAGAAAATATTGACTTAATATCCGTCAGTGCAGTGCGCTGTTTCCTACAATGAATATCGCCTTGTTGCTTGTAATGTGTGGGACCAGGTGGCATCAGGTCTCTTCAATACGATCAACTAATGTATTACAGACTTATTACAATATAAATATATAAATATTGACAATTTGGAATCAGAGGGCAAACCATGTGTGGATATCTTTGCCTGATCAACTTACACAATTAAGTGCAAATTTGCATTTACATGTTCTGTTTTTCAGCGACTGAAATTGAACTTTGAAATTGGTTTAATTTAAAATAGTTAGTGTGGTAATATGGTTACTGTAAAGGCCTGTCGCCATACTTTAATGCAAAGCATCGCCTGAAATTATGGTGTACTACAGCAGACACAAGAAATTGCGTACACAAGAGTTGATTAGATTCCACTTTATTGTAATTGAACAGTACAACGTAATGCGCAGGAGTCAGGTTTACAGTTGTGCAAAAACTTTTACGTAATGTGATTGGTCTAGAGCCTACACTTTAGAGCAATGGTAACAAGTAAAAATCTACAGTGTCGCCATCTTTTAAATATTCCGTAACTGTAAAAATTTGTAATTCTACCCGGGGTGGGCAAACTAAGACTTGTGGGCCAAATCTGACCGTCCAGGCAATTCTGTCCTGCATGCAGTATTAGTATTAAAGCATTATGTATTAAAACAGAGTTGAGGAGAAGTAATAAATTGTCAGAACAATTGGTATGTATCCGAATCAAAATGTTTTAGATATAATAATGGGCCTACAGTATAAATGTGTATGTATTCATTTTTGCCCTTTTCTGGCCACTAAAATGATTAATAACTAACAAATTACTAGGGCAAAGAAATGCTTAGTCGACCAAAGTCTTTGTTTTTCTTATTCCAGGCTTTGCCTCAATTTCCCCAGGTCATGGTGGAGCCTCTTTCTCTCCTACTTTGACCTTTAACACCCCAGATCACGTTGCCTGCAACACAATGAAGCACTGATTAATGAAATACTTGTACTGACAATCAAACTATCATAAATAAATAGGGAGATGCATGAACATGCATGCATGCACACACCCGAACACACACCCGCACACACACCTTAAATCGAAATTTACAAAATTGAAACCATAACTTCTTTTTAGGGATGAAAACTGTAAAAACATGTATATTATTTAAATACTATTAGTAAGAAAAGTACATCTGTGAAAATTCTCAGTCATCCAGGTCATAGTTATCCAAGAAGGGTTGGCTCATGGGTGACAACCACACAGAGGTTAAATACCTGGCACTCCCCATCAGTCATTTAGAACTGAAGAAACCCCTTGGATGAGAGGCAAAACATCTTAAAAATAGAAGTACCAAGTCCAGTTGCCCTTGCTTGGGTATAAAACATGGAGGTATCAACCCTGTTACCCTGGAATGGTAACACCGAAAAATGTTATTGGTGGCCATTACTAGCCATGAGGTATAGCTAATGACACCACATTATGTGCCTTAATGAGAGGCTTAAATGTTGTTATATATGTAAATTTTTAAATATGTACAAATAACTTTTTAACGTATGCTTTTCTGGTAACAGGACTGACACAATGAGCGTGTCCCTGTCTTTCAGACATTAGATATACTCAAAGAAACTTCCTTAAAAGAAGAGAACACTTACTTGTCTTCTACCATCAAGTTCATGAAAGGCAGATGATGTCACTTCCTGGAACTGATGGAACTTTTGGAACAGTCCATTATCTTTAAAGGGGTGTTTTCAAAAAAAGTAACAGGGTTGACGAGAACCTAGGGACCCGACTAAATTGTGTTTTTTTTTCTAAATTTGACACGTTAAGAATAAAATCTATTCATGACTAATGACCGGACACTTAAGGCTTTATACAAGTATATTTTTTCATATGATAGTTTGACTTTTTTGGCCTCGATAGCAAGTAGAAGTAGAAAAATCATACTGAGGGACAGGCCATTTTCAACATTTGTGCAAGATGCTTTGCACAAAAATGTGATTAAAATCCTTTAAAAACAAAAGAAACAGAAATTAATTTATTCTGATATATTGAGACATTATGGAAACTAAATTATAAAATACTTTATTTGTTTTGTGGTTTATTAAGAATTACAGAGCTCTTTTTTTTCTGAGGGACACAAAATGGCACGTTTTAGTATAATGACCCTGCTGCTCTTAAATGCATCATCCTTCACCGTCCGCAGTCATGTGAGCTTAGCTGTGAACCAGAGTTTGTCGTTATTATAGCGTACCCGGGTTCGAGTTGTAATGCAGCTGTCCTCACAGAAGCTGATGTATGAAGTCACAGCATCAGTATATTCATCAGGGTTATCAATACTAGATTGCAGAGTTGAATATTATTACAGACACCCTTTGTCACTACTGAATTGGGCAGTTCTGCCTTCTTTTTCAAAGCACCTCATCTGTGGAACAGTATCCAGTCAGAGCTTCATCTAAGTGCCTTGGTGTCAATGGGTCAGTTTAAGAAAATTATGTTAGATTTTTATAGTGAGAATTGTGTTTGTTTTAACTGACTGACAATTACTGTCAGTGTGTCTGTTGATTGTATGTTTATGTCTTTAATTGTTGTTGCATTTGTGAATGGAGTGTGCCCAGGGTACTTGTAAATGAATATATATATAGCTTCACTACTCCACTTTTTTCAACTTGTTACATCAGACATGTGTTTTCAGTTTTGCCTATACGATGGAATTAGGTGGACCATAAGACCCAGTGCAGCACAGGTCACAGCATTATTCACAGTAGTGTAGCATTGGTCTGGAGTATTTGCATCTCTGGTCTAGATTTTAATAAATTGTTTGTATCTAGATAGCTAGTAGCTAGCAGCCTCTGTCACGTTACCCAGCAGAGGAATGTGAACACCAACCAGTACAAATTATGAGAATGGCTTACAGTTAATGAAAATTTATTTAATAATTTTTCATTAACTAATAATCAGGAGAACAGTACCGCGAGATGACTAACATAAATTCCCCATCTGTCATTTATGTAAAAGCACATTCCACCACCCTTCTTTTTCTGAGTCCGGTGCTCTGATCCGCATGGAAGATTCATGATTCCATGAAGCCCAAGGCGGAAGAAGAGGAGAGATCTCTGCTTTTCCCCGACAGCAGCAGTAAGAGTTTGTTAGTTTGTTGTTGAGCGCACGTTTGGGAGGAATATTCCAGGTAGCAGAGTTTTAAGTCCATTTTTTCCCATGGTGCATAGAGAGCGAACAAGCCCTCCAGTCCGCTTACCCCTCCGCCTGCGTCTCAGAAGGCAGAGCGCAGACACAGCTTTCACAACAATGTCCAGTACTACGTGGGATGTTCAGAGAAAATAAGTTGATTCCCTAATGTTTAGCATCGCCTCTCTTGAGAAAAAAATCAGGGAATAGTCGCAGAACACTGATTTACACACAACACTGCAAAGCTCAGGGTCGAGGCTGCCATCTTAAACAGCTCCAGGTCTACCAATAGGCATGTGGTTTACACTCACACTGCTGTTATGTCACACCTGATTCATTACTAATGATTTACACAGAGAGACACAGATACAAAAACACAGACTTACAGACACATACCAAAAATCAGATAGGAAAGTGAGACAACTGGAGAGTGTGTCATTTGGCTAAAGCATGGAGCAGGATTAAAACAAATTGTCGTAGCAGCCATCTGTTGCTGTCCAATTCCACGCCATGTCTATAAGCTCTGTCCATCAATTCTTTCAACTAAACATTTATTGCATCCATTTTTTGTCCAATGAGCAATCAGTGGGATTTCAGACCAATAAACTCTACTTACATACTCCACCAGACAGAAAGACACACACACACACACACACACACACACACACACACACACACACAGACACACAGACACACAGACACACAGACACACAGACACACAGACACACAGACACACACAGACACACACACACACACACACACACAGACACACACACACAGACACACACACACACACACACACACACACACACACTAACCTCTAACAACTTCTTCCACGGACTCTGTGGTAGTGGTGGTTGTGGTTGTCATGGCGACACTGGTAGTGTGTTCACTGTCGTCACGCTTTTCAATTACGTTGTTGTCCTCTTCGTCCCCATCTCCGTCCTGGTCGTTCTCCAGCACCTCCTCATTCTCGTCCTGCTCTTCATCCTGCTCCAAATCTTCATCTTCTTCATCTATGGCAGGAGCCGTCTCTTCTTTCACCTGCTGCTGGGGCACGGGTTCCACTGGATCAACGACTCCTCTGGCCATGCGGAGGAAGGGAGAGGTGAAAAGGAGAGAAGGAGGGAAAGGTTTAGACAGTCTATTTGTTGCTGCATGCAGTATCCCATGTCGATTTGAGAGACCCTGTTTGTGGTATGCTTATTACGTGTGTACCTGTTCTCATTATAGTCAGTCTCGGGATCACCCCACCACACATCTGAATCGTCCTCGTCCTGCTCACCGCTGTCGGCCTCCCTCTCTGATGGACAGCAGACAAACTCTACCCCCCGGAAACGGTCAATGCCGCAGGGCAGCAGCATGCCATAGTCGTGGAGGCTCAAGGTGCGGTCTCCACATGACTAAGACAGAGAAAGGTGGTCAATTAATTCCAGGACTTTGTTTATCAGATGTCAGTTCTAAGACCTAAGATCTTCCTCTTTATAAGTTGCTACTGATAGGACCTAAAGAAAACCAAAGTGAATCATAATCATGTTTTTTTATTGCATTAAGGCATTATTATTTTTTGCAGAGCCTATGACCCCGAAAAGATACAGCGAAACAGCAGCTGAGTTGCTTCATGGCTTTGGTACCAAACATTGGTGCATTTTTTCATGAAATGTGTACGTTCTGTAACTTGACAGACTTGAAGATTACAAACACGACATGCAAGTTCGGTAGCAATTAAATATGTTAACTAGCTACACGTAAAGTGTGTTCGAGTTGCTCTAGAAGAGCTAGCAATGCCAACCAAGACAACCAACCAGAACCTGCCTCACAAAACCACGTTGCCCCCACCCAAAAGTAAATATTCAACACAACAAATTACAGTCTAATGTTACCAAAGATGACAACTGATCAGACTGACAAATGTCTGCTACTGCATCTTACAGTTTTATATTGCCCACCAGCCAGTCCGATTTTTATTTTTGTATTATTTATTTCAGGGGACAGTAGGGGACAACCATGCTGGCTGGCAATAAGACATTAAGCTCAAAGGAGAAGTTGCCTCATAAACTAGACACAGAGGCAGCAATGACAGCAATCCCCAATAGGTTGTATAGTTATAGTTGAGATTATTGTATACTCTCAAAAAATAATATGTTTTTAGGATATAAGTAGTGGATGGAGGAAAAAAATTGTAAACAGGAGAGTAAATACAAGAATTGACAAGCATGTCTTCGTTATTGACTCTTAGGCCAGACCATCAAACTAGAGGACCCAGGGGGGGAGGGAAGTTTAAGTGGTTTTCTTGGCAAAACTGGAGGGTGACTACAATCCCATATTGGCTACATCAAAGAGTGAGTTCAGGAGGATAGAATAATTTGGTGTTGTGTACAATCCAATCCAAGGATGGTGCCGGACCAAAAGCTGAAAAGGACAAAGTGCTGTGCGGACATAACTAACTTTAATGGGGCGCTCTGCAGAGAGATAGATCTTAGCATCAGTGGATCGATTGCTTGCTCACAAAGCTGGGTGAATGCCAGCTCGGGGTTCTGACAGATACCCCTGATCACCAGAGAGTAAGGATCTCACATTTGTTAACACCTTTTGGGGTGGTATCGTTTTAACGTTTCGCTTTTCGGCATCACCTCTGATCCTGAGCATTGAAAATTGCAAGGCCCAGCTGTTAGATGGGCTAAATGGTGACAAAGTCCATAAGCACAGGACAGAGCAGAACATGATGAAAGACTCAAAGAAATGCTGGCAAGACCCCAGAAAAGCATCATAAGGAGACAAAGCATCACAAAGTAGAAAACCCAGCATGTGGTAATGTCCATGTGTCCCAGTCCTACAGCAGACATTGACCTGCAATGGATTCTCAACAAGTATCAAAAATGAACATTTTATTTATGATTGTGTTAATTTGTACAATTATATTTGAGTCCCTGAAATAAGGGGACTGTGTATTGAAATTGTTTCATAAGATATTATTGTTCAAACTGTCAGGATTGTGGCTTTCGATCAGGTTGAGGACACAAACGCAGAGTGCTTTCCAATAACAGGGTTTATTTTCTCCCAAAACAGGAACGGGTAGCTTCATACAAAGACAATCCTTAACACTTAACAATGACCGACACTGAAAGACAGGAACCGACAGAACTAAGTACAGGGACTAACGAGCAAACACAACCCAGGTGCGGACAAAAACACAGGTGAACGAACAAGTCCCTAATTTTCCCTCTCTCCGGATGCGGGGGAGGTGTCATCACCACCATGGAGTGCGAGGACAGGGCTCTGTCCCTTACAGAATCCCCCACCAAGGGGCGCGGCTCCTGAAGCGCCCAAAACACAAAAGCAGATATAATCCAAGAGTTGGACATGGGCAGGACGGAGAGACGGGTCTCGGGCAGGACAGAGGCTGACAGGCCAGGAGGCCGCCCGGTCTGGTGGATGCCAGTCAGGAGACCGGACAGGTGGAGACGGGTCAGGAGACCGGACAGGCGACGACGGATCAGGTGGTCGACCCGGCGGGAGCAGGTCTGGAGGCCGGACAGGTAGAGACGGGTCATGGGTTCTACCCGGCAGGAGCGGGTCAGGCGGTCTGCCCGGCGGGAGCGGGTCAGGAGGTCTACCCGGCGGGAGCGGGTCAGGAGATCGACCCGGCGGATGCAGGTCAGGAGACAGGTCAGGAGGTCGACCCGGCGGATGAGGGTCAGGAGGTCGACCCGGCGGAAGCAGATCTGGAGGTCTACCCGGCGGGAGCGTGTCTGGAGGTCTACTCGGCGGGAGCAGATCTGGAGGTCGGACAGGAGGGTGCAGGTCTAGAGGTCGACCAGGCAGAGACGGGTCTGGAGGCCGTGCCGGAGGACACGGTTCAGGAGGCCGTGCCGGAGGACACGTTTCAGGAGGCCGTGCCGGAGGACACGGTTCAGGAGGCCGTGCCGGAGGACACGGTTCAGGAGGCCGTGCCGGAGGACACGGTTCAGGAGGCCGTGCCGGAGGACACGGTTCAGGAGGCCGTGCCGGAGGACACGGTTCAGGAGGCCGTGCCGGAGGACACGGTTCAGGAGGCCGTGCCGGAGGACACGGTTCAGGAGGCCGTGCCGGAGGACACGGTTCAGGTGGCCGGGGAACCGGCTTTGGCCCGACAACAGTCCTTGGCCCGGCAACAGTCCTTGGCCCGGCAACAGTCCTTGGCCCGGCAACAGTCCTTGGCCCGGCCAGGATGACGGCCTCGGGCATTGGACGGGGCTCGAAGACAGGACGGGGCTCGAGGACAGGACGGGGGACCGGACTGGAGTCAGGCAGGGGGACAGGACTGGAGTCAGGCAGGGGGACAGGACTGGAGTCAGGCAGGGGGACAGGACTGGAGTCAGGCAGGGGGACAGGACTCAGGCAGGGGGAGTCAGAGTCAGGGGGGACAGGACTGGAGTCAGGAGCTCTGGGTCAGGGGGAGACTGAGCTCTGGGACAGGAGTGAGCTCTGGGTCTGGAGTGAGCTCTGGGTCTGGAGTGAGCTCTGGGTCTGGAGTGAGCTCTGGGTCTGGAGTGAGCTCTGGGTCTGGAGTGAGCTCTGGGTCTGGAGTGAGCTCTGGGTCTGGAGTGAGCTCTGGGTCTGGAGTGAGCTCTGGGTCTGGAGTGAGCTCTGGGTCTGGAGTGAGCTCTGGGTCTGGAGTGAGCTCTGGGTCTGGAGTGAGCTCTGGGTCTGGAGTGAGCTCTGGGTCTGGAGTGAGCTCGGGGACTGGGACAGACACGGGGACTGGGACAGACACGGGGACTGGGACAGACACGGGGACTGGGACAGACACGGGGACTGGGACAGACACGGGGACTGGGACAGACACGGGGACTGGGACAGACACGGGGACTGGGACAGACACGGGGACTGGGACAGACACGGGGACTGGGACAGACACGGGGACTGGGACAGACACGGGGACTGGGACAGACACGGGGACTGGGACAGACACGGGGACTGGCTCAGAGACGGGGACTGGGACAGACACGGGGACAGGCTCAGAGACGGGGACAGGCTCAGAGACGGGGACAGGCTCAGAGACGGGGACAGGCTCAGAGACGGGGACAGGCTCAGAGACGGGGACAGGCTCAGAGACGGGGACAGGCTCAGAGACGGGGACAGGCTCAGAGACGGGGACAGGCTCAGAGACGGGGACAGGCTCAGAGACGGGGACAGGCTCAGAGACGGGGACAGGCTCAGACTGGGAGACGGGGACAGGCTCAGACTGGGAAACGGGGACAGGCTCAGACTGGGAAACGGGGACAGGCTCAGACTGGGAAACGGGGACAGGCTCAGACTGGGAAACGGGGACAGGCTCAGACTGGGAAACTGGCTTAGGCAGGGAAACTGGGACTGGGACAGGCTCAGGCTGGGAACCTGGGACAGGCAAAGACACGGGGACTGGCTCAGGCAAGGACACGGGGACTGGCTCAGGCAAGGACACGGGGACTGGCTCAGGCAAGGACACGGGGACTGGCTCAGGCAAGGACACGGGGACAGACTCGGGCAAGGAAACTGGAGGGAGCTCGGTGACTGGCCGAAGGTGTGGTGCACGGCGGAGAAGTTGTGCCCTCAGGTAGTCCAGGAGCTCAGGGCAGAGATCTTCTTGTCCCTTCCTCCACACGAAGAACTCCTGATGCCACCACCTCCTTTCATCGTCCATCACCGCCACCTCCTGGACCCAGGCCAGAAAGTCGACAAATACCCCCAGATCCTCCCGTAGAGCCCTCTCCAAGGCCGGGGAGGTAGCCGATGGTGGCGTGGGCCTGGAGGACACCGGATAGACCGGTTCATAGGGGCCCGTTTCGAGCGGCGGGGCGGCAGCCATCTCATGCTGCGGGGCGGCAGCCATCTCATGCTGCGGGGCGGCAGCCATCTCATGCTGCGGGGCGGCAGCCATCTCATGCTGCGGGGCGGCAGCCATCTCATGCTGCGGGGCGGCAGCCATCTCATGCTGCGGGGCGGCAGCCATCTCATGCTGCGGGGCGGCAGCCATCTCATGCTGCGGGGCGGCAGCCATCTCATGCTGCGGGGCGGCGGCCATCTTATGCTGCGGGGCGGCGGCCATCTCATGCTGCGGGGCAGCAGCCATGGGTGGTGAGGTGGGGGACAGAAACGTGGAGGTTGAGCAGGGAATCAGCTGGAGGGTGAAGGGATCCCACCGGAACTCCCCCTCCAGGTACTCCTCCTCCGACTCGTCCTCTGGCTCGGAGTCCTCTGCTTCATAGGGCTCTATGTAGAGCCCGTGCATTAACCCCTCGTCGGGGTTTTCGAGCCGTAGGCTGGCCCACGATACTGAACCCTGCTGTGTCCTCTCTTTTGGGTCGGTCATTCTGTCAGGATTGTGGCTTTCGATCAGGTTGAGGACACAAACGCAGAGTGCTTTCCAATAACAGGGTTTATTTTCTCCCAAAACAGGAACGGGTAGCTTCATACAAAGACAATCCTTAACACTTAACAATGACCGACACTGAAAGACAGGAACCGACAGAACTAAGTACAGGGACTAACGAGCAAACACAACCCAGGTGCGGACAAAAACACAGGTGAACGAACAAGTCCCTAATTTTCCCTCTCTCCGGATGCGGGGGAGGTGTCATCACCACCATGGAGTGCGAGGACAGGGCTCTGTCCCTTACACAAACCTTTGTAGTGCAGACATTCAGCTTTAATTCAAATGCATTCCAGTTGTTTCATTTCAAATCTATTGTGCGGGATACAGACCAAAAATTATGAAAATTGTGTCAGCATAAAATTATTTCCAGACCTAACTGTATATAGCACTTGACAGTCAACACATATCGAAAGAATGCACAAAGGCTTAGCCAAACCGCTGTTTGTTAGGGACAAATGCACTTTACGACTTGACTTCTAGAATGTTGCATTCCCGCCTCAGATTGCTGATGTTCACCTAAGAAACTGTGTATGACCCAGGAAAGGTACTGATCCAAGCGGACACACTCTCCAGGGCTAGAGGGTGGTGTATAAGTGTCTATTAATGCAGTAAGAGACCACGTAGATCTCAGACCAAACTGCAGCAGATGGCAGAGGAGCAACAAAAATAAACAATTTGCAGACATATTGTACACCATTGCAAAAAGGAATGGCCCAAGCAGGAGGCTTGGCTCAGCTTCAAGCCCTATTGGGGGCACCAAAGTGAGTTCCACTGCAGCAGAGACCTTCTCTTAAAAGGAAAACAAATCGATATCCCAGAGACTCTGACAGAATGCGAATCTGAGGAACACAAGCGGATAACCAAATTCAGACTGAGTGCCTGGTGTGAAGGTGTATACAAAATGTTAAACTTGTAATCCTGAAATAATGATGGCTGCAGAGCTGACAAAAGGGCAAAAAGTAGGGCCAGATATGTACTATTAGCACAACCTACAATGTGTCGTAGAGAGAGAGACAATGGCTCCACATAAACATCAGTTTTTTTGTCTTCTACCTTTTATATTGTTTATATTATTTATTATTACACAGCATGACCAGTTGCACTGAAAATTCTTTCATCACTGAACACAGAATTTTCTAACTTACCAGACCACTTGCTGTGTCTCCTCTGTCTTTTTTTATTTTTCTTATGTAACCTTTATTTAACCAGGTAGGCCGATTGAGAACAAGTTCTCATTTGCAACAGTGACCTGGGGATTGAACCCAGGACATACAGAGCATGTACTCTACTACTGAGCTACCAACTCCTCGTGCCACAAATGTGTTTACTAATACATCATGGGAAGAGAGGCAAACTTGAGATCAACGTTATAATCAGAGCAGACTACATATCCCCACAGACAGATTGAATAATTAGATTATAGTAATTAATGGACTGGAGACACTCACCCTGAGACAGCGTTTATTGTTGTTGGCGACTTCAATAGGGCTAATATGAGTAATGTTTTGCCAAAATACAACTAGCACATTAACTTTCATTTCCATGGCGTCTCTTGACTATTGTAATTCACAAATTGCCAGATGGCCAGATTGGCACAGCCCTCTGCCTATCACTCTGGGGACCCGAAGGTCCAGATATAACCTACGGAGGGCCATCATAGATGCAGAGAAACACAACAGAGGCGTCAGATATGCTGGCATCTAACTACCACAGGTCTGACCTCCGACACATGTGGTGTGCACTGTGATGCATCAGAGACTATTAAGGGAGGCACAGCAGTGATGCCCAGCCTGCCGCATCTCTGGCCGAGCTCAACACTTTCTACGCAGTTTGAGGCGACCACCCCATTCCATCTCTGAGGCTAGCTGAGGAACGAGACAACTCTGTCCCTAACCACAGCTGATGTGAGGGAATCCCCAAGTCACAAGGCCCAGAGGACATTCCAGGCCGTTCCAGGTGCGCCAAACTGTTAGCGGAGGTATTAACTTTTACATTTAACCTCTTTGTGAATCAGTCTGCAGTCCCCACCTGCTTCAAGCAACCTGCTATTATGAACTTTTGCACTTCTGGTTAGATGCAAACTGCCTTTTGTTGTACTGTACTTGTACCGTCCAAAGACAATAAAGTTAAATATAATCTAATTATTCCCATAACAGAGAAATCTACAATTACATGTTTGAATGACAACTGCCCTGACATCAATCATCATGGAAGTGCTTTGAGCGGTTGGCCAGAACGCACATCTGCACAATTCTTTTGTAGACATTAGACCCCTTTCATATTGCATATTGCCGTCTCATGCCCCCACACACATCATTAGCTGAAATGGACTGGAGTCCCCGACTTCAAATTCCACAGTGTGTTCATTGAAGATGACCTTACCAGGTCCAGACAAGCAGACTATGTGGTAAAACTGCCCAAAAGCACTTTTGACTTATTGAGGTGACTCAAGAAGTTTGCCATGTCTGCAAAACCCACCAACTTGTACATGCGCACCATTGAGAACATCCTGTCAAGCTGCATTACTGCCTGATCACAAGGCCCTCCAGAGCATGGTTAAGACAGCAGAATTTATTTTCAATCTCCCTTCCGTGCAAGACATATACCATGCGCTGCCTGAAGAAAACATGGCACATCATAAAAGACTATAGCCACCCAGGCTGTGGTCTGTTTGCACTGCTACTGTCGCGTAGACGTTCCCGGAGCATCAGGACACGGTCTACCAGACTCAGACAAAAAATTTTTTCCCAGCAACATTAACCTCCTAATCTCCTGATCACATTGATCAACGGACTTTCTTGTGCTTTGGTCACCTTCCATGCAATGCACATTCGTTTTTTTATATGCAACCATTTATATTTACTGCTAAACTCATATTTATACAAATTATATTAATATTGTCCATATTCTCTAACATACTCTATGTTATTCACTGCATTTGACAATAAAGGACTTTGTTTCTCAAATAATAGCCCAATGTGTACAACGTGTGCGGTGTGGCATGGGGGCATTATTGCCAACAGAAAGTAGCAGTGGTTTTGAACACATAGAGCTTGTTGACATTACCGGAGAGAGAATAAAATACTAGATAGACTTATCAAGGTTTAAATAGTATTTACTCTGGCTAGACATACCAGCAAGTATTGTGGTCATGAACACTAATAAATTCAAACTCTATGGGAATGATTACGCAACCCCAGATGAGTCTATCTACTAGCTCTCTCTAGTAATGTAAACAGGCTCCTAGCTGCATGATCAATAACATCAATGATGTTGTGGAAATCTGCAGCCAACCATTCAATTGAAAAATAAAGTTGAACATCTTCATATACTTTTCAAATAAAAATACACCTAAATGGTTACTTATTGCATTGTGATATTTGATATGATACGTATTTATTCTCTCTTACCTCTTTGGCCACTGTGTGCCAGTGCAGGTGGCTCTCGCACATATCCATGCGCTCCTGGTGAAGGAACTTGCACTTATCAGGAACAAGCAAGGCATCACTGACAAACTCCCCGACTATAGAACACAGATAAACAGAGGCAAATAGTCAACAGAAACGTGAGAAACAAACAAACAGACAAAAGAATTGATGTAATGTAGGCGTTCATCTGGGTTTTGTTCTTATTTTCAATATTTCTCTCAGCCCGCTCTTAAACATCATACTTTTGCATCAGAAAAATGTCTCAACTTAAGTTCACAAGTACGCCATGTCCAACTGGTTACACAGAAATAAAAATCAATTCTTCAGCTGTTTTAATTACTATAATCCGCTGTGAAACTCAACAAGCCAATTGTAGTTGTGCTTAGTCAGAGGCTGTAACTACATTGGGCGAATGAATGTGTGGTAAAACTTTGTTTTGACTATCCAAAAAGCATGTTGGTAGATGCTCTATAGATGATCGCCTGACTCTGTAACATTTTAACGTATCCATCTACTAACCCTTATCGTAACCTTTATCCTAAACCCTTCACTTAAAATGTACCCTAAAACAATATATAATCTTCGCAAGAAGGTGCTTATCAAAAGATCTCTCAAAAGGAATTGTAACCAATTTTAAAAAATATATTTTACGTTTAATCTGAACAGATTGTCGCTGACCTAATAAGAACAGTTCCTAATAACATTATAATCATGATAAACAGTATACAATCAGTGTTCATTCTTGTTCAAATGTGTGTAATAAAACCAGAATACTGGCCAGCAGCCAATGATCATATCCCTTGCTGCCCTACATACTGTAGCACAATGGTTCTCAGCCCCAAGGGAACACTTTTCAAATTGCAGAATTTTACTTAAAAATGTTTTTAATATCAACTCCTTTAAATAAATGTATTAAAAAAACTGTAAACCTCAAACCTCAATACACATTTACATTTGCTGTTATCTGCAAAAGATGTGTCTGTGGCACATGCTGCTCAGCATCTCCAAGTGTAACAAGGTTTCAAGCTTAAATATACAATGTAGACAATTATTTCCTTTGTTCAAAAAGATAATTATTTTTCTTCACCTTGTCAGCTTTGGCATTCAACCTAACCGGTTAGATGGATTAAGCCCTAGGCTACCACTATTTTGGCTACGTGTGTACATTAACCATCTGAATATAACGATGGCCGCGCCTTCAAGTCAACCTGCATTTTACACATCGCACCACCCACCTAAGCACCGGTAAGGCACCACAATGTGGAGGTGGCTGTGGCACTGCTTGCGGCCCTTCTTACACCAGTTCTGGATGCTGACTGGCTGGTTGGCCTCCACCACATTAGTAATCTGGAGCTCAGAGTACACCTGGAAGCAGAAATAAAGAGACAGTTCGGTCAACCCGTTGTCACATCAGTGACTGATCTCTCGCTTCCCTCATACCTCATTCCTCTATTTATCCCACATCCCTCTATTTACCCCTCATTCCTCCATTTATCCCTCACGTCAGCACATATATCCTGTCTCTGCTCCTCTCACACTCTCCTGTACCAAGTGCAGTGAGCCATTGCTTTTTTTTAGAACTGCTTTACAACTTAAAACAAACAATAAATACACAGAATTTTTTAATTTAGCTTTTAATTAACCAGGAAGACACATTGAGACCGAGGTCTCATTTGCAAGTGTGCCCGGAGAACTGCAAGTGTGGCCGGAGAACATCAATTCATTAATACAACAACAGTTAAAGACAAAAACATACAACTTACAGACACACTGACAGTAATTGTCAGTCAGTTAAAACAAACACAATTCTCAAAATCTAACATTATTTTCTTAAACTGGCCCATTGACACCAAAACAGCTCTGTCTGGATACTGTTTCACAAAGAGAAGGCAGAACTTCCCAAATCAGTACTTACAACGGGTGTCTGTAATACTATCCAACTCTGCAATCTAGTATTGAAACAAGATGATCTATGTGTTAACAGAGATTATAAATATACTGAAAGCCTGTGGAGTAAGGCTTTGTAAACAAAAATATGTAATAATGGAGTGATCTACGCACTTTTTAAGGAGGTCCAGCTAACTTTCTGGTATAAGATGCAGTGATGTGTATAGTAACTATCCGAAGTAATTAAACACAGGGCACAATGGTAAACAGAGTCAAGCAGTTTCAGAGTAGAAGCAGATGCACTTTGGTAAATTGTGTCCCCGTTGTCAAGTACAGGCCTGACAGAAGTCGACTGAACAATTTGTCTCCTGTTCTCCATGGAGAAGCAAGTTTCTGAAGAAAACCCCCACTTCACACGCTTTTTAACAAGATCGTTGGTGCGTTTCTTAAATAAAAGGTCACTGTCAATCCAAATTCTATTTGTATGAAGGGACCCGCTCAATTACAGAACCATTCAACGACTGAAGCTGTAAGTCTAGTGAGATCATCTGGCAGGTTTTTAAGAATAACATGTATTTGGTTTGACTAGTATAAAATCGTTTAGTGCTACCTGCATTTTATTAAAGTCAGACTGTAAACTGGCCAAAGCAGTATTGATTGTTGGAGCACAAGCGTACAGAATAGTTCCATCAGCATAGAGGTGAAATGTACAATTAATTATAGATTGACCAAT